>JANAVB010006995.1:972845-1077130 GCA_029216955.1 Iris pallida | reverse complement strand
ACATCAATATCACCACTCCCCATCCTCACATAGCAGCCAACAGACCCCCCGTCCATATTGGCCGGCCCTAAAATCTATATAGGGAATTCTTATTCTCTCTCTTCCTCTCTCATTTATTACACACACAAAAAATATATTTCTTTCTCCCTCTCTTATTATTTTTAACAGCCTTCTTCCCCAACTAACCATAGCAGACACCCCCTTGGCCGACAACCTCCCCTTAGCCACAGCCACCACCACTCATCTTCTTCTCCTTTCTCCTCCTCCCTAGGCCGAGCACCACCCCATCTTCATCACCATCATCTTCCTTACCAACCCCACCATCTATCCATTACCACAACCACTTCATTAACCACCACCTCCTCCACCCTTGCCGATCGGCTACGGCCACCACTGCCGTGCCGTCACTGCCCCGCCGTCGTGCCGCCATACGCATCAGCAGCAGCTACTGCATGGAGCAGCAGTTGGCGCAACACGAGCAACTGCACAGCAGCAGCCGAAAAATGGCAGCGGCAGTAGCCGCGTACAGGCGCCGTCGCCGGCGGCACGGCCGCCGTGACCGCCCCGCCCAGGCTGGGCGTACCCCCCAGGCACACCTCAGCGGTCACCGTTCCCCTCTCCTACGTGTATCGAAGCCGATTTGTGCGTTTGGCACGGAATTTCGTCGGCGCGAGCTCGGAAACGAACTCAGAATCGCGTCTAGAAGCAGCAACTTCGTGCACATTTTTCGAAAAATTTGACTGTTGGATCGGCGAACTCTTTGCTCCGTCACAATCTCGGTATATAGCTCTTCACTTCTCTCAAGTTTCGTCCGTTAATTTTATCGTTTGATACATCAAAATCGGCCACAAATATTGACGCTTTAATTTATGTTATTTTTGGACAGTTTTGTGGAGCCAACTTCGTCAGTTCGTATCTCCTCCATCGCAGCTCCTTCTAGCGTACCACTAGTTCCTATGCGTAGCTGGTATAACCCTCTTCCTACCCCTTAAGTTTCGTTTCATTGTGAGCATGTTTGATTGGTTGAATTCGACGCCAAAGTTGGCCATCCGAATTCATAATTTCTAACTTGTTAAATTCTATTTTTGAATCTGGGACTCCGGATTCAATTTCTGATACCACCAGTAGACTCGTGGTATCGTTCTGGCACATTTTCATATAAAATTTGTTAGATTTGGAGGACGTGGGCCTTGGCACGTATTTCGGTACAAAGCGGGCCCCACAGTCCGGATCAACGGAACTTTTTGATGTCGACTCATCGAAATCCAATTCTAGATATATAGTTGAGTTCGTAACGTCATTCTGGACTCGTTGACGTATTTGCTAGATTTTAATGGATATTGGTTCCGACACGTATTTCGGTACAAGTCGGATACCAATATCCGGGTCAACGAGTCATTTTTATATCGGCTCATCGGAATCCAATTCTGGACATACCGTTGAGTTCGTATCGTCATTCTGGACTCTTTGACATATAATTTGCTGAGTTTTGGGGACATTGGCTCCGACACGCTTTTTCGTGCAAATCAGAATTTTAATATCCTGGTCAACGGACCAATTTGAGATCGGGTCAACGGAATCCAATTCTGGATATATCGTTGGGTTCGTATCGTCATTCCGGATTCGTGGACATAATTTGTTAGGTTTAGTGGACTAGTATTCTTGCACATTTTTCACTGCAAAGCGGGTCCGACATGGACACCGTTTTGACCCGAAATTATCTTTTTGCCCTTGTGTCCAAATTGGACTTATGGATAGGCTATCATAGCTAATTTGACCATTCTGGACACGTTGGTGATGTTTGTTTCATCATCCGACAATGTTTGTAGATATTTCTCTGTGTATTAACCTTTTATTATAATTAATTCTTATTAAGTTCGTATTTCGGGATTAGTACAACGAAACTGAGATCAGTCGATTCCAGTGATCTCACATCGCTGAAATTGGCAAGATGATCATGTGGATCACTGTGATAAGATTATTAACCTTACCATTGATTATCTTATCTCGATTTGCGTGTCGTAGGTTTCGATGTACGAATAATGAAATACAACTTGATATTTTAATTCTTAAATTAGAGTTGATCCTGTTTGACCAAGATATATGGTATCTTGGTAAGTAAATATTAGGAATAGTATGCTTAGGCTAGTTTTGACCTCGGTTGACCAAGTTTGACTATTTTGACCAAAAGTCAACTATCAGTCAACACTTGGCCTAGAAATATCTAGAACTTGACCTAGAGTTGACCAGTTGACCAAAAGTCAACTGTTAGTCAGCATTAGCCTAGTTTTACCCAGAGTTGACCAGTTGATCAAAAGTCAACTATAAGTCAACCTATGACCCAGTTTGACCTAGTTTGACCTAGTGTGACTCAGTGTGACCTAGTTTGACTTAGTTGGACTGAGATTGACCTAGATTACATAGCTTATACTATATAATCCTGCCTAACATTGTTGAACCCTAATTAGCTTATATATATCTCATCTTTAGGTTTGTGGCATCACTCTGAGCATCGACCCCATTTGACAGCTTAGGACCGCAGGCGAGTACATTCACTGATAGTTTTCATTGTCTTGATATCTGCTATATCCGATTCAATTGTAGTGTCTTACTTGATTTCCAGACACGATGGTTCACGGACTAGTATATGTTGGATCATGACATGAGATGTTGTTCCTGGATTTTCTTGGTATATTGGTACATTTCCTGTCTTGTTCCCTGTACTTGTATAGACACCGATTCCTGAGAGGGAGTAGCTACCCTCTTAGGAAATCTCGTGTCATGACGTTCATGTCTGGATCCATTATACTATTCGGGGATGGGAAATTATTAGGGGCTATGTGATCAAAGCTACCCTGTCACTATATTCTTGTGCTTGTGCCACTCTCACCTCACGTAGGGTGTAGCAAGATCCTATTCCTTGTGCTTGTTATCCAGGTTGGCCGGCATGACCCTTTCAAAAGATTTTCTTCTGATTGTCGGGCCAAGTCGATAGCCTATCCTGTAACATTTCCCAAGCCGATCACATAACGCTCTAATAATTCAAGGCACATTTTATATTTATTTTATCTCATCATATATATATATATATATATATACATATATATATATATATATATATATATATATATATATATTGTTCTTTATATTACTTAATATTTTCTTTGATCACATTTCTAAACCATGAAGTTTATTTTCTATCATGTAGCAATTTATGGGCTACATTTGCATTTTACTTGCTGGGGAAGGCTCTGCTCATTTAGCTATCAGTTTTATAATGTTGGCTTGGATAGTACTAGAGGAAGAATCTTCCACTGTTAAACGATTTAGTGGCATTTTTTACATCATCAAGTTGCCTAGTCTTTTTTCGTTCAGGAACATACCATCTTTATATTTACTTTTTTGTTAAATGTCTGCCTGTCTAGTTTAGCTTGAAATCTGCTAGTAACATAAATCTAATCTATTTTTTAGTAACTTTCTGTTTTTCAAGTCATCTGGTTGTAAACTTAACATTTTTGAACTAATTTTTGTGGTGATTAGCACAACAAAGAGAATGGAGCACAGAGTTAATGGCGAAGGAGCTGGCAGAGCTGCCAACGATAAAATGGTCGGTGGTGCTGGTATTCTCCCTTTCCTTTTTGTTTTCCCACTTTTGTTTCTCATGTGAAAAGAAAAAGCTTGACTGAGCTAATAGATGCTAGTTACACTGTACAGTTGAAGCCTCCCATCTCCATGGCCAATTTGATTCCTTTCATCTTATACGCCACCATGGAGGATAGGCATATACTAGAGATGATAAGGAACTATAAGCGTTAAGGTACTTCGGAATAAACTCTTTGCTATTAGGTAATACATGAGATCACTTTTCCATTTTTTTAGCCTTTTAAAAAAAATTTATGCTCCAAAATTTCAATTCTCTATTTCCTTCTAACACTACCAATAAACGTGAATGATCTCAATTTCTTGGATCTCCAAAAGTATCCATAATTGATCGACAAATTTGTTTCTTTTTTCTTACTTTGAGGGAATGAGAAGTCTGATGTGATATATGCTGGTTTTTGATATATATTGCATACCATTCCTTTTTATGGGTTATGTTAACATAACCCTTAAGCATCAGCCACCTATCATTAGTGATAATCAATGAACCAAAGTGAAATATTGTTAGTGACCAATGAGAAACTCGAAAACAGATTAGATTGGCCGAAACAAAAGCAAGTGTAAGAATACAAATTGAATCAAAACTCGATCGAGTCATTATGACCACTCTTGCTCTAACTGATTCAATCAGATCATGTACGTTGATCACCTCCATGAACCACTGGAATACAAGTTTAGAAAAAAATTTAAATGGAACACCTATTTGTTGATGTCGTATCAGTGCACTGCACTTCTTTCCAGTGTAGAAACATTTCTCGCAGAATCTTATGCTTGACCGGTCCAGAGGATTGAGTTGTCCTATCTGAAACTAGTTTTGGTTGCCACTTGACCTTTATTGTATATGTCCGATATTACTTCTAAGAAATAAATGAACAAAAAAGGGAATGCATTTTAGTACTCTTAGTCAGTTTTATTTCACTTATTGATATTACTTCTCATGTTTGCCTAAAAATATAATGTAATATTGGATGTTTAATATGTTTGACTGGTTGCAGGTTCTTGATGAGGCTGATAAATTCTTTAACCAGGAGTTTGAGAAGTCCATTGATGAAATCTTAAAATCTCTTCCATGAGATCGAAGAACTTACCTATTTTCAACAACTATGAGTAGTGACCAAGAAGGTAGACATTGGTTTTGTTAATTTGGTTGCTCTCAAGTTTTTGTATCCTACTTCTATTTATTAATTTTTTGTTACTTCATTTTCAAGTATAGGGACATGCTTAAATGTAAAAATTGATGTTGTGTCATAAAAAAAATTGCTGCAGTTTGCAGCTTGATATGTGCATCTGCTAACCTATGCTACACAAACACGGATATGATACGGACTGTATAACGTGGACATTGCAAGGCACAAAAATGCTTACTCCACTTAAACTATATTACTTTATCACTTTGAGCATGCAACAGTACAACATATAATAGGTCTATGTAGTAAACTGTATAACAAGTAATAGTGCCCTTGGTATTTAATTAAGTATAGAGGACGCCGAGATAGATTACAAGCATGTATTCAGAAACAAGCATGCCCAAGAGCGAAAGAGAAATAATTAATTTCTATCCTTTTTTTGACCAAAAAAGATATTAAAATAGATTTTGTCCTTTTTGCCACCCTTACCCCCATTTCTTTCTTCTTTGGTATTTGGATTTATACATGGACCAAAGTTCAATGTTATAAGCTAGCAATACCTTTTTTGTGTATCCTATACTTCCAAATCTGAAGTAGCATTATTTTATGTCATGTTGTAAACCCGTCAACTGACTTCACACTGTGTTCTAGTTATATATATATATATATATATATATATATATATATATATATATATATATATACAGGATATGTAGCAAAAGTTAGGCTTATTCAAATATCAGGTGTTGTATACAATGAGAGAGTATAAATTGAATCATGAAAGAAGAGAGTATAGATTAAATCTTAGTGTGTATTCTGGCACTTGTACACACACACACACACACTCTTACACTCTTCCTAGTCCAACTTTTTTCTTACAAAGGTTTTCTAGATGTATTGCATCTTAGTGTGTATTTTGGCATGTAGTTAACATATATAAATTGATACCAGATCGTTAGAAAAAGTAGAAGGAATACTGGAATACAAATGCAACAAAGATAAATATTTATAGAATACATAGATACATGATCTTATGTGAACTTATTTTTTATATAATAATGCTAATGTGTTTTCTTCTCAATTTTGTGTAGGTTGGCGTGTAAATTTTTGATGGTTGTGGATATAATCTAGAAGGAAAGAGTCGATCAAGCTGTATTTTGGCCTACAAATATTTTGTATGGAAATGGAATGGTTTAGTTGAATTTTGGACTAGCGTTAGGTTACAAACATTTTGTACATTTTGGATTCTTTTTACATAAAAAATTTATTTTGGACTACTATTTCGATCACTTTAGGCGTACAACTTTTTGTACATCTTGAAGGTTTTAATGAAAATGTATGAATTTATTTATTTTGGCAAACCTTTTCTATATCTTGATTGATCAAAATAGAAGTTGCGATTGAAATTATTGAAATCAAAATTGTAATTCAGCATAAATTTATATGATGCACAGGTTAATTGTATATGATACTGAACATGTTATTCAGATATGAAAACGTTATTTAATTACTGACTTCTTTTACTCACGAACGCCATAAATATATTATAGCGTTAACAAACGTTATTAAGAAACTATAGCGTTCGTAAATGCTATGTAAACTCTATAGCATTTGTCACTGCTATAACAAGTCTATAGCGTTCATGGACGCTATAGTATTCAATAGCGTTCATGAATGCTATTACTTTCCTATAGCATTCTTAAATGCTATAACGCTGATATAGCGTTCTTAAATGCTATAACCTGTCTATAGCGCCATGGAACGCTATAATCCATCAATAGCGTTCATGAACGCTATAACTTTATAGCATTCTTGTACATGGGACAATTATATCGGGGGCATTTATAGCGGACAGAATACGCTATAATAGACATTCTACAGCGTTCTGAGCCCGCTATCGTATTCCATATCTGTTGTAGTGTATATCCTGCTTAGTTCTACATTCAGTACTTTTCTCACCATGCTATGATATTCATTACTCACATGTTCTACATGCTCTTATGCTATACCTTGATTGGAGGCTAAGTTCTGTTCGGGAGAAGGATTACAACCCCGGTCCTTGTTTGGTTTATGGGTTGTAACTCGGCTTCCGAATTGCTCCCAAGTTATCCTATATCTTTGTCTTATATTTTATTATAATTGTCTCTTATAGAATTTGTCAATTCATATAGAACTGCTGTTAATATTTGTACTTGCTCATTTTCCTGACAGGATAACCGTTGATTTTACAGAGTGCATATTAGTTGATTGCTCTATCTTTTACGGGTATGGCCAGGATAGAGTTTGATGAGACATTACCCCTGGAGCCCGTAGATGATAAAGTCCATGTTTAGACTGTTAGATAGGTTTGCCTGGACTGCGATCCAGCTAGTATTTTCAGACTATAGTTTTTATATTATATTTTGAGTTCCTGTGATGTGTTTATATCTCTGAGCTTATGTTGGATCTTGAACTCCTTTCCAGTTTTCCTTTCTATCATATTTCTATTTCGTGCTATCTATCCTAGTTTGTCTTGTGATTGAGTTATGCCATATTATACCTCCGTACGGAGATGACAGGTACCCTTATATTTTGTCTAGTTGTAGTATTTATAGACGACCTATACAGCGTTCTACCGCCGATTCTGCGGCATAGGCTGAACGTAACCACGTACTCGTGCCCCTAATCACGGTGCGGGTCGTGACACATTTTTGTTGTGGCCCATGCAGGTCAGAGTCGTAACTAGTGCGATTTTGTAGTGGTGTTTGACTTAGAGCGCTGCTACGAGCCTGCTATTAGAATATAGGTTCTAGGTTATGATAGGAGTTGCTCAATCACAGTTAGGAACTCTTGATAGATTCCAGGAATAACCCCTGAGAATCTCATTTTGAAAACTCTTGAATCTATTTTTGCTTACCTCCATTTACACTTTCTTGATTTGTTGTTGATTTTGATTCCTGATGTTAGTTGTTGACTTGATCTTGCATCGGGATAAATTTTGTGGATTGAATTAAGGTATATCCTGATAAGGTAAATGTCTGCTTTATTTATGGAGTTTAGAATTTATCGCATCCATACAAGCTAGCATGACAAGGACATAGAGCCTGATTTTAGATATGTTTATCCTAGTTATGGAATTCAGATTTTCTTACAGCCATACCGGTTGGCGTGGTAAGAATTCCAGATGACATGATTTTAGGGTGTATACCTTAGTTATGGACTATATCATTTATTACAGCTATGCTTACTGGCGTGACGAAAATTCTAGCAATATAATTTCAGGAAGACGTATATGGTTATCAGATTATATCTTAAATCGGATCACTTCGTTATGACCGAATGAGCAAGAACAAATTTTTATCATCATTCTTCTCCATCTTGGTTAACTCTGTCTATCTACAGCCACAAGTAAGATTTTCTCAACATGATTGTTTGTGTTCCATCTTTCTTATGATTTGACTGAACTCTTCTTCGCTAACCTCTTGGGTAATTCTTCTTGTCCTTCCCGATAATTGTTAAAAGTGCCTCATGGGTTGATTCAGGAAAAGTTCAAAAAGTATATTTATCCTTGTATTAAGAAATCGGGAGTTTGCATCCAGAGAAATATTGGCGAGGTATGACTTCAGATAATGGCATCATGGTTAAATATGTTTCTCGAATTCTACTTGGACCACTCCCTAAGTCTTTTGACTAACATCTTCTCCTTTATTTTGCAAAAAATTCTTTGGAAATATTTTACGAATTTGGCCAAGTTAAGTTCAGAAACCTATATTATCTGGCGTGGCAGCTGTGCACTGCAGCCATCCATCGTATTATGGGACAAGGAAGTTAATCGCAGCCAGATGCACACTAGCACGATAGTAACTTCATGTGACATAATTACGGAGGTATATGGTTCTTGGGTTTTACTTTGACTACGTCCTATGCATCTCGTTTGGCCTCGTACTATTCTTGAAAATATTTCGAAAATCTTTCATGTCTTGCTTGACCCTTACCTTGTTTGAATATTGATATGGATTGCTAGACCCAGTCTTAGGCCTTTGTTACCTTCTATTTTTGATTATTAGATAGCCAAACCTTCTTAACGAATTCTGTAGTGTAACTATAATATGTTATTATGTGTGATTGAGATGAGTATATTTTCTTGGGGATATATTGGGTTAAGCTTATAGGGCAGATATGAGTGACTGACTATAGTGGACTTAGAAACCATTAAGAATGATTAGTTTGATAGTATAGATTGGTTTTGAGGTATCTAAGAAGGAGTAATAAAATATTACATTTTATGACTACAGATTAAGGACTAGAATCTTGTGCTTAGATTCTAAGGGGTAAAATGACATAGTTTTAAATAAAATAAGTTTGTTGAACCTGAACCAAAATACCTGTAGAGAGAAACAACATAGATGATCACAAGGGTAGCACAATAGGTATTGTAGCCATAGCAATTGTATGTTTTAGCTTAACCTATTAGATGATTTTAATTTCAAGGACGAAATTTTTATAAGGTGGGTAGGATGTAAGCCCCCTGAATTTAGGGCTTATTTTTTTTAATTTTATAAATCAATTATTTGCAATAGATATTATTATTTGATTATTATTTTGATTAAATGCTCTTTACCGTGACTTTGACTTCTGGAGCGTCAGGGATGCCAATCTCTGGAAACTCTCTTCATCAGTGTGTAGTAGACAAGATTACCTTCATGTTGATATATCATGTCTCATCCAAACTTGTTCCCTTGTACTCTTTTTGCTTCACACAACTTCGGACCAATTTAGACCATTTGATTATTAAATAATTATTAATTAATTTTCACACTTTTATCTTTGATCATCATATGCACGTTACCGTGACTTTTAATTTAGGAGCACAAGGCTAGTCATTTTCTTGAAACCAATTTCTCATACATGATCTATTCGAGACGCCCTACACCTATGACCTTCGTGTGCCACTCAGATACACCATCTTGTGCTTCATTTGCTTCGCACAACTTTTGGGTCAATTTAGGCCAATTAATTATCCACCGTAGAATGTGACCTGACTTCCAATTTAATTTTGGGACCCGACATCGACCCAACCTAGTCGACCCAAAATATGGACATGGCCCACATGAAGTCTACTACCCGCATGACACTTGTGTCCCATTTATTTGAGTCCCCACATGTTACTTATTTACCCATGATCATAAATAACTATTTAAATTCAATTATTGCACCATGTCCGATTTTGACCCGACCCGGCTCAACCGAACCCAACCCAAGCTTCATGTTACCCTCCCTCATGACACCCTCACTCTCTTTATCTTTAAAAAATATTAAATTCCTAGTTTACCTCTTTTAAATATTCCTTGGATAACCCCCTTGATCTAAATCCCTAGAGAATGATTTAATTCTCATTAAATCCTAGCCCTTGGATTTCATACATCAACATCACACCCCCCATTCTCACATAGCAGCCAACACACCCCCCTCCATATTGGCCGGCCCTAAAATCTATGTAGGGAATTCTTATTCTCTCTCTCTCCCTCTCTCATTTATTACACACACACACACACAATATATTTCTCTCTCCTTCTCTCATTATTTTCAACAGCCTTCTTCCCCAACTAACCATGGCCGACACCCCCTTGGCCGACAACCTCCCATTAGCCACAGCCACCACCACTCATCTTCTTCTCATTCCTCCTCCTTCCTAGGCCGAGCACCACCCCATCTTCATCACCATCATCTTCCTTACCAACCCCACCATCTCTCCATCACCACTTCACCACAACCACTTCATTAACCACCACCTCATCCACCCTTGCCGACCGGCCACGGTCACCACCGCCGCGCCGTCGTCGCCCCGCCACCACGTCGACGTGTGCAGCAGCAGCAGCTACTACATGGAGCAGCAGCTGGCACAACGCGAGCAACTGCACAGCAGCAGCAGGAAAATGGCAGCGGCAGTAGCCGTGCAGGTGCCGCCGCCGGCACTACGGCGGCGTGACCGTCCCACCCAAGCTGGACGAACCCCCAGGCACACCTCAGCAGTCACCGCTCCCCTCTCCAACGTGTATCGGAGCCGATTCGTGCGTTTGGCATGAGATTCCGTCGACGCGAGCTCGGAAACGAACTCAGAATCGTGTCTCGAAACAGCAACTTCGCGCACATTTTTCAGAAAATTCAACCGTTGGATCTGCAAACTCTTTACTCCGTCATAATCTTGGTATACAGTTCTTCACTCCTCTCAAGTTTCGTCTATTAATTTTATCGTTTGATACATCAAAACCGGCCACAAAGTTGACGCTTTAATTTGTGTTATTTTTGGACAATTTTGTGGAGCCAACTTCGTCGGTTCGTATCTCCTCCATCGCAGCTCCGTCTGGCGTGCCACTAGTTCCTATGAATAGCTGGTATAACCCTATTCCTACTCCTTAAGTTTCGTTTCATTGTGAGCATGTTTGATTGGTTGAATTCGATGCCAAAGTTGGCCGTCCGAATTCGTAAATTCCAACTTGTTAAATTTTATTTTTGAACTTGGGACTCCGGATTCAATTTCTGACACCACCAGTAGAATCGTGACGTCGTTCTGGCACGTTTTATAAAAGGTTTTTTAGATTTGGAGGACGTGGACCCTGGCACGTATTTTGGTGCAAAGCGGGCCCCACAGTCCTGGTCAACGGGACTTTTTGACGTCGGCTCATCAGAATCCAATTCTGGATATACCTTTGAGTTCGTATCGTCATTCTGGACTCGTTGACATATAATTTGCTAGGTTTTAGTGGACATTGGTTCCGGCACGCATTTTGGTGCAAGTTGGATACCAATATCCGGGTCAACGGGTCATTTTGAGATCGACTCATCGAAATCAAATTTTGGACATACCGTTGAGTTCGTATCGTCATTCTGAACTCGTTGATATATGATTTGCTAAGTTTTGAGGACATTGGCTCCGACACGCTTTTTCGTGCAAGTTGGAATTTTAATGTCCTGGTCAACGGACCAATTTGAGATCGGGTCAACGGAATTCAATTCTGGATATACCGTTGGGTTTGTATCTTCATTCTGGATTCGTGGACATATAATTTGTTAGGTTTAGTGGACTAGTATTTTTGCACATTTTTTGGTGCAAAACGGGTCGAACACGGACACCATTTTGACCCGAAATTACCTTTTTTCTCTTGTGTCCAAATTGGACTTATTGATAGACTATCATAGCTAATTTGACCATTCTGGACACGTTGGTGATGTTTGTTTCATCATCCGACAATGTTTGTAGATATTTCTCTCTGTATTAACCTTTTATTATAATTAATTCTTATTAAGTTTGTATTTCGGGATTAGTACAACGAAACTGAGATCAGTCGATTCCAGTGATCTCACATCGCAGAAATTAGCAAGATGATCATGTGGATCACTGTGATAAGATTATTAACCTTATCGTTGATTATCTTATCTCGATTTGCGTGTCGTAGGTTTTGATGTATGAATAACGAGGTACAACTTGATATTTTAATTCTTAAATTAGAGTTGATCCTGTTTGACCAAGATATATGGTATCTTGGTAGGTAAATATTAGGAATAGTATGCTTAGGCTAGTTTTGACCTCGGTTGACCAAGTTTGACTATTTTGACCAAAAGTCAACTATCAGTCAACACTTGGCCTAAAAATATCTAGAACTTGACCTAGAGTTGACCAGTTGACCAAAAGTCAACTGTTAGTCAGCATTAGCCTAGTTTGACCCAGAGTTGACCAGTTGATCAAAAGTCAACTGTAAGTCAACCTTTGACCCAGTTTGACCTAGTTTGACCTAGTGTGACTCAGTGTAACCTAGTTTGACTTAGTTGGACTGAGATTGACCTAGATTACATAGCTTATAATATATAATCCTTCCTAACACTGTTGAACCCTAATTAGCTTATATATATCTCATCTTTAGGTTTGTGGCATCACTCTGAGCATCGACCCCATTTGACAGCTCAGGACCGCAGGCGAGTACATTCACTGATAGTTTTCATTGTCTTGATATCTGCTATATCCGATTCAATTGTAGTGTCTTACTTGATTTCCAGACACGATGGTTCACGGACTAGTATATGTTAGATCATGACATGAGATGTTGTTCTTGAATTTTCTTGGTATATTGGTACATTTCCTGTCTTGTTCTCTGTACTTGTATAGACACCGATTCCTGAGAGGGAGTAGCTACCCTCTTAGGAAATCTCGTGTCATGACGTGTCATGTCTGGATCCATTATACTATTCAGGGATAGAGAATTATTAGGGACTATGTGATCAAAGCCACCCTGTCACTATATTCTTGTGCTTGCGCCACTCTCACCTCACGTAGGGTGTAGCGAGATCCTATTCCTTGTGCTTGTTATCCAGGTTGGCCGGCATGACTCTTTCCAGAGATTTTCTTATGATCGTCGGGCCAAGTGGATAGCATGTCTTGTAACATTTTCCAAGTCGATCACATAACGCTCTAATAATTCAAGGCACATTTTATATTTATTTTAGCTCATCATATATCCTGCTCAGTTCTACATTTAGTACTTTTCTCACCATGTTATGATATTCATTACTCACATGTTCTACATGATCTTATGCTATACCTTGATTGGAGGCTAAGTTCTGTTTGGGAGAAGGGTTACAACCCCGGTCCTTGTTTGGTTTACGGGTTGTAACTCGGCTTCAGAATAGCTCCCAAGTCATCATATATCTTTGTCTTGTATTTCATTATAATTGTCTCTTATACAATTTGTCAATTCATATGGAACTGCTATTAGTGTTTATACTTGCTCATTTTTCTGAGAGGATAACCGTTGATGTTTACAGAGTGCATGTTAGCTGATTGCTCTACCTTTTACGGGTATGGCCAGGATAAAGTTTGATGAGACATTACCCTTGGAGCCCGTAGATGATATAGCTCCTGTTTAGACTATTAGATAGGTTTGCCTGGACTGTGATCCAGCTAGTGTTTTCAGACTGCAGTTTTTATATTATATTTTGAGTTCATGTGATGTGTTTATATCTCTGAGCTTGTGTTGGATCTTGAACTCCTTTCCAGTTTTTCTTTCTATCATATTTCTATTTTGTGCTATCTATCCTATTTTGTCTTGTGATTGAGTTATGCCATATTATACCTCCGTGCGGAGATGACAGGTACCCTTATATTTTGTCTAGTTGTAATATTTATAGACGATCTATACAGCGTTCTACCGTCGATTCTGCGGCGTAAGCTGGACGTAACCACGTACTCGTGCCCCTAATCAGGGTGCGGGTCGTGACAGATGGCAATGTTTGTGGCGGCGATACAGTGGTGTTGAGGTAGGGGAAGTCAGGAATAGAGGGTCTACCGGGGATCGGCTGGGTCGACAGGGAGGTGGAGGCTATGGCGGTCGCCGAAGATTGGGTTATGCCTTCTTCTTTTTTTGGTTTGTATTGACTGTATTCGACCCAATGGCTGTGGGTTGTAACTGTAACCTCGGGGTCGGACCTGAGGTTGGTGTGTCGACACGGACACTTGGACACAAAATTGTTGATTGGCTGTGTTGGTAGTAGAGATAGAGGTCGATGTTGGAATAGGGACAAAGAGGGGTATCGGCTGTACTTGTGCACCGAAATGGCAACGAGCCGACTTAGGAACCTTTCTATGGTGAATTTTGTGTGTATGCACATATAGAGAGAGATAAGGAGAGGTGAAACTCTAGTTATATATAAGTATATATCATATACCCATACGTTGGAGTAAAGATAGGGTGAGTCGGTGAATGGATAGATTAGAATATGAGGTAGGTTAGTCCTCTCCATCAAAGATCCAGGATATAAAAACATATAAGACGAGCTTCATTTAAGATTGATGCATATCTCTAAAAGCTTCTATAGATATCGTTATTTTGTTTATACTAATTAATTATTTAACTACTCATTTACTATTTTATCTATATGGTTTATAGATATCTATTAAATATCTATTCATTTATTTAAATCATAAGAATTTAGATCTATATTGATTAAGGATTAACATAATGATTTTAAAAACATTATTAGCATTTATTAAAATAATTTAAATAATATAAATATTATTGCTTAGTCAAAATAATCGACTATCTTGATGGTTTGAAGTAAAATTCAATATTATCAAAAATAGTATCAAAATATTTGATATTACCAAAATAATCTAGTATATTTTATATTAATTCAAAAATCCTATTTGAAAATAACTTGGGAACCTTTTTGTTGATAAATACCTATAGTTAAAAATTCCAATTTCGGATTTGAATTATTTGAGAGTCCAAAATAATAATTTAGACATCTTTAATCATTCCAAGAATAAAATAAAGAATTTTACTAAGATAAATTAGTACCTCCAAACCATGTCATTGTCCAACATCACGCGAGTCTGACACCGAGAAAACTCCTCTGCATGCCACGCCATGCTGCCGTAGTCGACGCTTTCCGAGCTCGCCTCCTTGATTGCAGCTCACAAACCGTTCCATCGTTCGACCCTGTGAGGACGCCGAACTGCCGTACGACCGGACCTCTACCGCCTTGCAGTACTCCTCGCACAGGAGTCGAGCGTCATACTCCCAACCGCAATGTCGGCAAGCACCTCCTACACCAGTTGTTTGCTGAAGAGAAGAAGAGTTTGTGCTTTGAGCACCTAGTAACCATTTAGCACTGTGGCGTAAGGGGTGGGTCCCTCAGTTGAGAAGTGATAGGTAATATCCTATTAAGACACTAAGGCTGTGTTTGGTAGGAGGAAAAAATTGAAGGAAAATGGAGGAGAAAAAAGTGGAGGGTTATTTTCTATTGTTAGGTATGAAAGGAAAAGTGAAGGGAAGAAAAAGTGGAGGGATTGTTTTTTCTTCTTAACCTAAGAAAACCAATCACCCTAAAAGTGGTAGAAAAAGTGGAGGAAAAAGTGAAGACTTATACTAATTAACAATTGTACCCCAATGTGAATTGTATTATTTAAAAATTATTAATGAAATCAAATGGTAAATATGTGTTTTAGTTGAGGATATAATTGGTAAAATTCATATTTTTTATTTTCTTTCCTTTCACTTTTCTTTCCATACCAAACAAAGAATAATGCATCTCTTCTCTTTTCCATCCTTCCAACCAAACACAAAGGAAGGAAATGTTCTTTCCTTTCTATATGGAAGAAAAATGTATCCTTATTTTTTTTCTTTCTTCCACTTTTCCATCTTTCCTACCAAACACAGCCTAAGGGGACGTTTGGTTCAAGTTTTTGAGGCTTGGAAATGGGATTTGAATTCCTTATCCATGTTTGGTATGTTTAGGATTAGGAATGAGGAGGGAATAGGAGGGGGTTATGTGGGAAAGCTATTCCCATGGATGTGGGAAAGCTATTCCCAAGCTCCCCCTTGGGAATAGATTTGCTTTCCTAGGAATGATGTTTTACTATTTTGTTTGGACGGTTATACCCTCTCTTTATTTTCAAATTTTTAACTCATATCCCAAACATGTGAATCATCATGAAATTAGTGAAAGGGTATTAAAGTAAAACTAAATAAATTAAGATTCCTATCCATGTATGAACCAAACATGAAAATAATTTTTTTTTAAATTTTGAACTACATATTCCCAACCTAACCAAACATGGGTTGAGAATGTCGAATTTCTTTTCCGTGGAAAAGGAATTGAAAATCTATTCCTAGAAATCCAAAAACTTGATCCAAACGAGCCCTAATAGTGTAGATATTATGCATTTAAGACTAATCTCTACATATATATACCGCTATATGATGGGTCATATTTAGTCATTATATATACATGGATCTGTTGAAGTCCGTATATTGGTGAAAATAAAGAAATGGGGCATGACAATTGGTAATCGTGCCCCACATCCTTTCGAGAAAATCTGGTACGACTAGTCGGAATTGATTTCTTATGCAGTGAACCCTCTTATCCTTTCCACCAAGCTTGTTTTTAATTTCGAGGACAAAATTTTTATAAATTTGGTAGAATGTAAACCCCCAATTTTTTAAAAATAAATTAGCCTAATTAATATATTTTTGTGGATTTGTTTTTTTTAAATAAAGTGATATATAAAGGATCAGCCTTGATCGTGATTAAGATTAATATGCATATCGATTAGGAAGCATGGCATGGTTAGTATAGTCATGTTACATGATTACCGTATTAGGCATGGAATGGATGACATAGCCATATCTATGATACTATATAGAATCAAGTTAAATTGTGGCATATTTTCCAAATAAGATTATATTTTGTTGTGTCATCGTTATTAATGATGATTTAAAACCATATAGTTAGTATGGATAAATGTTTTTGGGTCATAATGCCTTATATATAATTTTATATATTTTTATGATAACACCTTTATAAATATATATGTTATATAAATGATTCTTGTACATGTTTATTTTATAGGTTTACTTATACATACAGTTATTCCTAAAAAGACATGTTTTAGAAGAAAAAAAAAGATGTTTCTTATATAAATATAATAATTTCTAGACTATACTTATGACTTTATCTATGTAAATTAAGGTGCCTATATCTATTTTTTAAAATGACTATATTAGGTCTTGAATAAAAAAATATTATTTTCATAAATCAGTCATAATAAGAATTGTATATCTACATAGTTGTATGTATAAATATGTGATTATTGGTTGTTGTTTGGGATCTAGTAGATTTCTTATGGACTATAGTGGTATTAGCTGGTGCCTGCACTTGGATACGACTTTTGGTACCTACAGTCTTAGCATGAAATGGACAAAATCCCAAGCAAGTATACCTTGCCTAATTGATTACAATATTTACAAGCTTGTATAGAAGCATGGAATTTCAGGCGCATCTACGAGCCAAAATTCTTATGCGCATAACACTACATGCGCCAGAGAGCTCAAACGAAGTACTTGGCACAGCAAAGGACAGCAAAAGTATAGACATCAAAAGAAGATTTTTATTTCATATAAAAGTCTATTACATGTCTAAAGAAAGGCTTTACAAAGGAGAAATTCTACAAAAAAGAAAGATCCTAAGACTACAGCCAGGCGCAGTAAACTGCCATATGCCCCCTGCCAGGCGCATCCTCCGTCAGGCGCATCTCTTCAGCGTCTCAGTCAGGCGCGTCTCTTTCAGCGTCTCAGTCAGGCGCATCTCTTTCAGCGCCTCAGTCAGGCGCGTCTCTTTAGCGTCTCAGTTAGGCGCATCACTCAGCATATGCGCTCTACTTCGACCCGATCAAGTGTTGCGGCTAAAGGAGCAGCTTTGAGCATAACAAGAGCGGACGATCAACCCCACTCTAGCAGGAGGAATAGCTCTCCAAAGCCCAAAGAAGAGGAGAGCACCGCAATTTCGATCTGCGGCTCTTCCGGCATAACGGAGACGGGACTCGAGCATCCCGATCTTTGGATACATCAGGCACCTTCGGCCTGCTTCGGAAGCCCGCGATCCCGACTTTTAGATGTAACAGTCACCTTCACGAGTGCATATGAAGACAACTCGACGCATCTTCATCCTGGGGAGCGTCTTGGCAATAGAATGAACTCGGGCAAAGAAATTCGTCTTCGTCGAGAAGTCAAGGGAGAGGTAGGCCAGGGCAAATCAAACTCATGTGCCAAGTGGCAACCTTCCCGAAGTTAATGCAATGAACTTGCATTTACGATAATGAGTTTGTCTCTTCGAATTCAGCCAAGTCAAAACGGCTATTTAAAGCACTCGAAGAACTCAATAGTCGGACCAATGAAGATGCATCATGCAAACAGATGTGCCGATCAGACCGCGCATCATACAGACGCGTCCATCAGCACCAAGCGCCTCATAAGGATGTGCCCCACGTGTCCCCATGTGTCTAGTGGAACGCAGATCAATATGCCCACTCAAAGGCCCATCATCCATCAAGAACATTAAATATTGAAGTCTGACACGACAGCAGCCATGCCTCGATGACAGAGCAGCAACGTCTTTTACAGAAAACGAAGCGCCGCTGACGTCAGCGTCATCATTACTCTTCTCTGGCGGTTACAAGCCACGTAGCCAATCGACCACTCATATGCGCCTCCGCAGTCATGCACCCGAAGTCACGCATGCGCCTCAAAAGCCGTGTGCCCAGACCGGTTCGTGACTTCTGAAGGTTACGAGCCAAAGTCTTCTCATACGCCCAATCCCAGGCACATCCTGTCAGATTGCTCTCTACCAAATCCGAGA
This sequence comes from Iris pallida, assembly GCA_029216955.1. Classification (NCBI taxonomy): domain Eukaryota; kingdom Viridiplantae; phylum Streptophyta; class Magnoliopsida; order Asparagales; family Iridaceae; genus Iris; species Iris pallida. The sequence continues at coordinate 1,058,174 of JANAVB010006995.1, read as the reverse complement.
TCTTTGAGCTACGGACATACGCCACGTGTCCTTTGACTCAGTTCAGCCTATGAAAGGGTGCTAACCACCCAAGATCTCAGCAACCGAAAGATCATCTCCACTGCTACGTGCCAACCACAAGTGCAGCATGAAGGATTCAACCCACAAATCATGGCGCACCATCCATGCGCCCTCCTTCCGTCAGCATCAGCCACGTGGCATTCGCACGAACAAAGCGCATCCTACATGTGCGTGCATGAGCAGCCCAACCTGCTGCTTATAAATAGAGGGATCATTTCCTTCTTTCAGACACACACAGACATACAGAGACGCACAGTCAAAGACAGACGTAACCAGAGCATCAGAGTTATCACCTACAGAGATCGGAAGAGACACTCAATGTCTTCTTCCCCTCCGTAAGCTCCGACATCCAGAGCAATCCAGACCTTCAGAGAACCGAAAACCGTCGTTAGATCGTCAACGGAGTCAACGCATTACCACTCGCTCCATCAACACATGACCCAGATAAAAACAAAAGTGTACTCCTAGGACTACATCGAAGTCCTATATTGTAACACTATTTTGTTTGTAATTGAAATTGCAATTCAAAGATTTTAATGGCAAACAAGCTGGCGACTCTGCTGGGGACCTCTTTCTCCTCCGCTGAGAAAGCTGTGTCATAATCTGACGATGTAAAGGTGGGCTCCTCCCACAAGATACTGGCCGTACGCCTCAATCAACAAGCGTATGAGGAGTTCATCTCTGAAGGCAGCGTAAGTCCTTCGAAGCGGCTGCCAAAGTCGAAGAAGACTCGCCAAGTCTGGGTGCGCAAGGTCGAGGCCCCTGGCACCAACACCGAAGGGGATGCGCCGATGCAGCCTACCCTTCTCGCTGACGTCCTCAGCAGCCAGGATACGTCTGCGGGTGCAGTACATCTCTCAGGGAAACGTGGGGCTGACCACATTCCCCAACCATCTCCTTCTCAGACAAGGAAGATGCGTCGACGAAGTAGGGGTGCATCTAACGCCCTGCGTATTAACTCTGGTTTACCGCAGAAGGCTTATGTCTTTGACAGACTCACTCGTTGTCGTGGCAAAGAAAATTTGGACTCTGAGTACTATGCACCCCAGCGGGCTGGTATGAAGAAGTCCAAGGTAGCACGGGCCACGCGCCTCGAACGTGCTATGCCAACAGTAAGTCAGAGGTATGCGCTCACAATCATGCGCGCTGCCGATGGTAAACTGTACAAGGTTAACTCGGGTGCTTCTACGCCGCCAACGAGCCAACTTTCAAAGACCTCGTTTCGCTTGGGCGCATCCGCTGCGCTTTCAACCAAGCCGTTCGAGGCAAACTCAGTGGTCTTGAACCCCCGCGCCTACATTAGTTGTGTGTATGAGGCTGGTTCAAGCGACTTTAAATGTTGCTCCCCCACTATTGAGCTGGGCGCATCTTTTGTGCCGGATCAGGGGGTATAGCATTCATTTGACTACCCCGGTGCTTGTCCTTATCATGTGCCTGATGGGGGTGTGAAGGTGGCACTCTCCTCTAACGATTTACGTAATGTGATCATTCACAAACGCTGATCAGGAGAGTCGACTGACAAGCACAATGTGCCCCTCACAGGGCACACCTGTGCTATAGTCACCATCAATTGTTGTTGCAAGCAGCAGTCCTACCACAAAGGCAGTCGGTGTTCCAGCGGCTGCAATCATCAACACCCCTCCAACGTCGCCTCAGAAAGAAGGTGTCGATTGAAGAGGAGCCAGAACTAAAGGTTGCTTCTTGCAACGTAATCTCTAACTCCTTGTCAATCTGAAAGGCGACTGGCAACTCCTCGACCTCGTCCTCATCCAAGAGCCAGCCGAGGAAAACCAAGACGACCGTCCCGTCCTCATGAGTGTTTGAAGGCACCCGGAGGAGAAAGAAGATCTCGAAGGAAGCTGGGGGTAGTCAAGCCCTTGTTGATCTTCATCCCGAAGACGAAGATATCCTCCAGAACAAAGCTGGGGGTAGTCAGGCCCTTGTTGATTCTCTTCCCGAAGACGAAGATATCCTCCAGAGCATAACTGGGGGTAGCCAGGATGAAGCTCCAGGAGAAGCTCCTCTTCTACAAGAGAACGAGGCTGAAAGTGAAGCTTCAACCGATCCATCCACTTCAAGTCACGTCATGACAGAATACATGACGGAAGGTGGTGATACGGAGTCAGATACTCCACCAGCAGACCTTGTTCAGCGTATGGATACTTTGGAGGGAGGACTCAAAACCCTTTCTGCCTCCAGGCAAACACTAACTCAAGAAGTGTTTGAGATACGGTCAACCTTGGCTAGGGCACCTTCCACTAATCCTGACCCAGGAGTCAACGGGGAATCAAGTTTGCCCCTTCAACGGGCATCTTTGAATACCGATTGTCGTGAAGCACCGCGAGTGTCAGAACCTTCGAATGTACAACTCCAGACTGTACCACCTTCTCCGACTCCCAGCTCTACTAAAGACGTGGTTGAGATGATCAGGGACTTGCGTGAGAACTTCGAGTCGAAGAACAGACAGGAGGAGCGCCAGAAGATGGGGATCCCACAACCATACCCCCTTGAATGGAACAAAGTGGTTTATCCTCCCAAGTATAAACCATAAACATTGACACCATACGACGGAAAGTACTCTCCACGCCGTTATCTGACGTACTTTTAGCCTCAAACGGGACATCTTCTGAAGGAAGACGACTACTCACCAGCCTGTTTGTCGGGGCATTAAAAGGAGTGGCCTACGACTGGTACTCCAGTCTCCCTGACAACTCCATATCCTCCTTTGATGACTTGACGCGCCTCTTTCTCGATCATTTCTACGATGGAGGAAAAGACATGACGATGGCGTCCCTTATAGAGGTACGTCAGAAGGAAAAAGAAACGGTTTAAGCATTCATCGAACGGTTCAGACAAGCCTGCTTCAGATTGCCCCCGGGTATGCCAGATCATGCACTCCTCTCCTCCTGTAGCATGAACATGCTTCCTGCGGTTAAGCTCTGGCTCAACTCCACTTCTCTTATTGATTTATTGAAGCCGAAGCAGCTGAAAAGAAGGCATGCAATGCTCGCCTCCTGGGAGTCAGTTTCGCTGCCTTTGAAGACAAGGAAAAATGGCCTGCTGCCAGCAATCCTGGACGAGAGACGAAGGGAAAGCAGGCGTTGACCGTCAATGCCTCGAAAGGCGCACAAGCACCTACTCAGAAGCCTCCGCTTGCACCGAGGCCAAAGGAGGTCTATTCTTTCAATGATGAAGATACCTTACAACTCTTCGAGATGTTGAAGCAGGGTGACAAGATTAAGTTACCAGACCCGAAGTGTCCCGACGAGGTTGGGAGAGTTGATAATCCGAGGTACTTCTATTACCATCGGTTTGTAGGACATCCAACTCAGGATTCCTACGTCCTCAAGAACTACATCCAGCGCATGATCAATGCGAAGTCATCTCCGTCGATTACGAGGAGAAGACAGTCTCGGCCAACCTGGTGTCGCTCCAATTCGACACCTTGCCACCAACTATAGCATAAAATAGCGTCGTCCCCATCCCAAAGGCGACAATGGAGGTGGTCAACGTACCACCTACCCGTGACAACGTGAGTGGACTCATCCCACTCACCACATCTCGGGGAGAGGTCTTTTGGGTTCACCCAGACCTCGTCTCCGAAGTTACTCAACCGAGGGTACGCTCTACCTCCAAAACCAAGGGCAAGAAGATCAAGTCTTGTCGCATGGTCTCTTCCTCCGCGAAAGAGGCACTTCCTGTACAAACGTGTTCCCAGCAGAACGCCCAACCGACGAAGCTGCTGTCGAGGTGGTTCCTCCCTGCACCGCCCTTGCTGCCCAGGAAGAGGGCCCATCCAGACCTCTAGCAACCAATAAACAGAAGCACGTAAAGGACCGTTTCGATAAGCCTTTGTGAAGAAAAAATGCTTCGGGGCTAGCCAAGCCCCACAACTTCGACATACTGGCACAACTTGCCGGTACCCCTGCCCGTCTATCTCTGTTTGAACCTCTTCGTCTTTCCAAAGACACCCGTGAAGCTCTATGTGAAGCCTTGAAGGGTGTTGAGTCCTTCATCAGTCAGGTTAAGCAGCCTGAGGACCTCCCAACAACATATGCACACTGCCATTGTACGAATGAGGTCATCCCCAATATAACCTTCACCCAACAAGACATGCTACTCATGCACAACCGGCACAACAAGCCACTGTATTACACAGGGTATGTAGGCTCCGTCAAGGTGAAGCGAATTCAGATTGATCCAGGGTCTTCTCTCAGCATCATTCCCAGGACTCTGTTCTCAACACTTGGGATCCCGATGTACCGTCTGGCGCCTTCCAACACTACAATCAGCGGTTTTAATACCAGTAAAAGTGAACCGATAGGCAAAATCTGACTAAAATGTCATATCGATAATCTTCGAACCGAAGTGACTTGCTATGTCGTGGACGTCGACGTCAACTACAACCTCCTGCTGGGTCGCCCGTAGCTGCATGAGTACATGGTGGTGCCATCTACACTCCACCAATGTATGAAGTACGTGTCCACTAACGACATCATTCGGACAGAGTTTGCGAACATCGACCCTTTCAAGGGGGTCGAAGCCTACTTCACCGATGCTAGCTTGTATAAGTCGCTCGATGAAGGGGAAGCCAATGATGCTGACGATGAAGCAGAAACGGCGACGAAGCCGGACATAGAGCCAGAGATGAATCCCGACGCTCCCTTGAAAATTCGTCTCAAGGCAAATCCGCCGCAGATGCTGCCTCCCATGGCGATCAAGCTACCTGAAAAAGCACCGACTTCTCTAGGTAGAACACCCACTGAAGCTCCCTTGAAGATACGGCTCAAGGAAAAACCATCTCAAACGTCGGCTCCCCTGGTGGTAAAACTACAAGGGAAGGCACCTGTCATCGAAGGCGCAGTGGTGGCACCCCTGAAGGTGCGTCTTAAAGGCAAGCCTCCACAATCGTCCGCCTCACTCAAGCTGCAAGAGAAGGCCCACATAGCCCTCTCGGACCCCAAGGTCAAATCTGCGATGAGTTCTCCCGAACAAGCCCCAGTGCTCACTGATGAAGAGTTAGGTGAATACATCTCTGCTGACATAGATGCACCTTCTCTTGACAATGTAATCCCACGAGACAAAATCTCGTATTTTATCAATAATAGAGTGTCTTTCAATTATTCTAGTCTTCCACATTGGAATGCCATGTATATACTAGATAACGCTCTATGGTCGTTACAAACACAAATAACGACCGTCAATCATGTAAATCGAGTAGTCCCGTCCCAAGGAGTCTGTTTTATAGTCCCACCGCAGAACCGGGACGAAGAACCTATCATCTTCGGCAAAGTCGAGCGTCATCAAGACCTCCCACCACTCGAGCCAGAACCGGATATCGGCAGAATTCAAGTCTATCAGTACACGGACAAGGCAAAGTACCACATCCAAAAGATGGGCTACGATCTGAAAAGCAACAAAGGCCTAAACTATGGCAAAGGCCAACGTCTTCCCTTCCGGCTCCCAAGACCTAAAGGAAAGCCGCAGGACTACTATCATCGTACTCGACGGGGGGTGGGCTATGTCACACCACCGGCAACTCTAGAGAGCTCGGAGACAGAAGAAGTGGAACATTCTCATTCGTCTGAAGCATCAACTTGGGATTCCGATACCAGTATCGGCTCAGTCTTCAGGAAGGTGCTATCAGTCAACATGGCGTCTGCACAATCTCGAAAGGACGAAGGCGAAGACCAAATGCCAAAATTCTTCGAGAAAGAACCTTGGGCTCAACGCCTAGGAGCACAGTGGGAGTCTCATTTTGAATTACGCGAACCCCCTACCGAAGACGAAGTCGAGCAGATCGACCTTGGAGATGGATCTCCTTCCAAACCTATCTTCATCAGTAAGAGCCTAAAGAGAAAAGACCGGGAGTCTTTAGTCCAATTGGCCAAAGAATACATCGACGTCTTCGCCTGGAGCTACGAAGATATGTCGGGACTTGATTCCCAGATTGCGATGCATAGGCTTAACATCTTACCTGATGCTAAGCCTATAAAGCAACAACAACGACGTTTTCGTCCTGACATCATGAATGCTATCGATCAAGAGGTGGACAAACTCTTGAGCAGTGGGTTCATTCGTGAAGAACAGCATCTAGATTGGGTGGCAAACGTCGTCCCTGTCACCAAAAAGAATAGGAAGATACGGGTCTGTATTGACTTCAGAGATCTCAATACTGCTTGCCCGAAGGATGAATTCCCGCTTCTAATCACTGACGTGATGATCGACGATACATGTGGATTCGAATGCATGTCTTTTATGGACGGGTAATCGGGCTACAACCAGATCAAGATATTCCTCGATGACATAAAACACACGTCATTCAGGATACCAAAAGGGGTTTTCTGCTACACAGTGATGCCCTTTGGCTTGAAGAACGCTGGTGCTACATACCAACGACCTATGAGTACCATCTTCCGTCAACATCTACGTAAAATAGTTGAGTGCTATGTTGATGATATCGTTGTCAAGAGCCGTCTCAAAGGTGATCACCTACAAGACCTAAAGACAGTCTTCGATCTCATGCGAGCGCATCAAGTCAAGATGAACCCCGCTAAATCCTTTCTTGGGATTTCTAGCAAAAAGTTCTTGGGCTTCATTATCACGGCAAAAGGCATTCATGTCGACCCCGAGAAGACCAAAGCCATCCTTGACATGGACCCTCCGAAGAACCTCCGAGAACTTCGAGGCCTGCAAGGGCGTCTGGCATACATCCGAAGGTTTATAGCAAACCTTTCCGGAAAATGTCAACCCTTCACCCAGCTCATGAAAAAGGGAGTCTCCTACGTCTGGACAGAAGAATATCAGAAAGCTTTCGATGATATCAAAGCTTACCTGATGAGCCCTCCAGTCTTGGTGGCACCCATCGCAGGCAAACCATTTCTCCTCTACATCCGTGCCATGGATCATTCCCTCGGCGCTTTGTTGGCTCAAAACAACGATGCAGGTTACGAACAGGCTATCTACTACCTTAGTAGAACAATGATCGGGACTGAACACCGGTACAACCCCGTTGAAAAAGAGTGTTTGGCTTTGGTGTTCGCCATCCAAAAGACTCGCCATTATGTTTTGGGCCAGACAATTTATGTCATCTCCCGAGTCAATCCACTCAGGGTTCTCATAACGAAGCCAGGATCATTGAACTTCCGACTAGCTACATGGACAATCCTGTTGACGTCGTACAACATGGTGTTCGTTCCACAAAAAGTCGTCAAGGGTCAAGCTCTAGCTGACTTTTTAGCCGCGCACCCCATCCCGGAGTCCTCCAGACTCTATGAAGACATCCCGAATGAGGTCCAAGAATTAAATGTCACCGAAGAAAACTCCGTCTGGCGGGTGTTTTTCGATGGCGCTTCAAGAGTAGGCCCCAAAGTCCAAATCATCGCCGGAGTGGGGGTAGTCTTAGTCTCGCCCGATCAGCTGGTCATCCAGCGTGCTTACTCCCTTTCGAAGTCGTGCTCCAACAATATTACCGAGTACAATGCTCTCATCATGGGACTCCAGCTGGCGTAACAGCTGGGGGTGGATCATCTTGAAGCTTATGGCGACTCAAAACTCGTCGTTAATCAAATTCGCCATGAAGATCTGGTTCCTTACCATGAAGCTGCATTAAATATTGTTTCAACCTTCACCAAGAGTTCTTCATAGAACACGTACCTCGGTTACAAAACCTGGAGGCTGACGCTCTGGCTGGCCTCGCAGCTTCATTGGCAGCCCCCCTCGGAACTCGACACTACGTCATGGTAGTAGGACGAGACTTGGTCTGTCCTAAAAATAACCTATGCTCACAAATGGCCCATGCCATGACGATAAGTGCCGGTGTTAATGTCCGAGACTGGAGGTTCCCGTTCATCGACTTTGCTGTCTATAAAATTCTTCCAGACATTCCTACGATGGACTTCTCCTTCGATGTCTATCCAACGAAGAAGCAGCGAAAGTCCTTCGGGAAGCTCATGACGGGACTTACGGGGCTCATCAACCTGGCCCTAAGTTATAGGATCGACTGTGACGCACGGGTTACTACTGGCCAACCATGGCAGCCGACGCCGTCGACTATGCTAAAAAGTGCCATGCTTGCCAGCTTCACGCCAATTTTATCCATACACCATCGAAACCACTACATCCTACGGTCGCCTCCTGGCCCTTTGAAGCTTGGGGCATGGACATTGTAGGACCTATCACCCCTCCTTCATCAAGGGGACACCGTTTCATCCTAGCCATCACCGACTACTTCTCCAAATGGGCAGAAGCAGTTTCGCTGACGGAAGTGAAAAACTCTAGGGTGATCAGCTTCATCAAGCATCATATCATCTACCGTTTTGGGGTACCCCATAGGATTAATCCACGACAATGGTCCTCAGTTCATCAGCCATATTTTCAGCAAATCTGTGACAAGAATCGAATTCAGAACGTGGCATCAACCGCCTACAATCCGGCAGCAAACGGATTCGCCGAGGCTTTTAACAAGACTATTATCAGGCTACTCAAAAAGGTCATGTCATCCAACAAACACGACTGGAACAAAAAGCTCGACGAATACCTTTGGGCCTATCGTACAACGGTACGGACTCCTACGGACAACATACTATTCTTCTTAGTCTACGGGAGCGAAGCGGTACTGCCTCTTGAGATCCAGATACCCTCACTCCGGGTAGCGATCACAAATCAATTGACATAAGAAGACAATCAGCGTCATCGTCTGCGAAAATTGGAGGCACTTGACAAAAAATGTCTCCTAGCTCGGCAGCGTATTAAACTCTATCAAGCCCGTATATCACAGGCTTTCAACAAAAAGGTCAAGCAGAGGACTTTCCAAGTAGGCGACCTGGTCTTGGCAGTCAGTAGATCGATAGTGTTGACTCAAAAAACACCAAGAAAGTTCGAGCCCAAGTGGGAGGGACCTTTTATCATAGAGACGGTATACTCAAACGGTGCTTACCGCCTCGCCCGACCAAATGGGGACTTGTTCATGATGCCCATCAACGGCAAGTTCCTAAAGAAGTACTACTCTTGATATCTTTCAGATATGTACTTCCATCTCTACCCAGTAAGGGAATCAGTGGACCTGATCATCAGAGCTCACATACACCTCCCTTTCACAAAATCTTATGCTTTCGGAACCCAGTTGTTCAGTGGCATTCTATCTCCAGTAGAAGAACAACCACGTCCATATTACCTCTGAGTTGCTCATCTACACCATGCAAAGCAGAATCTTACACTACATAAGATTGTGCTACTTATCATGTTTACCACATCCACATTACCTCTGAGTAAACATCCCGTACAGACAACCCCCGCGTTGCCGTACATCGATCGCAGAACTTCCATATCCATATTACTTCTGAGTAGTTCCACGTATCCACCCCAAAGTCACTCCTACCACGTCTATAACACCTCTGAGTAGGAAGACTTTATCATTTGAACCCCATATTTGCCACGTCCATATTACCTCTGAGCAAACATGTCGGTTCTCTCAAACTTATTATCTGTACCTAAAAACCAAGGTGCACAAAAGATAATAGGTCCACACAAATTACAAGTTCATGACAGCAAAAATGAACACACCACAAAATTTTTTATTTTTGTCATTCAAAAGTAAAGGATTACATCTCCAGCAAAGTTGCCAAAAAATATATATAACAAAAAAATAGACTACAATCCCTAAGCATCATTGGGATTGGCAGAAAGCTCTTCGACCCGACGCTTCAAGTCTTCAGCCCGAGTCCCCATAGTCGTCAGGATCGGCGTTCATCTTCTTGACGCATCGCTTCTACAGTCTCAGGAGTAGTATCGTTCTCGTGCTTAGCGTCCAACTCTTGCCGCTGGCAGGTCAGAGAAAGAATATGGCGGGTAACAACTGCTTCTTCCTCCTTAGACGATATGTGCTCAGCCCGGGCTCGCTCAGCATCTAGCAACAGTTGGGATCGCTGGTCTTCAAGGAGGTGAATCTTGGCAGTGACCTCCACTATACTAGCATCCAACGAGGCCCGCAACTCCACCTTCTCCTGCGTGGACTGTGACAGTCTCTCCACCGCAGCCTCAGCTTCGGCCACCTCGCAGTCCCAGATGGCCACTGTGGCCTGATAGGACGACTCAACTTCAGCTATCAATTTCTCCTTTTCTGCTTCTATCAGAGGAGAAAAGTTATTTCGTCGAACACTCTGAAGTTCAGAAAGATGCTAGTCGAGCTCAGCTACCGACGCCTCCAGAATCTCAGCCATATGATCATGGCCCCGGTGGGAACGTATCAGACCAATGTAAGGGAGCGCCGTGGCTTTCGCCATCGCAAAACTTCCATTTACATTCAGCACTTTCGATACGCCCTTTTACAGCATCTTATATACCGTCTCAACGGCGAACTGCACATATTCATCTGTGTCTGCCAACACCTGAGACGTCATAACAGGCGTTGGAGGAACTATTATAGAGATTGAGGAAGATCCTCCGACAAGCCGCGGAGCTGAACATCAATGTCAGTAGGTTCTTCCCCACCGCCAGTATGGATTCAATCGCCAGCTGAGGAAGCTAGGAAGGGATGCAATACTGTCCCCCAAGTGGAAGGAGCAGGAGGAGTGTCCTCCATCACAGGGCCCTTGCCCTTATCAAAACCGACGACGGATGGTCCTCCGACATCCGGGTTGATGGTATTATCCCCGGCCGGGGCAGGGCGGCTCTTCCTTTCGTTCGAAGCGACAAGGTCCGCCCCTGACGGTTCAACCTCCCTCGGAGCCGGGCTCAGAGAATGAATCTCATCACCTATATCAGCCCCCCTACAGGGACGGGTGTAGGGCTCGGCAGTGACACCGACCCTACCGCATCAGCCCCCACTTCCGGGACAGGCGTAGGGCTTGGCCACGAGGCCTCGTGTACGACCAGCACCTCGGTACCACAACCAGAAAGAAACCCGGTCGACAAATTCTTGTCGGAGACGTCTCCGCTAAATGCGATCTCTCTGGTAGCTGGAACAGCATCTTTCTGCGAGCCATCGTCAGAAGAAGACGAGCTCCACACTTTCTCCTCGTCTGGAAGGACTTTTTCCACAACTACCTTTGGGGCTCCGACGCTTTCAGGTACCTCCTCAACAGTCGGTTCTACTCCCGGTCGAGGCTTCATGCCGCCCTCCTGATGGACCGACCGAGAGACCTCAGCAACCTGAGGCGCTAATAGATCTTCAGCTTCTCTTCCAATATAATCTGGAGACACCGAAATCTCCACAGAAGCGACATCATCAGCACTTTCCTCCCTGGGAGATGCTATAATCGGAGGAATGCGCTCATCGGAAGAGCTCGCCACCTCCTTTGGCCTACTAATACTCGATTTTATAACCCGGAATTTCTTCTTCGGCACCTTCTACAAAAAAGGAGAACATAAGTCACAGAAATCAAAGAGAAAACCAGACTATGTGGGACGTCTTTACCTTTACGGGAGCTGATTCTGCTGGTACTACAGGTGAGACTCTCGGAGCTCCCGCCTTCGGAGTCGTCGCCTTCCTCGGCCTCTTCGGCGCAGAAGAACCGGCCTCTGCGTCAGCCCGTCTCTTTCCAGCTAGGGGCTCTTCCTGAGTACCCCCTGTTGATGCTGCAGCAGCAGCCCGATAACCTGCAACCTCCGGTGGACAATATGATCGGGCCACCGCCAGCATATTTTTTATTGCCTCTAGTTGAGTGCCAACAATGAAACTAGTCTCCCTGTCATAATCTGGGGACACGATGTTCATGGCGCAATACAGTTTCACAGCCGAATACAAGATTTGTGGCCGAGGGTTGTGAACTGGAGTAGTGAAACAAACTACAGTGCACCCGGCGTTGTAATATTGCCAACCCCGGGCCCCATCCAGTAAACTCCCGACAAACCTCAGACGATTACTGGGGTTCCTTAACATCAGCTGGGTGTAACCAAACTGACGCGCAAACCGGCTCGGTAAATACGGCTCCAGATAACACTTATTTTTGTTGCGATAGACCAAATGGGACGGTCGAATACTCTGCAACCAGCGAAACCCCTATGTCGGTAGGGCGATCGCATCTTCACCGGAGTCTTCCAATTCTTGGTCAGCCTCGAAATCTGTGAAGTCGGGACGGACCTTAGTGATCTTCCACCCTTGAAGATAAGACAAAACCTTCCTACAGACAGGGACACCGGTGTGCAGCCACTTTCTCTTATTGAAGCGACGGATAAAGGTGTCACCTTCAACATGATCATCTTCAGGGCCTGGGCTCATCACATTTGGATGATGCAGAATCAACCATCCCATCAGATAATGGAATGGTAGCTCAGCTCGGGAAAAGTTGTCTTTCTTGCCCCTCTCATTGACCACATCGTCGGCAAAATCTCTCAAACCCCGCAGCAGGTTACACACCATCGCAAGAAGGAGTGCCAGAGGACGACCAAAAAATAGTTTTACCACTGGCAAAATAAGGTTCCTGCTCACTCTCTCTACGGATCCAGATCCGCCCGGGAACACATAGTCCCGGAGCCATATCATCAAGTATGCAGTCAACACTGCCTTGGAAGACATCTGGTGCACGCAATGCCAGAAACAACTATATACGTCGTCACCACTCTCGTTTGAATGAGGAGTCTTCTCGCCTAATCGGCTCATGTCGGAGGTCACCTCTGTGTGACTCAGTCCCTGCGGAGTCATAAACCGAATCTTGGAAGGGTCCGTCAGGTCCTGCTTGAAGATATAATCCCTCCAAGCAGTCATATGGGGCTGTGATCCGCCCTTCTCCGTTGCATCAGATAATGGTGGCTCGCCACCTCCTTGAAAATAGCTACCATTTTTGGGTCCTTGTCTTCCAGAACTTGAATCTCTTCATTTGTCGGAAAATATTTCTCATATGGCTCCAAGCCCCATGGAAGCTTGGACACCTCATACATCTCATGGAGGGCCAATCTCAACTTCCCTACCGGAGTAAAAAAGGTACCAGTTTGGGTGTTAAACATTTCCAGAAGAGCAATAAACATATGTCGATTAAGGTCGACACCTGCTTGGGTGCCGCGAAGAGCAGCGATCAGCCCAATCACTCTCAGTTCAGTCTTAAACTTCGTCAAAACCCAAAGGGTCAGCTCGTCCCACTTTGACACGTGGTGACACTATCCTTCGACCCGAAAACCTCCTTTCGGATACATAACCTTCGATGTTAGCATCCGGCTTGCAAAGGTCGAAGCACCAAAGGCGAAAGTATCATGGAAAACATCATTATAAATGCTTCCAGGGTGCAAAGTTCGACAATGGTACGAGGTCCCGGCTCGCGAAGAGGCCAAGGTATCCCTTTGATTCGAAGTAACATCAATACGAAGGGTACCCCCCACTGCCCCTCCTTGAGAAGGAGTAAGTTTCCATGGCATCCTCCTCTTGGAAGTTAAACGATAGAAAGCCATCAGTGGCAATTGACGCTCAGACTGCCACATGTACAGGGCCACGCCCTTCGCCGTAAAGAACCAGTCTTCCTTGATCTTCAGTATCTTCGCCTCAGTGGAGATCAAGCGGTCACCAAACAAAAAGGCCGGTTTCAAGAAAGTCACATTCTCGAATTCAGCATATTTTAGTTTGCCGCTCTCCATCATACTTTGGAGAAAAACAGGCGATTGATCCCGGATTTACAACATCCTCTCGGGAGGCTGATCCAGCATGATGGCAGCCTTCGCTGGGTTAATAACTTCCTCGTTGAAGTCAACCCCCATATGGCAAAGGGAAGTATCCAGAAGGACTTTGTTCAGCAAAGGGATAGTCATCGACACTGACACGACAAAAATAAGTCAGACAACAAGAAAAAAATTAGCGGCTTTAAAAAAAATAAGACAATTGGGGCGCATCAGCAGCCTGGCGCATAATCAGGGCCCAAGCCCATGCGCGTCAACAATGAAGCTTCGACGCATAATCAGGGACTAAACCCATGCGCGACAGTGAAGCTTTGGCATATAATCAGGGGCTAAACCCATGCGCGTCACCAGCGAAAGCCGCAGCGCATAATCAGGGCCCAAGCCCATGTACGTCAGCAGCGAAAGCCTCAGCACATAATCAGGGCCTAAATCCATGTGCGTCAGCGGAATAGCCTCAGCGCATAATCAGGGCCTAAACCCATACGCGTCAGCGGGAATAGCCTCAGTGCATCATCAGGACAGAAGTCCATGCACGTCGACGACAAGGAGTTAGGGCACAGCAACAGGATACAACTCATCCGTATGCACCAAACTCGTCTAAAAAGTTTAGAACCACAAAGTCAGAAGACACCCACCCGTCACCGTCGGCCGAACGTCGGCGGGAGTCACAGTGACGACAGGAGCGTCCTCCTCGTCAAACTCCATCGGCTCCTTACCCCGGCCTTGTCCTCGGCCAGCACCACCGCAAGGAGTTTTGGGAGCCATCTCGTAAAAAGAAGTTAGGATTTTTTTGAAAGAAGAACTCTAAAGGAGAAGAAAGCAAATAGAAGAAGAATCTTTCTCCATCAGACGCCTATTTATAGGCTTGGGGCATACGCGAAAACCAATAAAAAGTGACGTCAGCCACCACTTGGGGTTCTGCGAAATGATAACTGCAAATAATCCAAAAAGATTATCATTAATATTTTTGTTTATTTTAAAGCGTTATCATTTGCATTAAAACTGAGGAGAGCGTGCGCCTCATCACAGATGCGCCCCGAACAGTCATGCGCCCCGAACAGTCATGCGCCCCATTGAAGACACCACCATGCTTCTTATTCAAAGTATTCCAAAACTTGATGAAAATTTTTGAAAACTTTGAAGGGGGTCTTGTAGAAGCATGGAATTTCAGGCGCATCTACGAACCAAAATTCCTATATGCTTAACACTACATGCGCCAGGGAGCTCAAATGAAGTACTTGGCACAGCAAAGGACAGCAAAAGTATATACATCAAAAGAAGATTTTTATTTCATATAAAAGTCTATTACATGTTTAAAGAAAGGCTTTACAAAGGAGAAATTCTACAAAAAAGAAAGATCCTAAGACTATAGCCAGGCACAGTAAACTGCCATGTGTCCCCTGCCAGGCGCATCCTCCGTCAGACGTATCTCTTCAGCATCTCAGTCAGGCGCATCTCTTTCAGCGTCTCAGTCAGGCGCATCTCTTTCAGTGCCTCAGTCAGACGCGTCTCTTCAGCATCTCAGTTAGGCGCATCACTCAACATATGCGCTCTACTTCGACCCGATCAAGTGTTACAGCTAAAGGAGGAGCTTTGAGCATAACAAGAGCGGGCGATCAACCCCACTCTAGCGGGAGGAAGAGCACTCCAAAGTCCAAGGAAGAGGATAGCACCGCAATTCCGATCTGCGGCTCTTTCGGCATAACGGAGATGGGACTCGAGCATCCCGATCTTTGGATGCAACAGGCACCTTCGGCATGCTTTGGGAGCCCGCGATCCCAACTTTTGGATGTAACAGTCACCTTCACGAGTGCAAACGAAGCCGACTCGACGCATCTTCACCCTGGGGAGCGTCTTGGCAACAGAATGAACTCGGGCAAAGAAGTTCATCTTCGTCGAGAAGTCAAAGGAGAGATAGCAAAACTCTCTCAAAATTGTTGTTATTTATAGGCCAGGGCAAATCAAACCCATGCGCCAAGTGGAAACCTTCCCGAAGTTAATGCAATGAACTTGCATTTATGATGATGAATTTGCCTCTTCGAATTCTGCCAAGTCAAAACGGCTATTTAAAGCACTCGAAGAACTCAAAATTCGAACCAATAAAGATGTGTCATGCAAACAGATGTGCCGGTAAGACCGCGCATCATACGGACGCGCCCATCAGCACCAAGCACCTCATAAGGATGCGCCCACGTGTCCCCATACGCCTACTGGAACACAAATCAATGCGCCCACTTAAAGGCTGTCACGACCCGCACCCACTGTTAGGGTACGAGAACGTAACAACGCCCAGCCTACGCCGCAGTGTCGGCGGTAGAACGCTGTCCTAGGTCAATTATCTAACAATATAAAGGTACCTGTACAGTTTATACTCTCCGAATGGAGGTAACATCACAACATGCTGTCTCAATCACATCTAAGGTAGAAGAATGAAGAACAGATAGATAGATAGCAACTCAAAGAGAACCATAGCATAGATGAATAAGTCTAAGTGTCTAGGATACATAACATCCAGAATATCAACTCATAATACAATAAGTCTAAGAGTCTATACATCTCCACATCTCAAAATACAACTCAGAATGTGAGACAAAAAGTAAATATAGAAAAGACTGCCTAGACTAAACTGGTCTAGACTACTGGAACAACATCCTCAGCTGCAGGTGGATCCTGCTGAGGGTCCACAACATAAGTATCATCTAGTCCTGCTCCATAATAGGTAGTCACCAGGCCTCATCCTCATCCTCTGTAATATTTTCAACAGGTCCAATCAGGACAGGAACGAGCACAATACATCTCACGCAGTGCATAGCAGGTTAGGAAATACGATACAGGCAATAGAGTAAGATACATGAACTGCTGAAAGGAAATATACGCTGTAAAAGAGATAGCTGTAATAAAATATCTACTGTATATAGAGAACTGTAAGTGACTAGTGATGTAGAGCACAAGATAGGCATGTGAATGGCTAGAATTTATACATGATTACACTACTGAGTTTGCACATGATTACACTACTTTAGAATTATTCACATGTCCACTTCTACTCCCCCGTTTCCCCAATCAATACACAAGGATCTATACAAGTTACGTTATTGTACATGATATCACATGGGGCCCATGAAAGGGTGCACATGATAGTATACATGAGGGCTCAGTAAACATGAGAGTACATGATCACATGAGTGCACATGAATAATGGAAGCATAGGAGTACATGATGATAGTGAAACACACATAACATGAAGTACCCGATGCTCCCGAGGGGGATAACATCTCATGTAAAGATCCATATAGTACCAATCCGTGTTACCAACGTGACAGCAACAAGTAAAGTAATCTAGAGCGAGAAGTAAAGCCTGAACAAGTATGAAACGGTCAGAGAATGTACTCGCCTGATAACTGAATGTCTGAAGAGGATATACTGTCTGAGGAGAGGTGTATGGCTCCTAATCAGAGTAATACAAGTCACAATGTATCCACAATGGTAAAAATAAAGTATACAATGCATACTACATGATTCTAGGTCAATCTGGTCAAAAGTCAACTCTTGGTCAACTCAATAGTCAAACTGGGTCACAGGAAGTCATACTAGGTCACAGGGGATCAAACTGAGTCAAATAAAGTCAAACAAGGTCAAACAAGTCAAGGTTAGTCAAATCTAGGTTAAAGTCAGCTCTTGGTCAACATTCTAATCAAACTAGTCAAATACTAGTCAACATGATCAATCTGGATCAAGTCTAGGTCAAACTTAGACCAACTAAGGTTTTGGGTTAAACAAAGACTAGTCAGCAAGGTGATTAAGTCAATGGTCAACTATCTAAGTCAATACCACAAGGTTAAGGTATAACCAATACCTATACAAGTATACCACACATATATATACATATATATAATACCAACCTTAATCCTATATTCAAGCTAATCCCACATTCCAATCTCAAGTCATGACTCAACTCTAAGTATCTAACTTAACCCCATACATATCTTAATCTACATAGGTCTTCCACAAAACCCAAGTCACAATAATATACTTATATATAGGTCAAACCTAAACCAACTAGTTAATAGCCTAGGGTTTAGTCAAACTTAGTCAACAAGTCCTCTTAAGTCTATCCAAACCATTTCTAGGTCAATTAGGTCATGGTTGACCTATAGTTGACTTGGTCAACAATGGTCAATTATCTAGTCAAACTAGTCTACTAGTCAAGTTAGGTCAACCAATGTCAAACTAGTCATTCTAGGTTAATTTAAGTTCAATCTAGGTCAACTAGGTCAAGTTTGACCTAAGGTTGACTTTGATCAACCCTTAGTCAACAAGGGTCAATTTGTTGTTGTTTTGGGCCTGTAGGTCAAATGGGGTTAGTCCCAAGACCATGGGCCAATAACCTTGGCCATAGTCTAGGTTTTCATATAAACCTATAACTAAAAGTCTCATATATATATATATCTATATATATAGATATACACTATCTAACCACCACCGAATATCCATATACCCAATATATGAATAACATATATAATACAACCCATATACTTATAATACACTATACATACATAAAGAGACCTAATACAATATACATATATATCAATATATATATATATACCTATATATATAACTCATACATATACTATATATATATAGAGAGAGACAAAGGGAAAGAGAGAGAGAGACTGAATGAGAGAGAGAGTGAGACAGTGAGAGAGAGGGAGAGAGGTCTGGAATAGGGTCAGGACAGGGGGGGTTCCAGGAATTCTGGAACCAAAGGCTCCCCCAAACACACACACACACAATACATATATACACACATATGTATATATATATAACTACACACACACAGCACCAATTCTCCCCAAAATCGACCCACACCCTCAAATACATATGTACTACACATATACACACTAAAATACACTAGTCCAATGTATTAAACATGAAGAAAATCGATTTGAAACTCGATTTCCAAAACTGGAAAATAATCCCCAAAACTGTTGACAGTGCACAGTGCACTCGAATGGGGTAATTCGAAATACACGCAACCAAACGAGCTCAGGCTCGCAACCAAGGGTTGGTAACTGACACCCCACACATACACTAGTGTCCTAGGTCACTGACACGACACCACGACACAGTTTCGCGTGTCCAAACACGCAAAACAACCACTCGGGTAAATTCCTGACACGCGCACGAATAACAGTGTCGTGCACGCGGTTACACGCGTCGTACACGCGACACAGGACACGAAGCACCACGTGCTCGTGTCTACGTGTGCGCCACGTATAGGGCTTCATGCCCGTGTCACTACGAGACACTCTAGTGTCGTGTCCATGCGACACGACACACTCAAAGTTGTGCGCGCGCGCGTGTGCGCTGACAGCGCGTGTCCAGTGCGAGTGAGTTTTCTCACTCGATACGACACGACGCGACACGAGACTTTGGGGGCATGTTCGCAGACATTGCCCCCTTGTCTGTGTCAAATATTTCGTGTCCTAGTGGCCTGTGCTGTGCGCACGAAGGATCGGGTAGCAGGGCATGCACGATGGGCTCGTGCGGTCGGTTCGTGTCCAGTTTGTACACGGACACAGCACGATAATGTGCTCAGTCTACTTGATTAGTGATCAGCAAGTCTAGGGCTTCTAGTTTGTATAATTTGTTTCACAAATCGACCATATCAAATCCATTGTGGCATTTCACCAAACAAGGATTTTAGCCCTACGATACGTGTCCGATACGGACACCAAAACACATCACAATCCCACCAAACTTTACCCACAGTATTGTTATTCCTATATGAATGCATTTATGAAAGAAAAACAGGAATTTGACTAGGTTTGTGAGAAAATACCTATTGTGCAAATCCAAGGAAAAACAATGATAATGGGGTTGTGTGATCTCCAACTCGATGATGCCCAAGCTCCCAAATTCTGAATTTCTAGCTTCCCTTAGCTCCCTAGATGTTGTAGGGTTCCAATGCAAGAGACTAGAGTCAATTTGGATCAAGAATGATCAAGTTATCAAGGGTTGAAGGAAAAGGGAATTTTGTGGATTTAATTTCATGTAATTTTGTTCATGAATAAATCCATGGGGTTTATAACATGGGTGGGCTGCCAAGGGGGGTGCCCTTGGCCGGCCAAGCATGGGGGGGTGTCCTTGCCTTCCTTCATGGCTAAGGCATGGACTTTAGCCTAAAGGGTTCTAGATATTTTGATTTGTTTAAGGAAAATATCCTTAAAGTTAATATCTAGATATTTAACCCTTTATCCCATGACCAAAACATCACCCTAATGATTCTAGGTTAGTGGCTAACTTCTAGTTTAGGGTAGGATAGGTTAGTGACTAATCATGAGACCTACCAAGAATTAAATAATATTAAAATCACATAATCACAAATAAAGTCTAGAAAATTACCAAAATACCCTTTTGGTCAAAAACCACTAATTTGATATTCTAAGCCTATGGCTAAGCTCTCATGGTCATGGCAACTTCTAGGTTAGAGAAAACTAGGGTTTACACTAAGTTATACTAACCAAAATCACAAAGTCATAAGTCATGACTTAGCATGACTTTAGAAATGGTTTAACTTAACTAAAATCACCAGAAAATCATACCATGACTAAAATACCACTAATTAATAATAAAAATAATAAATTTTCAAAAATCCCCTATTTCAGAAAACAGGGTGTTACAAGTCTACCCACCTTAAAATAATTTCGTCCTCGAAATTTAGATGGTCGTACTCCTTCTAGGTCAACCTCCAACAATCAAGGACGAAGCCACTACCTAGGAAACATACAAGGTCAACAAGCAAAATATGGGTAGTAGACCTATACTGGGTCATGTCCAAAAATTGGCTGGCAGTTTTAGGTCATAAGGTGTTTTAATTCAAATCGAAGCCAAAAAAAATAACTCCATGGGGTAAATCAGGATGGAACCTCGGGTCAGGAAAATCGTACTAAGCAAATGAAGCACACGATGGTATGCCTGAGTGGGACACTAAGGTCATGGGTGTAGTATGTCATGTCTAGGTCATGTATGTGAAATCAGTTTTGAGAAAACAACTAGTCTTATGCTCCAAATTTAAAAGTCACGGTAATATGTCTACGGTGATCATAATTTAGAGTGGGAAAGGTCTATGGCCTAAATTGAACCAGAAATTTGTGATGCAATAGTGGTACCAGGGGGACAGGTTAAATGGAACAGTCTGTGGTCTCATCTAGGTGCACTAGTCATTCTAGATCAATACTGTCCTATGGTATCAAACGTACAAGCAATCTAAGGTATCCTAATTGGGAAGGTAAGGGAACAACAATCATCAAGGCTATAGGCCGTCTACCATCCTATATAAAAAATGGGTCATTAACAAGTAAGTGAGAAATCATTAAAAGTTACTATTCCATAAAATGGTAAAAGAAAATTGAAAATTTTGGCACAAACAATCACAAATAGATTTTAGTCTTGACACGATCTAAGTTGATCAATTTCAGGATAAATCGAGATTGGGCAAGATGGGAAATCAATGAAATCAAGTATGAGCACGAGCATCCAATGATGAAGATCCAGGTCATGATTAAATTTAATCCAACTGGATATGAATACGAGGTTCATAGGTGATAAAATAATTCCAAGGAGAATTGTCAAGGCTGTTGTGGATAAGATTCTAGGGTAAGTTTAACTGTGTCTCTATCCACGTAGATTAATATATGAAAAGCGAACCAAAACGCAATAGGTTGATCAGACCATCATGTGCCGGTTCTGATTAGATAATATATTAGTGGGTGTACACCCAATAAAATATATCATGATCAAGCTCGAAAAGGATAAGCTTGTAAATCTTAAGGATAAATTTATAGCATAAGATATAAGTAAGGGTAGAAATGAGGAAAGAAGATACATAGTCCAAGATTCTTAACCAATCGGGTCAAGCATTCAAGGTAAGGTACAAAGTTAAGTATTTGAGGGTTCAAGCAGAACACCATCACATGCCAGGTCGAAAGAATAGAGCCAAGGTGGATCTCTAATTGAAATAAGAACCAATTTGGTATCATGGTAGAGGTTATGGTTTAGCCATTTGACCAGAAAATCATATCAAGAAAATAGAGTACAAGGAGACGGGTTTTAGTGGGATATGGAATATCTATATGAAGGTAGGCTAGTCTAGGTTTTACATGTGAAGTTTGTTGGGAGATAACAGCTAGTATTATACTCTGAATATCTAAGTCACGGTAAAGAACGTCCAATGATCTAGAATAGAAAGTGGGAGTTCAAGACGTGATAATTGATGCAAAAATTGAAGAAGATCAAATTAACCAATGAAATAAAATTTATCAGGAATCCAGTAAATAATTTAGGAACACAGTCTTAGGGATAGATAGGCTACTAGATGAATATAGTTAGGGTTCGATCAATCAAGGTCAAGGTTAGAAGGTCTCAATAAAGTCTTGATTTGAGGAAATGTCGAGTAAGTCAGGTTTGGGATACAGTCACATAGATTGGTAGAAAGAGTTTAAGCAAGATGCAAAATAGAGAGGACAGTTCATTTTAATGAAAGGCAATTAGCAAGAGGATTAGATGGCAAGAAACAAATAAGAGTTTTCTCATAATTGTGATTGAGTACCCCAAAAATAAAAGATATTAATCTAACACTAAGAAATTAAAATCAACAACTACAAAAATTTGAAAATCATCAACTAACACCAGGATTCAAAGTTCTACAGTGAATCCTCCAAAATCAAATTCAATCAAGGGAAAAGGAGTTTAAATCGTAATTTCAAATGAGATTCTCAAGGGTCATCCCAGGAATCTCTCAAAGTATCCTAACAGTGATTGAGTATCCACTCTCTCTAAGCCTATTCCTCAAATCCTATCGCAGGCTGTAGTGATACTCTAGTTCGAATACCACTACATAAACTCGAGACCTGCATGGGCCACCACTAAAAACGTGTCACGACCCGCACCCACTGTTAGGGTACGAGAACGTAACAACGCCCAGCCTACGCCGCAGTGTCGGCGGTAGAACGCTGTCCTAGGTCAATCATCTAACAATATAAAGGTACCTGTACAGTTTATACTCCCCGAATGGAGGTAACATCACAACATGCTGTCTCAATCACATCTAAGGTAGAAGAATTAAGAACAGATAGATAGATAGTAACTCAAAGAGAACCATAGCATAGATGAATAAGTCTAAGTGTCTAGGATACATAACATCCAGAATGTCAACTCATAATACAATAAGTCTAAGAGTCTATACATCTCCACATCTCAAAATACAACTCAGAATGTGAGACAAAAAGTAAATATAGAAAAGACTGCCTAGACTAAACTGGTCTAGACTACTGGAACAACATCCTCAGCTGCAGGTGGATCCTGCTGAGGGTCCACAACATAAGTATCATCTAGTCCTGCTCCATAATAGGTAGTCACCAGGCCTCATCCTCATCCTCTGTAATATTTTCAACAGGTCCAATCAGGACAGAAACGAGCACAATACATCTCACGCAGTGCATAGCAGGTTAGGAAATACGATACAGGCAATAGAGTAAGATACATGAACTGCTGAAAGGAAATATACGCTGTAAAAGAGATAGCTGTAATAAAATATCTACTGTATATAGAGAACTGTAAGTGACTAGTGATGTAGAGCACAAGATAGGCATGTGAATGGCTAGAATTTATACATGATTATACTACTGAGTTTGCACATGATTACACTACTTTGGAATTATTCACATGTCCACTTCTACTCCCCCGTTTCCCCAATCAATACACAAGGATCTATACAAGTTACGTTATTGTACATGATATCACATGGGGCCCATGAAAGGGTGCACATGATAGTATATATGAGGGCTCAGTAAACATGAGAGTACATGATCACATGAGTGCACATGAATAATGGAAGCATAGGAGTACATGATGATAGTGAAACACACATAACATGAAGTACCCGATGCTCCCGAGGGGGATAACATCTCATGTAAAGATCCATATAGTACCAATCCGTGTTACCAACGTGACAGCAACAAGTAAAGTAATCTAGAGCGAGAAGTAAAGCCTGAACAAGTATGAAACGGTCAGAGAATGTACTCGCCTGATAACTGAATGTCTGAAGAGGATATACTGTCTGAGGAGAGGTGTATGGCTCCTAATCAGAGTAATACAAGTCACAATGTATCCACAATGGTAAAAATAAAGTATACAATGCATACTACATGATTCTAGGTCAATGTGGTCAAAAGTCAACTCTTGGTCAACTCAATAGTCAAACTGGGTCACAGGAAGTCATACTAGGTCACATGGGATCAAACTGAGTCAAATAAAGTCAAACAAGGTCAAACAAGTCAAGGTTAGTCAAATCTAGGTTAAAGTCAGCTCTTGGTCAACATTCTAATCAAACTAGTCAAATACTAGTCAACATGATCAATCTGGATCAAGTCTAGGTCAAACTTAGACCAACTAAGGTTTTGGGTTAAACAAAGACTAGTCAGCAAGGTGATTAAGTCAATGGTCAACTATCTAAGTCAATACCACAAGGTTAAGGTATAACCAATACCTATACAAGTATACCACACATATATATACATATATATATATAATACCAACCTTAATCCTATATTCAAGCTAATCCCACATTCCAATCTCAAGTCATGACTCAACTCTAAGTATCTAACTTAACCCCATACATATCTTAATCTACATAGGTCTTCCACAAAACCCAAGTCACAATAATATACTTATATATAGGTCAAACCTAAACCAACTAGTTAATAGCCTAGGGTTTAGTCAAACTTAGTCAACAAGTCCTCTTAAGTCTATCCAAACCATTTCTAGGTCAATTAGGTCATGGTTGACCTATAGTTGACTTGGTCAACAATGGTCAATTATCTAGTCAAACTAGTCTACTAGTCAAGTTAGGTCAACCAATGTCAAACTAGTCATTCTAGGTTAATTTAAGTTCAATCTAGGTCAACTAGGTCAAGTTTGACCTAAGGTTGACTTTGATCAACCCTTAGTCAACAAGGGTCAATTTGTTGTTGTTTTGGGCCTGTAGGTCAAATGGGGTTAGTCCCAAGACCATGGGCCAATAACCTTGGCCATAGTCTAGGTTTTCATATAAACCTATAAATAAAAGTCTCATATATATATATATATATATATATATATATATATATATATATATATATATATATATATATATATATATATATAAATATATATATATATATATATATATATATATATATATATATATATATATATAGATATACACTATCTAACCACCACCCAATATCCATATATCCAATATATGAATAACATATATAATACAACCCATATACTTATAATACACTATACATACATAAAGAGACCTAATACAATATACATATATATCAATATATATATATATATATATATATATATACCTATATATATAACTCATACATATACTATATATATATATAGAGAGACAAAGGGAAAGAGAGAGAGAGACTGAATGAGAGAGAGAGTGAGACAGTGAGAGAGAGGGAGAGAGGTCTGGAATAGGGTCAGGACAGGGGGCGGGGGGTTCCAGGAATTCTGGAACCAAAGGCTCCCCCAAACACACACACACACAATACATATATACACACATATGTATATATATATAACTACACACACACACACCACCAATTCTCCCCAAAATCGACCCACACCCTGAAATACATATGTACTACACATATACACACTAAAATACACTAGTCCAATGTATTAAACATGAAGAAAATCGATTTGAAACTCGATTTCCAAAACTGGAAAATAATCCCCAAAACTGTTGACAGTGCACAGTGCACTCGAATGGGGTAATTCGAAATACACGCAACCAAACGAGCTAAGGCTCGCAACCAAGGGTTGGTAACTGACACCCCACACATACACTAGTGTCCTAGGTCACTGACATGACACCACGACACAGTTTCGCGTGTCCAAACACGCAAAACAACCACTAGGGTAAATTTCTGACACGCGCACGAATAACAGTGTCGTGCACGCGGTTACACGCATCGTACACGCGACACAGGACACAAAGCACCACGTGCTCGTGTCTACGTGTGCGCCACGTATAGGGCTTCATGCCCGTGTCACTACGAGACACTCTAGTGTCGTGTCCATGCGACACGACACACTCAAAGTTGTGCGCGCGCGCGTGTGCGCTGACAGCGCGTGTCCAGTGCGAGTGAGTTTTCTCACTCGACACGACACGACGCGACACGAGACTTTGGGGGCATGTTCGCAGACATTGCCTCCTTGTCTGTGTCAAATATTTTGTGTCCTAGTGGCCTGTGCTGTACGCACGAAGGGTCGGGTAGCAGGGCATGCACGATGGGCTCGTGCGGTCGGTTCGTGTCCAGTTTGTACACGGACACAGCACGATAATGTGCTCAGTCTACTTGATTAGTGATCAGCAAGTCTAGGGCTTCTAGTTTGTATAATTTGTTTCACAAATCGACCATATCGAATCCATTGTGGCATTTCACCAAACAAGGATTTTAGCCCTACGATACGTGTCCGATACGGACACCAAAACACATCACAATCCCACCAAACTTTACCCACAGTATTGTTATTCCTATATGAATGCATTTATGAAAGAAAAACAGGAATTTGACTAGGTTTGTGAGAAAATACCTATTGTGCAAATCCAAGGAAAAACAATGATAATGGGGTTGTGTGATCTCCAACTCGATGATGCCCAAGCTTCCAAATTCTGAATTTCTAGCTTCCCTTAGCTCCCTAGATGTTGTAGGGTTCCAATGCAAGAGACTAGAGTCAATTTGGATCAAGAATGATCAAGTTATCAAGGGTTGAAGGAAAAGGGAATTTTGTGGATTTAATTTCATGTAATTTTGTTCATGAATAAATCCATGGGGTTTATAACATGGGTGGGCTGCCAGGGGGGTGCCCTTGGCTGGCCAAGCATGGGGGGGGTGTCCTTGCCTTCCTTCATGGCTAAGGCATGGACTTTAGCCTAAAGGGTTCTAGATATTTTGATTTGTTTAAGGAAAATATCCTTAAAGTTAATATCTAGATATTTAACCCTTTATCCCATGACCAAAACATCACCCTAATGATTCTAGGTTAGTGGCTAACTTCTAGTTTAGGGTAGGATAGGTTAGTGACTAATCATGAGACCTACCAAGAATTAAATAATATTAAAATCACATAATCACAAATAAAGTCTAGAAAATTACCAAAATACCCTTTTGGTCAAAAACCACTAATTTGATATTCTAAGCCTATGGCTAAGCTCTCATGGTCATGGCAACTTCTAGGTTAGAGAAAACTAGGATTTACACTAAGTTATACTAACCAAAATCACAAAGTCATAAGTCATGACTTAGCATGACTTTAGAAATGGTTTAACTTAACTAAAATCACCAGAAAATCATACCATGACTAAAATACCACTAATAAATAATAAAAATAATAAATTTTCAAAAATCCCCTATTTCAGAAAACATGGTGTTATAAAGGCCAATCGCCCGTCAAGAACATTAAATGCTGAAGTCTGACACGACAGCAGCCATGCCTCGATGACAGAGCAGCAACAGCTTTTACATAAAACGAAGCACCGCTGACGTTATCGTCATCATTACTCTCCTCTGGTGGTTACAAGCCACATAGCCGATCGACCACTCGCATGCGCCTCCGCAGTCATGCGCCCGAAGACTCGTATGCGCCTCAAAAGCCGTGCGTCCAGACCGGTTCGTAACTTTTGAAGGTTACGAGCCAAAGTCTTCTCATGTGCCCAATCTCAGGCACATCCTGTCAGATCGCTCTCCACCAAATCCGAGATCTTTGAGCTATGGACATACGCCACGTGTCCTTTGACTCAGTTCAGCCTATGAAGGGGTACTAACCACCCAAGATCTCAGCAACCGAAAGATCCTCTCCACTGCTACGTGCCAGCCATAAATTCAGAATGAAGGATTCAACCCACAAATCATGGCGCATCATCCATACGCCCTCCTTCCGTCAGCATCAGCCACATGGCGTTCCCATGAACAAGCGCATCCTACATGTGCGTGCATGAGCAGCCCAACCTGCTGCTTATAAATAGAGGGATCATTTCCTTCTTCCAGACACACACAGACATACAGAGACGCACAGTCAAAGACAGACGTAACCAGAGCATCAGAGTTATCACCCACAGAGATCGAAAGAGACACTCAACATCTTCTTCCCCTCCGCAAGCTCCGACATCCAGAGCAATCCAGACCTTCAGAGAACCGAAAACCGTCGTCAGATCGTCAACGGAGTCAACGCATTACCACTCGCTCCATCGACACAGGACCCAGATAAAAACAAAAGTGTACTCCTAGGACTACATCGAAGTCCTACATTGTAACATTGTTCTGTTTGTAATTAAAATTGCAATTCAAAGATTTTAATGGCAAACAGCTTGTACTTTTCATCAGATCCTCACACTGGATATACTGTTACATGCTTTACATGCTCTTTATTAGTCTTACTTGATTATACCTACTGACACATAGGCATGATACACGGATTCACGATGCATGTCATTAGGTGACTCGATTATGATATATGGATGTTTACTTGATGGCAGATTTTTATGTGTACGTGTTTGACTAGACTTATCATTTATTAGAGTCGGTCTGGACGTGTCGTAGATGAGACACAGATAGTAGCATGGGATGGGGAGTACGTATATAAGCTATTTTCCCTCATAGTTGTCGTTGTCACTTTACCAGAGTTGTAGGGATTTTATAGTTTGTCGCAGTTTTTCTTACAGGGACTGTGGGGTTTTATATCATAGTTTTCCAGAGTTTTCTTACCAGAGTTTTGGGGTACACCGTGATAGCTCATGCGTACTAATATTCTCCTCAAGTGCATTTTACACAGACTAGATAGTCTGCCTAGTAGTAGTGTTTCTTGATCACCTCTTCATTACTTGGATCATCTGTCTATTACCTGGATCACTTGTTTACTATTTTCAAATTATATTTATTATACTACATTTTAGCATATATATTATGTATCTTGCTACGTTCCTCTGAGGACCTGATTTTCTTCCAGGTTTTTGCTGAAATATGTCATAGAATATTGGGGATACTTCTTCGGGATTCAGGTATCACTAGATGATGTGTTCTTATCATTCTTCTGCAGTATTTCATATTTAGTTTCTTATTACTTTAGTAGAATTTGTGGATGTATATTAAGGATACTTGGATACTTGTTATGATCTAAACAACTTATATGTATTCGAGTCGGACTAGAGTCTGGTTGAATACATAGCTGGCCATTGTCACTGTCATGACCCACACCCGCTTTTCAGGATGTGAGTGCGTGCGCAAGTCCAGCCTATGCCGCAGTGTCGACAGTAGAACGCTATCTAGCCCCTATACAAAGTCATAATTTGCTCATAAATAATTACTTTATTTTCTCATTCACAAAACTAAATCAATTTACAAAATTTAAACTTTACATTTTAATTAAATACAATATTTTAAAAAAATTGAAAGCTACTATCAACACATCTAACTAGTCTTCTAGGGTTGACCTCAGCATATACCCATGTCTCCCCCAATGGTCCAAAGCATAGAGTGGCCGCAACTAATCTGAAAAATAGTTTTCAGTCAGGAATGGAACGAGTACATTTCTAACAACAGTTCCAATAATTGACAAAATCTATAAAATAGTAAATAATAATGAAATACATGATGAACATATGAGCATAGTATCATGGAAAGAAACATAGAGTAAAAATAAAGGAGCATGGTAATAATGACAAGTGAGAACAATATTAAAGCTGACAAGACATGCAACCAACGAGGTATAAAGTGGAACCAGAAACTGCACCTATCTAGTGTGTTGAAATACTACTTTCGATATGTAAACGGCTAGGGGTAAGATCCAGCCAACCGCACGTGTCGCGTGCGGCTGCTATTATTCACGTAAGGCTAATAGGTTGTTTCTGGGTATATTTATATGTCTACTAATGTATTTTCCTGCACGACTAGTACTAATAGATACAAAAAGGTCATAAACGCGAAAATCATATATTAGTCACGAACATAGTCACGAAATATAACATGTCAAGAATCCATAAAATACTACATCGTGTAACCATCGTGTCGAGAATTAATAGAAATCAATGTAAAACAATAGTAAATACATGAATCGTAGAAGTTATCAAATATGAAAACAATCAAAAAATGTACTCGTCTGGAATCCTTAGCTGGCGAAACAGATAATCCTGTGGGGTCCAGAATACTCCAATTGGCTAGGGTCGATGTGATGGATTTCGGAATTCGTAAGAGAATAGAAAATATATGATTAGTCACGATGATCGAAGTTACGGTAGTGGAAAACGATGATCCAGGGAGCGGATCTGGCATGGCACGACAGCATGCTGCAGCACGACTCGTCTGTCAAGGTCACGGCAGAAGTCGGGTTGGAAGAGTGGCGGTTGTGGCAGGTGGCTAGTCGAAAAATAGGGAGTGGTGGTGTTTGGTTGTTGGCTATGGCTTGGGTAATGGTGGCGGCATCGGCGAGGTTCTCCGGCCAAATGCGATATTTGCGGGGAAGTAGTGGCCGACACGGTTGATGGTGTAGGCAAGGATTTGGTAGTTCTTGAGGTGAGGTTGGCTGGCTGCGGTCAGACTGGAGGGGTTGGGGAGTCGACAGGAGTTTGATGCTGGTACAGTAGCGTCATCGCCAAGAGTTGGTCGTCGAGGCTCTCAACAATGCTGAGGGAACGTGACATTGTCGAGCGGGCGGGTTACGGGGACAGGCGTTGGTAATGTTGGTTCAGTGGTGATGGTAATGTCTGGGATGATGGGGGTGGTGGTTTAGGTGAGGGGTCGACCAGAAATTTGGGGACGGTGGTGGTGGTGGTTATTCTGTAAGTCGTAGCGCCGCTGAGTACAGCTCGGACGCTGTCGTCGGGGTATGGAGTCAAGATCGCTTGGCTAGGAAGGAGTTGGCAGGAGGTGGTCGAGGAAACGGTGATTGGGAAGGCCGGCCAGTGAAGTTGGTGCCATGGTGGTGGCTCTGGCGAGCGGGGTGGAGGCCGGAGGATGTCAACGATCGTTGGCACTTGGTTGTAATAGAGGATAGGAAAGGCAATGATATGGACACAGACACATGGGTCCGAACACGGTTATGATGTTTGCTTGGTTGTGGTGATGGAATTGTGGCTAGTAGGATACAATTTGTTCTTTTTTTGGAGAAATGTTAGGAGATTGGCCTCCTTAAATAGGAGTGGGGTTAGTAGATCGATAAGGATTAGGAATTTCTAGGATAACTCATCCCTTAGCTTAAAATCAAATAAATCTTTTAAACAAAAATTAATATAAATCATAATCCATTAATAGGTAACAATACTAATTTATATCGATATTTACCATAATCAAATAATTTAAATCATATAAATTTAATTAGAAATCAAAGAATTGATTATCATAATAATTTAAAATTGCATTCGGTGTCACCAAATATTTGTAAAGTTTTTTTGTCTAACTCTCATATATATTTAAAATATATAGATGAACCCTTTTATTATTCCAAAAAAATAGTTATGATTTCAAAACCATTTTTAGAATTTTTGAAAGACCAAAATAATAACATATTTCATATTTTCAATAGCAAAATCCAAGAATAATTTTTTTATAAAACTAAATCGTATTTTCAAATTATAAATTTTGACTAGTTTTCAAAATACAAAAGAAAATAACATCATCATACTTTATACAAGTTTTTAAAGTGAAGTTCCTTTCTAAACAAATATGTAAGGTAAAATAATTAAAATAAAGTAAATAGTAAAAATAATTTTGAAAATATGGGAAGAGGGGTTACAAATCTACCCAACTTAGAAAAATTTTGTCCTCGAAATTTCAAAGGGGACGATTACGCACGACTAAGAATATAATCAAGAAAATGACACGATTAATAATCAAAATTAGATAAGTGTACTCGCGAATAGCTTCGAAACCTTCAAGAAAGATACGATTTGGCACGATCCAGAATATATTCAAAATGATTCATCACGATTAAATTTTGTTTAAGGATGATCAAAGAACTCAGTTTAGCACGATTGATTGTTGAGGCACGATCAAAATATGACCAAACTATTTGGTTAAGGATCTAGTGAAGGTCAAAATCTAAGCATGCTTAAGGATTGAACCGAAATAGAATTACCTAAATGAAAAAACAATCATTAGGCACAATTAACTTCTAATTGAAATTATTTAAGCATGATCAACGATCAAAATTCTAACATGATTAAAATAACTTGGATACAAGTAGGATGTAGTTACGTTCAAGGCTAATCATGCAAGTCATCCAAGCATGATTAAAATTAAAAAGTTTGCACGAGCATGAACATGATTAAAATAGTCATGATCACAGTGGAATAAAAATATAAACATTAGAAATAATAGAGTTGAATTATAGGCACAATTATGATTATAGTCAAAATAGTTTAGTTACGATCAAAGTCGTTTAACATAATCAAATTGAAAACGTATCGACACGATCTGTTTACTAAACCAAATCATTTAGTCACGATCATAGATTCAATCTTCTAATTATGATTATGAATCTAGTGGAATAGAAAGATGGGGTTAAAAGATACTAAGAAACTTGATACGAAAATAAAAGATAAGAAAGAAGGTTCAAGAAAGGAAAGGATAATAACTAAGGCAAATTCAAGTGAACATCCATGAAATTGCGAACCGTCAATAGTCATATGCCAAAAGGATGTTGTCTCTATAATACTCGAAAATCATATGTATATATGAAGTCATTTCATCGAAAATTTATGTCTCGCCAGTATACATCTAGCTGCAGTAATCCCTTGGCTTCATGACTCAAATAAGGATACGGTATCGAATACTCTTTCAACTCTATCCAATATTTGACATAAAGATAACTGAGATCAAAATAAGACAACTAAGACATAATTTTAATAGTATTCGATAACCTACGCTTACCTGAAATCATTTCAACTTAGGGTCATGCCTCGCTAGTGCGCTATTGGCTGCAGTGAACCTGCGGTCTCGATAATTCAAATAAATGGCGATAGTACGCATCTGCCTTGCTTAGGTCATCGAATATTCTTTCAAACTCTGTCTATAAGAATTTTCAAAGAAGCTTTCAAAAGATTTAAACAAGTCGATCATGAAAGGAAAAAAAAATATAAGTAACTGTCCTTGAAGATATCAAATTTTGAAAATCGATCGATCGATTAGGTATCAATTTTGAAATCAAAAGATCGATTAGGAAAAATGATCGAACACAAGAGAAGTAGGAATTTCTAATTTCTATTTCTCTAATATTCAAGGATGAGGAAAAACATATATGTCTTGAATTTCAACAAAACTGACTTGGAACTAACATGGATAACTTAGTCATGTTAGGCTCAAAACTCAATAGATGGAAATAGAATATTGAATCTTAGAAAAAATGATTACTTATGGCCAATGGAAATAAATAAGCGATATTGATCGCACAATACAAAGGCGCTTAGAGAAGGCAAAAAATAAAATTTGCACAAATGATCAAGATTAGGAATCGAATATTAGGAAGTCATAATTTACCAAGCGAATAGTCTACCCACCTTTAATCCTACCTTTCTATTGAAACACAATAGTGTATCCTTGTACGAATATCGTATAGGGTTTAGAATTCAATAGACCCTTGGCTAAATCATATGGTCTATTTATCAACCTTAACTACCTAACTGTCAACTTGAATAAGGCTTTCATATGATATACCTAGTCCTAGCCATTCTCCTAAAAATTAAATTAATCATAGTTGTGAATGAACATCCTAGTTCCTAGTCGTAGGCTCGTAATAGTATGACTAATAAGGTACTACCACGAGTTCACACAATTTTACGAAAACTGACTTGCATGGGCCACTAAAAAAACTTGTCACGACCCGCATCCACTTTTCGGGATGCGAGTGCATGCGCAAGTCCAGCTTACGTCGTAGTATCGACGGTAGAACGTTGTCTAGCCCGCAATATACAAAGTCACAATTTGCTCATAAATAACCCTCACCCAATGTAAGGGCATGAGTGCGAAACGATGCCCAGCCTACGCCACAGTGTCGGCGGTAGAACGCTGTATAGGTCAACTACACTATGTAAACAGTATGACAGATGTGAGATATAACCTGTCGATAGTATTACTCATCTACGAACGGATGAATAATATGTATATGAATCTCATACTCAACCATAGGAAATCTAAACGAAGATAATGACATGAATGATATAAGATAATAAAATGATGAAATATAGCTTAGTAGCAAAGTCGATACACACAGAGTCTATAAGTCTCATATTAATAAGTACATATCCCGAATAAATAATACATCATGAGTCTCAATAACTGGAGACAAATCCAGCAATAATGATGATATCTAACTAACAACCGTCTAGGGAAAACTAAGTTACTCTGCCGAGAGATCCACTCCTCGGGTCTTCGGAGCACCGTAATAAGTAGGGCAACCGTCATCTGAAAAAATATTTAGTCAGAATTGGAGCGAAGTACATTTCCAACAATAGTTCCGGTAAATGATATAGACTATGTAATAGTAAATAGAGAGAATATACAAGAAATAATATCATGTACGTGAGCATGGCATATATGGAAATACTGTAAGTAACGGGAAAACAGGAATCGTCATGTACAGTAAAATCAAGAAATACTATCAAAGTGAGTACTAGTTTCAACAAGTGACCGGCTTGGGAACTTGCATGGAAAATATGGCCTAGCTAGTCATACGTGCGGTGTATGAATAACACTCACAGAAAAATAATATCATACACGGGAAGGGTATGGTCACATGTCTACACTACTACTCCCCGCCCCCGACTGGTAAAGTGGATCCAACCATGGTACGTTAGGACACGGGATACTCTGAGAAGGTAGCTAATCCTCACAGGAATTGGTGTCTATACAATGCACAAGAATAATCATGGGACTTGCACATGGTATACCAATACACAGAAATAACATCTCATGGCGGGATCCAGAAAATACCAATCTGTGTAACCAACGTGTTGAGAAATTCAAGGATATCTACACTAAATACATGAAACATAAAAAAATAACACAGACAAAAAATTATCAAAGAATGTACTTGCCTAAAATCTAATATAAAGTCCCAACAACATCCAATACGGTGCCTTGAAGACCTGAATAAGGAATATTACATCAATACTAAGTTTTGTAATGAAAAGAGGTCAAACTAGTCCAAATCTAGGTCAATAAGTCAATTCTAGGTCAAACTAGTCCAACTTGAATAAACTAGCCACTCTTAAGTTGTATGAGTCAAATTCTAGGGTTTTGAGTCCCTACCCTAAGTATCTAGGCTATATTAGTTATAGGGTAAACTACTGTATCAACCCTATCCTAATCATATATAAATAAATGTTGAAAAGTCACATATATGATCATATATAGGGTATATACATATTCCAATAAAATATATATAACAACATCTCCTATCTACCTAACTTTACATGTTACCTATTATGTACTTAACACACACACACACACACACACACACACACACACACACACACACACACACACACATTATATATATATATATATATATATATATATATATATATATATATATATATATATATATATATATATATATATTTATTTATTACCCTAACTGTAGGCAAAATTCATTTACCTATACATGACACAACTACTCACCCAATACCTGAACTTAGTTAACCCCTGTCCAACCTATCATGTGGCCTAACTGATTACTCTCCTTAGTCACATAGGAATTTCCCAATTCATTCTCTTAACTGATACCTAGCCCCATATGCATACACCTGATTTTCCCCACACATAAGCATATCTCCTAACTTTATACTCCTTCTCCTTGTCCTGCTACTGTCAAAAACAAGTGTTACCTGTTGTCATTACAACATCACTCCCTTACAACTATTCCTCTATTAATCTATCATCAACTATCTAACCTTTTATCTATATATATATACATCCATCTATTATCAGTGTTCAGGAAGAGCACTGTTCTCCCCTAAACTGGAACCCTTAATTGTCTAACCTATCTTAATGGTCTGTACATGTGTGCAGTGCACTCGAACCAGTGATACACACAAGGCATGTTGTCAAGCCCCAAGCCAAGCCTACTAATTCCTGCTTCTCCCTCCTTCTAATACCAAGTCGAGCCCCTTCCTACGATAAATATTTCCCCTGCTTACTGGCATTTCCTGATACTCTAGACCCCCTAACACTTCTACTTGTCTAACCCCAACTCTTAAATTCACCTGTGCATATGCTAACCCCAATTATTGTTGCTAAGGCCCTGCCTGTACTGTTAACATTTTCCTATTATATACTGATGCACTGGACCAGGAGACTCATGTATCCCCTTTTACATATTAACTGACACACACCCACACAACACTCTTAACACTGCACACTGATGCACAAAAGCCACCACTGCCCAATAGTGCACTGCACCCACTATCCTGCTACTTTTCTACTTCTACTGATACTCCAAAACCCCTCTTTCTAATTGCCAAATACCCAGACATAACTCCCCTCCTCTTGATCGACTGCTGATATAAGGGTTCACTACTACTCTAGCATGAAAATCACATGTGCAAGCTAAAGGTACTAAGAAATCAATTAAGCAATCAATAGATGGAAAGGAACATGAAGGAAGAAATAACATAACCCAGCCTTCTAGCCCATCACCTACAGCGTGGGTCTCCTCGATCGCTATCGCAAAAGCTATGTCCTGCTGGTGTGTCTCCTTATGCTAGTGTGGGGCAATTTGTGGTACCACATGTGGCCTAGTTAGACTCCTCCTATCTTGGTATCCTAATACTAATTAATCTGCTGGCATTCATCAACCACTCTAGGATACTTACCCATACCTTAGCAATATGACCATATATAACACCCTCTTGCCCTACCAAACTCAATTTTTTTTAACACTCAACTCTCATATGATACGTATTCCTACATATATACACATATATAAAACATACGTGACAATACTGATACCAATTCGTTGAACCGCCACTGATACTCTACTCTCCCTTCTACCCTTGATACCTATACTAACTATACTGACACTTACCATAGAATTATTTCTACCAAGGTGCTGCACTAAGAATCATCTCTAGATTACTGCCTATAGCTTACATGCTCAACCAGGAACCACTCACAAACCCCTAAGCTATACTCCTATCAACCAACACTGATACTCGAAGACATAAACCTATCTGCAAGCTACCAAGCTACTGTACTATCCAAGGAACTTCAGAATTAATAGAATAAAACCCTATAAGGAACTGAACTAGAGGAACTAAGGATATCTATATCCTGAGCTAATAAGGTGATGGAGAAAAATTCCATCGTAACAGAAATAAAATAATAGAGATGATATGTTAAGAACCAATTTAAGATACACTCTGATAATCATATATGTATATCCATAATCATGTTACCTAGAATTCTCGACATGCCATTAAGCATATCTACGATAAATGATAGAGTCCATAACTGAGGTATATACTTCTATAATCATGTTATCTATAATTATCACCACGCCAACCGGTATGGCTACGAGAAACTCTAAATTTCATAACCCATATAAGTATCCCAAGTTCAGGCTCTATGTCTTCACCACGCCAGCTAGTATGGCTGCGATAAGCTCTAGACTCCATAACCAAGGCAGGCGTTTACCTTTTACACTGTTCTCATCAAATATTTCATCAGAATATACTTTAACTTAGTCCATGAAATTCATCTGATACCAAATCAAAGTCAACAACGAACTCCAAGAATGAAATTCAATAACGATTACCAAGAAAAAATTCAACAACGATCAAGAAAGAGTAGACGGAGATAAGTGGAAACATACTCCGAGATAGAGTTTATAGTGAGATTCTCAGGGGTCATCCCAGGAATCTCTCAAGAAATTCTAATTGTGATTGAGTATCCTCTCATCCTAATATCCTATTGTAGAAGCTCAAAATAAATTAAACATTGCAATACGCCATTCACAGATAGCGCCAGAATCTAAATATCAAATAGCGCTGGAGGTCAGATGGCACATCACATCGGATAGCACTGAGCATCACATGGCACCTACTGCCATGTGGCGATCTTCCATAAGAAGCCAAACGGCTGTCATCATGACCAACAGTACGTCAGTCGAAAAATATCTCTTCGAATCCTGAGCGAACAGAGCTCGAGGAGAATTGTCAGAGTCGTCATTATGAATCTTGTCGTTTATTGTGCGCCATGCAGAGTTAGCGCAAAATAACCAATTTTTTCTAATTGTGAAATATTTGGTGCT
Source organism: Iris pallida (assembly GCA_029216955.1). Classification (NCBI taxonomy): domain Eukaryota; kingdom Viridiplantae; phylum Streptophyta; class Magnoliopsida; order Asparagales; family Iridaceae; genus Iris; species Iris pallida. The sequence goes on along the minus strand of JANAVB010006995.1, from coordinate 1,020,143 downwards.
TTTTTCCAGATAGCGCCCATCTACAGTATGCGCCATTCATCAAGTGGCACCAATTGATCAATCATCATCCAGAAGCAGTTAGATGACGTGGCGCACATGCCACTAATCTCAAAGAATATGTATGTAACACTGCCCATGACCAAGTGCATCTCTCTCACAGAATGCTATGCGTCCTATGTAGTTAAGCCAACCGTTCGCGCATTTAGGTGATGGTGCGCCAATCAGCGCCATGTGCCAATTAGAATAACTACTTAACAGTTATTCCAGAACTCTATAAATAGATTTCAAAATCACTTCACAAGCATCACTAATGATCATAATCTCCTGACTGAGTTGCTACAGCATGTTCAAGGGCTTTTTCTTCTTCGACATCGCATCGTCCAAGGAATAAAGTGATTATCTTCTAATCAAATTCCTATAGTTGTTCTTCCTCATAATCAAAATTGTACTCTTGTACTTTCTTTCTTAGTTTGTAACTTAGTTTTCTCGAAAAACTTTTGTTCTTGCAAACAAAATGACGACTCTGCTGGAGACGACTTTTTTCTCTGACGAGAAAGTGACAACTCAATACGATGTTGCATCGATCGTCACGACGCAGAAGACTTTGGTCGTTCAAGTCGACCAAACATCCTACGAAGCAATGATTGGCGTTGGGGGTGCCAAGCGCGCTGCTGTCAAGCATGCATCTGCTGCTGTCTCCAAAGTCAGAAAGACTTGTGCTATCTAGACTCCAAAGTCCATAGGTGCACCAATCACTGTTTCTGTACAAAGCAAGGGGAAGCGTCATGTGGCCACTCTTTATTCTTTTTCAGATCTAAATTTAGTAGAAGATACGCCAATCACTGCCTCAGCATAAAACAAAGAAAAGTGCCACATGGCTATTCCTCACTCCTTCCCAGTTCCAAACTTGGTGGAGAGTGTACCAATCACTGCCTGTGCATAGAACAAGGGAAAGCGCCATGTGGCCTCTCCATATTCTTCTCCAGTCCTGGACTCGATAGAAAATCCATCTGATTGTGCCTCTGTGCCAATCGATGCCAGAATATTTTTGAGTGGAAACTCTACTCCTCTTGGTAGCGATAATTAAATCAATGTAAAGAAAATAGACTCTGCTCAAAGTTAACTTCATGCTGCCCATCTGTGCCATGCCAAACGTGCTGGAATAGTTTGTGCAGAGCAACAGGGCATGTTGCCAACTCCACATCAAACTGGCCAGTGCCAGTCAGGCCAAAATCAGAATCTCCCTACCCTGTGCATATCAAGATCAAAGCAGAGAAAATTGATGGTGTCTTAGACTGACAAGAAAGTGGCACATAACACTGACATGCATGCTTATCTTAACAAGCGCAGAACAGAACCTATTCCATCGAATCATATAGTGCACCAAGCACAGTCTATGCCAAACACTAAATTGTGTACATAAAGGCTTCTAAGATCAAGTACCCTCTCACTTATGCTAAGAACTCAGCACTTCCTTGTACACTCAGGGGATACAAAATCTCAAAAATAGGAACCATATTCCTAACATAATCAGGGAACATGTACCTTCTTCTTCCTCTTCTGTCAATGTAACTGATCTTCGCAAAATTCTTGTACAAAAGTAGAAGATTGCAGGATCATCTCATACACCTATAACTCCACCCCAGAAACATCACTGTAATCAACATCATGAGATAGTAATCAGGTGTTGCTGTCAATCAGCCAAACGGTCTGTTTTTGACCGCTTGAACTATACTCGGACTCCTGAATTGATCATGGTGGACGAAGACGAATTTTTATTTGCTTCAGTCAACATAAAGTCCCCTAGTACTGGGGATGGAAAACGTCCAAGACGTAACGCATCCCACAATCCTAGTCATTAATATCTTGATCGAATCCGTGACTCCGATGAGGGTGTTTACCAGAACACAAGATCAAGAAACCAGAATTTTCTCGGTCAAAAGAAAATTCCCACGCCTAGCATTGGGGGTAGACTTTGTCGGACTTCGACACCGATAGTGAAGACTCTGATCGGACTATCTTGTCCACCAGTTCGTCTTTGGTGGCTAGAGAAGTGTCTGCCTATGTCATCAATAAAGAGCAAGATGCTTCTAGCTCTGCCAGTCAGGAGCAGCGGATTGCCGCATTAGAGGACGGCCTGAAAGCCATGACTGACTGGTTACAGGGACGTATATCGTAATTATGGCACAATATACTACTCCATCGGTTGTGAATCCAATTCCAACACTAGGACATGCAGTAGTCTCTGCACCTATCAACATTGGCCTGGGGGTGCAACCCCCTCTCAATACTACGGTTACCCCGAGTCATTCCGGTGCTGGGAGTGGCACTTATCACGCGGTTCCGCCTCCCAATCCATCAAACCAGTCTACTGCTCCTCAAACATCGGGAGACCCTTTGGCGGAAGTCAAGCTTCTACAAAATTAGTTTGAAGCTTTCAAGCAAAAAGTGGGTTTGCATAAATTAGGGATCAAACAACCCCCTGCTGAATGGAAGGAAGTTCCATTCCCACCCAAATATAAGCCACCGACCATAATGTTGTTTGACAGTACTACATTGCCGAGTTAGTATATCAACCACTTTGAGGTGATGACTGATCGTCTTCAGCAGAACGATGCTCGACTCACTCGAGTATTTGTCGGGTGTTTAGCAGGTGTTACCTATGACTGGTATCGTAGCTTGCCAGATGGTTGCATAACATCATTTACATCACTAAAGCAGATGTTCCTGGAATGATTCTACGAAGGAACAAACGACATGACCATATCGGCCCTTATCAAAATTAAACAAAGTTCTGATAAAACTGTTGAACGTTTCATAGAGCGCTTCCATCGCGAAGCACTTAAAATGCCTTTGGGCTTCCCTGATGCATTGACTATAGATACATGCAAATCAAACTTGTTACATATAGTCAGCATGTAGATAGAACCCACGCAATTTCAAGATTAGGGCTCTTTTATAGTAAGTACCAGGGCAACTGAAGACAGTGCCAATAAGTTCAAGCATCTAGGCATCCAGATGCCTAACCTCAAGAAAGATGAGCATCCTACTATCAGCAGTAGGGGTCGCAAAACAACCATAAAGACAAGGAAACCATGGCTATCAACGTGAGTCAGTCGGCACCTACAACAACGGCACCTCCACAGAGGGGGCACCACGTCCTAAAGAAGAGTATTCCTTTAATGAGGACGACATCCTAAGCATATTTGATTGTCTGAACAAGAGCAACAAACTTTAACTGTTCGACGCTAAACGGCCAGATGAAGTAGGTAAAACTGACAATCCAAAATATTGTATGTATCACGGGTCCTTGGGGCTTCCAACCAGGGCGTGCTGTGTACTCAAAGGAAAGATCCAGGAGTTGATCAATGCCAAGGAAATCACTCTTTAATAAGACGATAAGATGGTGACCGCCAATGTCGTCTCTCTACACTTTGGTGACTTTCCTGTTCAACTGGTACAGAATGGTGTTGTCCCTATCCCAAAGGCTACCTTGGAGATCGTCAATCTTCCACCAGCAAGAAGTGACAGCTTGGTACCTTTATCAACTAACAAAGGCAAAATCATATGGATTCATCCTGATTGGGTAGTCGACTTCGAACCGAAGACATCTACTGCTTCTACCAAGTCAAAGAAGACGACCAAATATAAATCATGTCATATGACTTCAAGTGAATCTATTGCACTGGATGATCTTGTTCCCCCTCTGAACACTATGTTCACTCTCGCGGCAACTTCATTTTCCTCTTTAACGACTGTGTCACCGAAGCCAGAGATCAAATACCAATTAAAATTCTATCGGTATAGTCAACAGTCCCATGAACTGATGAAGAAGATGGGATACGACCTACAGAAAGCGCTTGGTTTAAATGATGGAAAAGGGTCTCCGATACCTTCTTTTCTATATTTTCAAGAAAACCAGTCTCGTGTCGGCCTGTATTCTAGACATATCATTCTTTCCTCCAAAAGAAGAAATCCTCCAAAAGTAAGACACGACTGAAAGACTGCAACATGGTTTCTTTCTTACCTGTTCTGGAAGAAGAAGCCATGGCTGGTACTAGGTCTGGGAGGCTCTATCTCAGAGACTATCCAGAAGGACAGGAGAATGTTGTCACTCCTCCTTCTGTATCCAATGTTCTTTCGGCATCATCTCTTTCTGCCATAAATGCTCCTTCAGCATCATTGCCTCAAGCAGAACCAGCCCTTTCTAACCTGACAACAACTAACAAGGGTAAGTAGTCGGCTCGCTTTGATAAAAACACAAAGAAAGCTCCACTACAAGGACTCAAAAAATCGTATAATTTTGACATATTAGATCAATTAGCCAATACTCCAGCAAGATTATCGATTTTCGAACTCCTATATCTCTCGAAGGAAACTCGAGAAACATTAAGTGAGATTTTGATACAAGTTGATGCTTGTCTGGCACATCTAAAAAAAACCAGACAAAGAACCTGTGGCATGCTCTCATTGCCATAGTGTGATAGAAGTGATTCCAAATATCACCTTCACTCAAGGTAACATGTTACGAGAAGACAACCGACATGACTGGCCTCGCTACTTTACAGGGTATATCGATACAATAAAGGTTGATCACATTCTGGTTGACCCTGGATCCGCACTCAGCACTATGTCGAAGACTCTATTGGATGCACTAAGGATCCCAATCCATAACCTCTCTACGAAGGTCATGATTATTCTTGGATTCAATTCCGGGAGAAGCGAGCAGTTGGAAAAGATCCGTCTAAGGGTCTAAATTGGCAATCTTCGCACAAAAATCACCTTATATTTGATTGACAATCACGTCTCCTACAATGTATTGTTAGGAAGACCGTGGTTGCATGAACATAACATCGTACCATCTACCCTCCATCAATGCTTTAAATATGTTGATGACAACGGGGAAGTCCGGAAAGAAGTTGTTGATCTCAATCCCTTTCGAGGTATCGAAGCCTATTATACGGACTCTAAGATGTACAAAGAAGAATACGTGAAAGTTGTATTGGCTATGAACACCGAAGAAGACCAGAAAAAATGATCCAGACGAAGTCCTGGTAATTCCAATTAAGGGACGCATCTCTTGTCCCTCATCTTCTCAGATGCTGACCATTAATCTCTCTCCTCCTACTAAGCTTCCTCCTACATAGAAAGTGGACAAAGGAAGATTACCTCTTCTGAGCCTCTTGTTGTCGACCTACGTCGTAACAAATCTCCTACTTCCCCTCCTCTTGTTATTAATCTCGCAAGCCATCGGCCAAGGTTAAAAATACTATTGTAAATATTAAAGCAAATATCAATAAAGCAGCATCTCCTTTGCAGTATATTGATGTCAATTATTACATACAGTGTTATTTAGAAATTCTGTACAACTTTGTACCTCTTACCTTGGAAGCAATTCAACCCCTCCAAGATGAGATATTATTTGAACCGGTACCAAACTCGTTCTTTCTAATTCCTTTTCGAAAGAAAAATGAGCATCATATCCTCTTTAACAAAGGATTGAATCAAAGGGCTATATTCGATAGTGATTCTGAAAATTATGATAGTGGACGAATTCAACTACATCGTTACAGTCAATAATCCAAGAATATCATTCAGAAAATGGGCTATAACTTCAATCTGGCCTTAATGGTGGTAAGGGTAGGTGAACTCATATTCGTATACCCGCCCCGAAAGGAAAGTCGTCGCAATATTATAACAAAGAAAAAGCATAGATTAGGCTATACTATGCCAATCTCAACCCCAGATAGTTTTGAGTCTGATAAAGAAGAACGGTCTAATTCTTCTGACTCTTCTTCATGGGATTCAGACACCAGCGTAGGGCACATCCATTGAATGACTTTATCTTCCAATATGGTGACCGCTAAATTTTTAGAAGACGATGATGACTTCATCGAGACTCATGAGACTGAGCCTTGGCCACAAAAGATAGATACTCAATAGGAACTTTGCTTCGAACAACGTGAACTACCTACTGAGGATCAATTAATCTAGATCGACGTCGGAGACGAAGCTTCTCCGAGGCCAATCTTTATTAGCAAAAAGTCTTCCTAAAACAGATAAATAAGAACTGATTTAGCTCATTAGATAATACATTGACGCATTCGTCTGGAGCTATGAAGATATGTCGGGGATAGATCCTCAGATTGCTACTCACAAGCTCAATATTCTGCCAAATGCTAGACCAGTTAAACAACAACAGTGATGATTCTGACCTAAGATAATGGACGCCATAGAAGCTGAAGTCAAGAAACTCATCGCCTGTGGTTTTGTCAAGGAGGAACATCATCCGGACTGGGTAGCTAATGTTGTCCCGATTATGAAGAAAATAGGGAAGGTCCGAGTCTGCAATGACTTTAGAGACCTTAATACAGCTTGTCCCAAGGACGAGTTCCTTTTTCCAATCATTGATGTCATGATCGACAACACTTGCGGGTTTGAACGAATGTCTTTCATGGACGGATTCTCCGGATATAATCAGATTAGGATGAACCCCAAAAATAAAAAAGTATACATCTTTTCGTACTCCTCTAGGAGTCTACTGCTACACAGTCATATAATTTAGTCTCAAAAATGATGGTGCTACCTATCAGCGGGCCAAGAGTACCATCTTCCGTGAACACTTACGAAAAATAGTCGAGTGCTATGTCAATGATATTACTGTAAAAATTCGTCTAAAAAAGATCACATCCAAGACTCAAGGACTATCTTTGATTTAATGCATCAGCATCAACTCAAAATGAATCCCATCAAGTCATTTATGGGTGTCTCTAGTAGCAAAAATTTTGGATTCGTTATTACCTCTAAGGGTATACATGTCGACCCTGAGAAAGTCAAAGTCATCCAGGAGATGCGTCCTCCACGCAACCTAAAAGAACTACGAGAATTCTAAGGACAACTTACGTATATCAGAAGATTTATCTGAAATCTCTTTGGACGCTGCAAACCGTTCACTCAACTAATGAAGAAAGATGTGTCTTTCGTTTGGACCGATGAATGGCAGCAAGAATTTGAAGACATAAAGCGGTACTTGATGAACCCTCTAGTCCTAGTTCCTCCGATCACAGAAATATCCTTCCTGATGTACGTTCGAGGAATGGATCACTTTCAGGGTGCCTTCCTAGCCCAAAAGAACAAGGAAAGGCATGAGCAAGCGATTTATTAACTTAGTCGCACAATGATCGGTACTGAATATCGATACAGCCCGGTAGAAAAAGAATGTTTAGCCTTGATATTCATCGTCCAGAAGACGCGTTATTACATCACGGGCCAGACCATTCATGTCATCTCCAGAGTCAATCTTCTACGGGTTCTGATGAAGAAGCCTAATAGACTCAAATCCAGAATTGCTATATTGGCAATACTGCTAGCATAGTATGATATGATCTATGTCCCACAAAAGTCTATCAAAGGTCAAGTCCTGGCTGACTTCCTGGCTACTCATCCAACTCCTGAAACTTTAAAACTCTACGACAAAATTCCTAATAAAACTTTAGAGACCAACATGATTTCAGAAGAAATACTCGCTTGGCGTCTATTCTTTGATGGTGCATCCAGAAGTAGACCCAATAGTATCATCATTACTGGAGTAGGAATCATCCTTGTATCCCCAGAAAGACTAGTTATTCAAAGAGCCTATTCTTTAGATGAGCCATGTTCTAATAATATTTTTGAATACAATGCTCTGCTCATTGGTCTCCAGTTAGCTAAACAGCTAGATATCGACTATCTTGAAGTATACAGGGACTCTAAGCTGATTGTCAATCAGGTTAGAGGTACATACGAGGTTCGACATCAAGTTCTTATTCCTTATCAAGAAGCAGCAGTTAAACTGGCTGTGCCATTCAAAGGTTTCTTTATTAAGCATGTATGCCGAATATGTAATACAGAAGCCGATGGACTTGCTAATCTAGCAGCTGTGTTAGTTGTCTCTTTGAAAAGGCAACAGTTAATCGTCATCGCTAATCGAGAATTATTTTGTGTCGAGAATAATCTGAATATTGAATTCAGTAACACGGTTGAGGTTTGCACTACTACCGAGGACTGGAGGGCTTCCTTCATCTACTTCGTAGTGCATAACATCCTACCAGAGGATCCTAAAGAAGCAACGACAATTTATCGCCGATCACTCCGATTCTACTATTCGTCCAAGACACTCTACCGTCGATTATTTGACGGTATGCTCCTATGCTGTCTTGCGGGATATAAAGCAAAATAGATATTACATGAAGCTCACGATGGTGTCTGCAGTGCACATCAGCCCGGTCCTAAACTACAGGACCGTATCAGACGTGTGGGATATTATTAGCCTACCATGGTGGCAGATGCGATTGAATATGCGAAGAAATACAGGGCATTTCAGATTCATGTAGATTTTATCCACCAACCGTCAGAGTTCTTGCATCCTACCATAGAAACCTGGCCTTTTGAAGCTTTGGGTATGGATATCATTGGTCCTATTAATCCGCCATCGTCTCGAGGACATCGGTTTATCCTTGCTATAACTGAAATTTCTCAAAATGTCTAGAAGCTATTCCCTTAGTAGAAGTTAAGACAAGTAGTGTCATCAGCTTCATCAAGTATCGTGTGATCTATAGATTCGGTGTTCCTTAACGAATCATCCATGATAATGGACCTCAGTTCGTTAGTCAAACATTTACTCGATTCTGTGATAATAATCGAATCAACAACATCGCTTCTACGGCTTATAATCCTGCAGCTAACGGTTTAGCTGAAGCTTTTAACAAAACAATTATCAAGATTCTCAAGAAGTTCGTTTCTGCTAATAAACAAAATTGAAGCAAAAAGCTTAGAGAATGTTTATGGGCGTATCACATCACTGTATGTACCCCGAACGGTTGTACGCCTTTCTCTCTGGTGTATGGATGCGAAGCTGTCTTGCCATTAAAAATTCAAATTCCATCTCTGAGGATAGCTATCGCCAACGAACTCACAGTTGAAAACAATGACCGTCTTCGACTTCAGGAGCTTGAAGCACTCGACGAGAAGCAGCTACTAACTCAACAGCTCATTGAACTATACCAAGCCCGTATCTCGAAAGCCTTCAACCGTAAAGTCAAAGTACGAACATTTCAAAAAGGCGAGTTGTCCTTACTGTCAGATGTCCTATGACTATGACGCACATGAGCAAGGGCAAGTTTGAGCCAAAGTGGGAAGGTCCTTATGTTGCAAGCAAAGTTTTCTCTAACGGAGCTTACCAATTAACCAGAATGGACGGCCGAATCGCTATGATGCCTATCAACGGCAATTTCTGAAGAAATATCATATTTGAAAGTGTGTATTATGTTTCCTAACAAATATTGTATATATGCAAATCTTTGAATTATTATCTTTTATTCACTCTTCTCGTGAATAAATCCATAGATAATAAGTCTCCAGAAATTCTCAGCGGAGTCTTAACCTATAACTCCACTTTTTCTAAATAATAGAATTGGGCATTTCTCTATATTATTTCTCTATTAAAACCTTTAAATGAATATTTTAACTTCACTTCCAGTACCTAAGATTTTATTTTAATCCTTCTAAACTAATTTTATTGATTTCCTAAATTCTATTAAAATTTCTTGATAGGATTTATTATTTCTTAACTTTACTTCTTTTTTCCAATCAATGTCTTCCTGGGCTGAGACAGCCCAACTCCACCATTCCAATTCCTTTGTAAACCAATGGATTAGACTTCCTTATTCTTTATTCATTTAAATTTCCTTTCAATAAATCACTTGGGTCGCACAGCTGTGAGCCCATCACAGAGTTTTATTCCCTTAAACCCATTTCTCTCAAATGTTCTTCTATTCATTCATTCATCCTGCCATCTATTCAAATTTCCAAATTTCAACTCTGCTTCCCTCCACTCCTCTACTACGATGACGACGACGATGAAGCGGCGCTCGAAGGAGAAGACGAAGCTTCCAGCGATTTTCGACCCATCGTAATCGTCCAATCATAACAACCTTCTCATCCTCGACCTTCCAATCATAACGGTTTCCTTAACTGTTTCCTAACCAGCTCACCGCCGACGCCTAACCATCGCTGCCCGCCCAAAAGTCGGTCGTTGACCGTGCAACCATATGCCCGTTCATCCACCACCTATAAATAGACCCCCAGACTCCTCCTTCTTTATTACTCATACCCACGGCGAAGCCCTGTTGCGCTCCACACTGGTTCTTCTTCTCCTCGTGCTTCCGAAGTTCGGCTATGGCGAAGTGAGGCTTAGACGTGCTCTGCAGCGAAGATGAAGGTGACGAAGACTCTGTCCTCTCGAATCAAGCATTTTAGTAAGTATCGTTCCTTATCTCCTTTGAATTTGATTCTCAGAGTAACCTCTCCTTCTTTGTGGTTTAAACTCGAATTTGTACTGTGTCGAGTGCAGTCGATCGATCGGACACGAAGGATCGACCGTGGGGAATCGAATTGGTCACTCTTCTCGTTGGTAAGATCTGTTGTGAACTCTTCCTGTTCAAAAGATTTATGCACTTTTTTTCTGATCGGTGTGTATCGACAGTCTTTGGATCAATCTGATTATCTGGGTTTTGGAGTTTGCATTAAGAATTATGTCGGTGAGTTTTCTGGATTGATTCTTGAGAGTTTTCTCCAAATTTGGAGTCGATACAATTCGAATCAAACTCATATTGTCGCCTTCTTTTCGTGCACTTTATCTGTTCGATGGAATGCTCATGAGGACTTGTCGTCAAGCCGTGGACTCGGAGACACCACCATCGGACACTGGACTGTTGTGTCAAACTGCCGTGTATCAGTAGGGACTCAGGTATAATCCTCTTATCCAATTTTTATAAACTCGTTGAATATTGGGGGTTACTCTGTTTTGTTGAGGGAGAATAACTGGACGAAGCTCGTGTCCTGGGACAAGGCCAGTATTGAGACAATACTGCAAGGTGTTGGACACGAGGAAGTTCTTCAAAAGAGGATACTAATAACTAATAAGTTCAGGATTAATGTAGAGAAGCTATGGGTGATTGATCAGTTGTGAAGAATTTTAAGTGGTACTGTATAATAGCCGTTAGGTAATAATCTGTGTGTTCCTTTAATAAACTGGCAGAGCCAAGTTCTTGTGACCCTTGGTTAATTCACCTATATGACATTCAGGCTAAGATCAGGTAAGGGCTCAGGTGTAGTGAGCATAAGTCATGGTTTTGGAGAATAGAAATATGTTGCTAGTCTTAGACCAAGAGTTAATCTTCAGTAGATAAGAATGTTTGGAGCACCCTCACTTGGTGAGTAGTGTTAAATTAATTAGTAATAGGTATATTCTCTAGTATTTGGGATTTGGGTAAAGGATTAGAAAGGTTGATAGACTCTAGAACTTGATTAGGAACTATTTAGAAAGTTTCTAACTACACTCTTACTATTCCTAGGTGATCTAGAAGACTTGGACAAAACCCGGAATTGAGGCAAGTACATGTACTCAGTATTACCATCATTGCATGCATTGCACTTACACTTGTTATCGTGTCATTTATTGCACTTGTTCCCGTTGCTTGTATTGTTTCTCGTGTCGATTGGGGGGCGTACTAAGACATGTGATTGACTAATATTAGACAAATATTGCCTGATAGCATATATCGTATGCTTGATGTCCATTACATGCGTGACTGATAACACTGTCATCAGACATGCCTGATTATTGATTGTTTGATAGCATTGTCGTCAGACATGCCTGATTACATGACTGATATTATATTCTATATGCCTGATTACATATTAGTCCCCACATGTTGATAACGTCCAATTGCATTGTACACGTAGCTAGTGCATACTTTATATTCACCTTGCTCTCTATCTTTCAGTTACATTTCACTATACTGTTCTATTGATCTTCTATGGTGAGTTTTATTGAGTTACATTGTGCTTTGCTCCATCCTGACTGGACTGTTGATTACAGGTGAGATTGATTCCATAGACTGTCATGGCTAGCAGTGGAGCTCTTTGAGATATAGATTCATGTATAGGAAATTGATTGAATGTACTTGAGTATATGTTGTTGTTAGATAGTTTTATCTTTTACCGACTTTATACCCGAACATTTATGTATAAGCTTGTAATAATTGTATAGTGATCTGTGATGATTGGTAGTGGATAACCCATGTTAGATGTTGTGATGAGAATATATAGATGATGACTAGACCAGACGGCTCACTACCGCTGTCAACGACAGTGTAGGTCGGGCATGACTTGGCCGGTACCCGAGGGAGCGGGGCGTGACATAACCATATCTTATGGTGTATCCTTAAAAGATTAACCCATAAGTGCTTATCACAACATATCATCACAACATTGTCTTTTGGAACCCAGTTGTTTTAAAAGATCTCCTATTCTTGAGCCCAGTTAGCCCAAGAGTAATCAACGGAGGTATGAATTTACGTCCGCATTACCTCTGAATTCTATCATCTATGACTTGTTACGTTCACATTACCTCTTATAATGTCATCCCAGAAATAACATGTCAAAATTATATTCTGTCACGTCTACATTACCTCTGAACACATATAATGAGTATTGATTATTTTCGAGAAATATGTCACGTTCAGTACCTCTGAACATATTTTTTACTCCTACCTATTACTTATGTCTTAAACAGATACATAATAAGTAATAGAGCCATAAAAAGATCATCAATTCGTCATTCCATACAAATATCATACAAACACAAAAAAGCATTTATCCAAAAATGTTCAAAAAGAGTTATTACATTCATCCCTAAAGATAACTTCATTTTGGAGGCTGAGTGCTAAGGTCAGAAATTGCCTTCTTTACAGACTCTGCTCGCTCTACCCTGGTGGCAATTACCCTCGCCTTGGCCAAATCCCTCCTGGACTCTGGAAGCAAAGGTTGCATTGATGTAACTTTACGTTCTATCTCTGCACTCTGAACATGGAGAAAATCATCCCGTTGCCTAATCAGGTCATCTATACGGCTAGAGGCAAATTGAGATAATTCAAGCACTTCTTCTTGACGCTTCTTAGCTGCTGTGACTGATGCACGAAGTCTTGCCATTTTAGCTTCTAGATCAATGGAAGAGGTAACCTCAGCAATAGTTGATTATATCTCTCCAGATCATATTGTGAAGGAAACCACGAAATTGTCCAGTACGACTCGTCGTTTTTCATATTCACGAGCTATAACCTCGCACTCCGCATCTACCAGTCCCTGTATATTTCCTCTTGTCAATTCCTGATAAGATCGGATAGGATCTTCAAGCTCATTTAGGATCTGTTCTAGGAAGTTGGCCCTTTCGACATTGCCAAGACCGCATATGGCCTCAATTGATAAAGAAAAAGTTCTCCTTACAAAATCGTAAGAATGGTTCTTCTCTATGGCCATCTGAATAAGAATGCTCAAGGAAGTGAAGAAGGCACTTGTGTAAGTTTCGACGATGCTACTTGTCATCGCTGATACACCAGGTGTCATTGCTTCAGCAGGAAATTCTCCTTCTGCAAAAATGGAGGAACAGCATCTTGTGCATAGAAGATTTTGATGCAGGCACCCTTGATGAGCTTCCCTCCATGGCATGAGTCCCAACATCCAGGGGAGCCATGGTAGAGCTGAGACTAAAGGCGGTGGAAGCTAGCGGGACTTCAACCATTATCCCTATATGTTCTACTATAATTTAAAAAGTTAAAAGTCATTTTATCAAATAAAGAAGCAATGGTAAATATGGTCAGAAACTTAACTGGACCCGGTGGCATATATGGAGTCTCACGAGGCGTGGCATCTCGTTCTGTAACGAGCCTCTCCATCGAAGAAGCAGATACAGCTGATTGACTGCTTCCAGCCTTCGAGCCTCCTGACATAAAGCGGTTGCTTCCAGCCCCTGACTCAGCTTGGCCTCTTGGGGCTGCCCCCTTTCGTTTTATAAACTTGTTCAATAGGGGTTCGGATCCCCTCAACATCATCATAAGGATTTTCATCACCCCCAGGGACTTTAAGACCCTCCACGAAGTCTTTATCACCCTCATCAGCATCAGGGCTTCTATCGCCCTCAGCCTCAGCATCAAAGTTCTCATCGCCTTGCGATTCATCAAGATTCTGATCATCATCATTAGGGCTCTGGTCGCCCTCATCTTCCACAAGATGCTCTTTACCCACAACAGTAATCTGGCCGTCATTGGCTCCAAAATCTTGAGTCTCTTAGGTTACTTCAAAATTCGAGGCCGCATCAACAGGGTCCTTCTCGATCGATTCATCCCCTAAATCGAAATCCTACAATGCCACTATCATCTCTTCGTCATTTCGAAAAGATGTTTCATACGGGATAGGGGCTACATGAGGTTAAATTATTAAAGGAGCTGGAACTTCTGGAACAGCATCCTTTGAAGTTAATGTTTCCTTGGGGGTCGTGACCCCTGGAGCTTCATAGTAGCCGGTGGCGAGATTAAACCCGCTGAAGCAAATACCATCAATGTTATTTTAGACAAGGGAATGGTGAACCCTACGACTACTGGTTCTGACACAGTAACCGGAAGGGTATCCGTTGCAGAAGTTGGAGCTGGAGCACTAACTAGTGGAAGATCTGGAGATGAATGTATATCAATACAAATTGCTACCGGATCTACGTCTATTATTTCTGAAAGAATTGTGAGATCAAGAATATCACCTGTCTGATCCCCTGATGGTGGAACAGCCTCCTATTGTAGTGGCATAATCGAATCTTGGGGAGGTTGTTCTGGTGAGGATGGTCTAGGAGAGTAGCAGTCCTCCCTTTCCTGGTTCTGATGACCAGCAATTTCCTTCTGGCTGAATGCTTAAATAACGGTTTGGAGAAAAGTAACCTCTTCGGCAAGAGCAAGCAGTTGAGGTTGTGCTACTTCAGGAATGAGCCATTCTCTGCTTGTTTCCTCACTGGCACCCGTGCACTTCTCTGAAAAGGGGACGGGGTCGATCCTTTGAGAGAGGTTGTTGCTCCAGACGAAAGTCCAGCCTCTATTTGCCACGTCTGAAGTTTGGTCCTGGCTACAGGCTTCTCAACAGCAAATGTCTCCTTTGTTTTCTTCTTTCCTCCAGTAGGTGAAAGAGGATCATCATGAGTTGACTGGGTGGAAGACGTCCTAGTCTTTTGCTTTTTGCTTGCTTTCTTCGCAGGAGACTTCTCTTTTCGTTTCTTGAGAAGGACGCACAGTGGATCTTGAACTTCATCATGGAAACCTGCATCTACGATTTCCAGAGGATCATCAGCATGAACATTTTCCTCAGCCTCAGTCAAATTAATGGTGGCCTTGTTCCCATTATGTGCTTTCCTCGCCTCGACGAAGCTGTCTGTCATTGAATAGCCTTCGAAGAAGGTATTGGCTGAAGTATAAAAATGCGCATATGAACCCAACATATGCGGACCATTCTCAAAAGTGGCAGAAGGCATGGTGAATACAGCCTTCATGCATCTCTCACTAAAGTATCTCCATTCCCGGGCACCATCAATCAAATGCCCAAAGGCTTTAAGACAACTCATTGCGTTCCCGACGTGTAACTGGTCATAGCCAAACTGACGAGCGAAGCGGCTTGGCAAATACAGCTCTAAGTAACAATTATTCTCAAACTGATACACTAGATAAGAAGGCTGGATCATCTTTGGCCAAGAAAAAGCATCTGGAGGTGTATGTAGAGCAAAGGGCTCTAAGTCTGTCATAGGAGTCGGAAAGTCCTCATACCCAGGTGGGGGAGTAATGGAGAAAAGTTTCCAGTCTGCGCCCATATTTAATGCTTTTATGTAATCAAATAGGGACTCCACCTTCCATTTAGCCTTTATGAATCTACCAAAGAAGTTCGCTACCAGCGCTCCTCCAATGCCAAGAGCCGGTCCATCAATGAAGGATGGTGTAGTAACAACCAGTCGAACAAATATGTGTACGACATCTCCGTGCGAGGAAAATTCTTCCAAGAATTGGGATTCTCCATCATGGCGTCCGTGAATGCTCGGAGTCCCACGTATAGCCGACTCGTCATGGCGGATAGTATATCCATCTTATACCCGAATACTAAACGCACGGCGGCGAATAGTATACCTCGATGTATCCGGTAGACCGTACTGGCTCCCGTAACTACAAACCTTCGCAGCCACAAAGAAAGGAAGCCTGCTAGAGTGGCCTCTGGAGACAAGGTTCTACCACCATGTCTGATATAGCTCTCAAGAGGAGTATCGGCAACATAACCATGCCAGTCCTTAACCAACTTAGTATTGACGCGGCCGAAGTCCTTCATCAACTTGAAAGTGGTTTGAGCATCGAGCAGCTCAAAAGGGCTAGGATCATAATTCTGTTGCTCCTGTACCTTATTCTCTTGGGTATGACCCAAGAAAAGGTATAACAGCCACTTGGACGTATAGCACGTCCCGGGAGGCTTGGTATAGTAAACATGAGTGCATATCATAAAATGATACAGTAATTCGTCAAAGACCACCACCATTCGAGAATTCTTCTTGGCCAATTCTTTAGTTCATCCTCTGTCGGCACATATTCTTCATAGGGATTCTCTTCCATTGGCAGATGAGAGATATACTGCATCTCATGCAAAGTAAAGCCTATTTCTCCATGAGGAGTGACGAAGGTGCCAGTCATGCTATTGTATCTCTCCGCCAAGGCCAAAAACAGGTTGGAATTATTCTGGATCCCGCAGGAAGTAGTTAAGACGGCTTCGTAAAGCCCCAGTTCGGTCGGCTTTTCACGAAAGTTGTTCAGAGCCCACACTGAGAGCATGTTCCAACGTACGATCTCTACGTGCATCAAACCCGTCTGCCTCATAGTTGAGCGAGGGTATTCTCCTTCAGAGGCAGCATATGTGTTTGCAAAGATCGGTATTCTGAGAGGTAGCATCAAAGCCGAATCATCAGCTGGTACGCAACTTGGCTATAAACCTCTCAAGTGTGTACTGTACTTCTCAAAAGCACAGAAGAATATGCCCCTCTTGCGATCCCCAAATTTATGACATATCCTTCCAACCCTAGCTTATTGGAAAGGAGTCAGGTCCCATGACATCTTCCTTGGGTAGCTAGTACGAGCATACTGAGATAGGGACAGGTTCCTTATCATTTTAGGGTGATACACTAATGCGTCCCCCCTTAGGAAAGCTCGAATTTCCTTCTTTGACTTTGGTTGGGAGTCTGCATCTATGGCTTCTTCAAAAAGGAAATGTGGCTTCTTATGAGGAGCCTCATCCGCAATCAGAAAATGGGTGCCATTCATCAGGCACAGTAGAGTCTTGTCTTCTTGGTTTTCCAAAAGAGTTCATCTAGCAGGTGGCCTGTCATACTGCGGGAAATTGATATGAGAAAGATTCTCTTGATACTCTGACACCCGAAAGGTAGAGGCTAGTACTTCAGCATAGGGATATTCCCTCAAATCAACTGCAAAAGAAAACAAAGAGTTAGAATCACGAAAGATTGTTCTTATAAAGTTTATTAAGAATTTTTGTGATTATTTAAAAACTCTGCGCCAATCATGAATGGCACATAGCACACAAGGATAGTTCTCAGATGGCACAGATAGATATGACAGTTCTCTGTTCAGTTCATAGTTTGTACATGACATTGGACAGATGATTGGCGCATACATCCTGATTTATTTAATTTGTGCAGTATGACAATACGTACATCATGGCACATGGCGTATGATATGCTGAGAATGTGCAATGTGTGATTCAGGCCAACACTCTGAAAGAGGTAGCACGATTTGAAATAGTGCAAGCGTCGACCAACACTCTGAAAGAGGCAGTCGACGTTGGCTTTGATTACGTCACGCGCGAATGGCGCGAGCGTGCTGTTCGTCTTCCCTGACGGGTTTTCTCACCTTCAAGAGAAGGGTTTGCTTCCTCACCCCGTGTCGATGGCACCACATGCTGCGGCACCATCAATGGCGGTACGCGCGATGAAGTTTCGGCTACTTTCTTGCCTCTTTTGGCAGCAGTTTTTTTGGGTGCCATTAGAACAGGTGGAAAGCTTCAGGAAGTTAAGAGGAAGAAGAAGATAGAGGAGTTATAGTAGAAAATTTTCTAAGAAGTCTGTTTCTCTTTCATCTATGGGCTATTTATAGCCTAAAAACTAAACGTAACAGTCATGCCAATCGCGCACAAAATGCGAGACAATAAAGATTCTGTGGTGCGCCAAACGCACAAGGCCGCTTCTTATTCAAAATATTTCAAATTTCAAAATTTTTGAAATTTGAAAACTTTGAAGAAGGTCATGTAGAAGCTCAAAATAAATTAAACATTGCAATACGCCATTCACAGATAGTGCCAGAATCTAAATATCAAATGGCGCTGGAGGTTAGATGGCGCTGAGCATCACATGGTGCCTGTTGCCACGTGGTAATCTTCCTTGAGAAGCCAAACGACTGTCATCGTGACTGACAGCACGTCAGTCGAAGAATATCTCTTCGAATCCTGAGCGCACATCGCTCGAGAAGAACTGCCAGAGTCATTATGAAGCTTGTCGTTTATTATGTGCCATACAGAGTTAGCACAAAACAACCAATTTTTCCTAATTGTGAAATATTTGGTGCTTTTTCACAGATGGTGCTCATCTACAGTATGCACCATTCATCAAATGGCGCCAATTGATCAATCATCATCCAGAAGCAGTTAGATAACGTGGCACGCATGCCACTAATCTCAAAGAATACGCATGTAAAACTTCCCATGACCAAGTGCATCTCTCTCACAGAATGCCATGCATCCCATGCAGTTAAGCCAACCGTTCGCACATTTGGGTGATGGTGCGTCAATCAGCTCCATGTACCAATTAGAATAACTACTTAACAGTTATTCCAGAACTCTATAAATAGAGTTCAAAATCACTTCATAAGCATTACTAATGATCATAATCTCTTGACTGAGTTGCTACAGCACGTTCAAGGGCTTTTCTTCTTCGACATCGCATCATCCAAGGGATAAAGTGATCGTCTTCTGATCAGATTCCTATAGTTGTACTTCTCCAGAATCAAAATTGTACTCTTGTACTTTCTTTCTTAGTTTGTAACTTAGTTTTCTCGAAAAACTTTTGTTCTTGCAAACACCTATCACATGTTCGTAGTAGTACAACTAAGTCATTGCACTACCATGACATCGCATTTAATACGAAGCCTGACATGCATAGGCCACCACAAAAACATGTCACGACCCGCACCCGATGTAGGGGCACGAGTGTGAAACAACGCCCAGCCTACGCCACAATGTCGACGGTAAAATGTTGTATAGGTCAACTACATTATCTAAACAGTATGACAGGTGTGAGATATAACCTGTCGACAGTATAACTCATCTTTGTACAGAGGAATAATATGTATATAGAATCTCATACTCAATCACAAAAATTCTAAATGAAGATAATGACACGAATGATATAAGATAATGAAATGATGAAATATAGCTTAGTAGCAAAGTCGATACACAACACAGAGTCTAGAATTCTAATATTAATAAGTACTTATCCCTAATAAATAATACATCATGAGTCTCAATAATTGGATACAAATCCAACAATAATGATGCTATCTAAGTAACAACCGTCTAAGGAAAACTAAGCTACTCTATCGAGAGATCCACTCCTTGGATCTTTGGAGCACCGTAATAGGTAGGGCAACCGTCATCTGAAAAAAATATCCAGTCAGGATTGGAGCGAAGTACATTTCCAACAACAATTCCAGTAAATGATATAGACTATGTAACAGTAAATATAGAGAATATACAAAAAATAATGTCATGTACATGAGCATGGCATATATGGAAATAAGGTAAGTAAACGGGAAAATTAGGAATCAACATGTACAGTAAAATCAGGAAATACTATATAAGTGAGTGAGTACTAGTTTCAACAAGTGACCGGCTTAGAAACTTGCACGGGAAATATGGCATGGCTAGTCATACGTGTGGTGTATGACTAACACTCACGGAAGAACAATATCGTGCACAGCAAGGGTATGGTCACATGTCTACACTACTACTCCCCGCCCCCGACTGGTAAAGTGGATCCAACCATGGTACGTTATGACACGGGATAATCTGAGAAGGTAGCTAATCCTCACAGGAATTAGTGTCTATAAAATACACAAGAATAATCATAGGACTTGCACATGGTATACCAATACATAGAAATAACATCTCATGCCGGGATCCGGGAAATACCAATCTGTGTAACCAACGTGTTGAGAATTCAAGGATATCTACACTAAATACACGAAACATAGAAAATACCATAGACGAAAAATTATCAAAGAATGTACTCGCCTAAAATCCGATGTGAAGTCCCAACAACATCAGATACGGTGCCTTGAAGACCTGAATAAGGAATATTACATCAATCCTAAGTTTTGGAATGAAAACAAGTCAAATTAGTCCAAACCTAGGTCAATAAGTCAATTCTAGGTTAAACTAGTCCAACTTGAATAAACTAGCCACTCCTAAGTTGTATGAGTTAAATTCTAGGGTTTTGAGTCCATACCCTAAGTGTCTAGGCTATATTAGTTATAGGGTAAACTAGTGTATCAACCCTATCCTAATCCTATATAAATAAATGTCGAAAAGTCACATATGTGATAATATATAGGGTATATACATATTCCAATATAATATATATAACAACATCTCCTATCTATCTAACTTTACATGTTACCTATTAACTACTTAACACACACACACACACACACACACACACACACACACACACACACACACACACACACACACACAAACACATATTTATATATATATTACCCTAACTGTAGGCCAAATTCATTTACCTATACATAACAGAACTACCCACCCAATACCTGAATTCAGTTAACCCCTGTCCAACCTATCCCGTGGCCTAACTGATTACTCTCCTTAGTCACATAGGAATTTCCCAATTCTTTCTCTTAACTGATACCTAGCGCCATATGCATACACCTTAGTTTCCTCACACATAATCCTATCTCCTAGCTTTATACTCCTTCTCCCTGTCTTGCTAATGTCAAGAACAAGTGTTACATGTTGTCATTACAACATCACTCCCTTCCAACTATTCCTCTATCAATCTATCATCAACTATCTATGTAACTATCTAACCCATTATATATATATATATATATATATTATCAGTATTCATGAAGAGCACTGCTCTCCTCCACTACAACAAAAAGACCTATTAATGACGCTTGATAAGTAGATTTCATGACGGCTGATAAAGAAGCGTCATCAAAGTTCAGCAAGACTCCATTCTATGACAGTGTCCAATATAAACGTTATTGATAGTCTTTCAGTGATATGAGCGTTATGAAAAAAAAGCACCAAAATTTAAGTCAAAACCTCCACTCTCCCGCACTTCTCCCGCACTTAAGAAAAAGCCTAAACCCTCATCCTCTCTCCTTCTCCTTCTCCCTCCGTTCCCCAACTCCCCAACTCGCCGAGAGATGATGGATTACGCTCGAGGGATGATGGATTTGAAGACTCTCGTCACTCGCACGCTCGAGAAGAAGGGTGTACTTGCCAAAATTAGGGTTTGTCCCTCTCTCTCATTTTTCTCAAATTAGGGTTTCTCTTCGAAAATTAGGTTTTCTTCTGGATCATTCTGATCGATGTATTCCTATGGGAGAATCTATATACTAGGGTCTCTTCCATACTAGGGTCTCTTCGAAAATTAGGTTTTCTTCCGAATCCTTCTTATTATTGTCTTCAAATTTCCCCACCTTTGCCGGCAGCCAGCGACGGGGGCAACGGGTTCAGATCCCTGGAGTCGGAGTACGTCCGCCGGCACCACCGCCACGAGCCGAGGGAGAACCAGTGCAGCTCCACCCTCATCAAGCACATCAAGGCCCCCATCCACCTCGTAAGTACACGACAAATCGACCAGATCTCCGATCGATCGATCGATCGTCGACTTCGAATTGATTTTGATTTTGATTTTGGTTTTGATTTAGGTTAGGTTTGGTCGCTGGTGAGGAGATTCGACCAGCCGCAGAAGTACAAGCCGTTCGTGAGCCGGTGCGTGGTGCAAGGGGATCTGGAGATCGGGAGCGTCAGGGAGGTCAACGTCAAGTCCGGCCTCCCGGCCACCACCAGCAGGGAGCGGCTCGAGCTGCTCGACGACGACGAGCACATCCTCAGCATCAGGATCATCGCGGTGACCACCACCTCAAGGTCCCAATCTTCAATTTTACTTCATCTATATAATCAATTAACAAGAATTAGATTATTTGTTGTTGTTCGCTCAGTCTGTTAACAAAATGTATGCATACAATTAATATGTGCAAAATGATAAGAATCAACCGCATTTAGAAGCATCAACAACTTAGCTACCTAGCTAAGATGTCAGTTTAATAAAGAGGATTGCTTAATCTGTATAATTTTTCATATGACAATATTCCTTGGTTTAGATGGAGCTGGTCATGTAACCAGACATCGAGACAAATAAGCTAGAATTCATCCTAAACAAACTAATGTTACATGTTAAACACTTGAAACCCAATAGTGCTTATAGAAAAGAAATATTTAATTAGAGGGGAGGAGAGATTCATAGCTAAAATCAGAAACAAAAACGCATAAAAAATTGTTCTCTCTGATCACATTGAGAACCATCAGTTTTAATGCGTAGGTAAGTCAAATATGATTTAAGCTGGTATGTGAAGCTATGAAGGGAAGATTTGATGAACCAAGATACCGACAAATGCTGCAAAAGAATGCTTTGCACACTTTAGCCTAAGTGAAACTAGAAGCAAGCTAATTTGCTCATCAAAATCCAATTTTGACGAGAAAGTATAAAAATTTTAACTTTCTGGACAGTCAAATGTGTCAAGCTAAGTCATGAATAATAAATTAAATAGCTTAACCAAGGGCACATTGCACATTTGAAACAACGAACATGAAAGAAAAATTAAAACAAAACCAAGGGAGAACTACGCATGTGCCAGACTAAACTCTTAGGTTGGTTTCAATCATGTATCGATCTTATATATATATATATATATATATATATATATATATATATATATATATATATATATATATATATCATTAAGCTTATATATATATATATATATATATATATATATATATATATATATATATATATATAAGCTTAATGATATATATATATATATATATATATATATATATATATATATATATATATATATATATCATTAAGCTTAATGATATATATATATATATATATATATATATATATATATATTTTTTTTTTTTTTTTTTTTTTTTTTTTTTTTAAGCTTAATGATATATATATATATATATATATATATATATATATATATATATATATATATATATATATATATATATATAAATATATATATCATTAAGCTTATATATATATATATATATATATATATATATATATTTATATATATATATATATATATATATATATATATATATATATATATATATATATATATATATATATATATACAGTGTGTGTACGAAAATAACAACTTCACCATGCCTGGTTCAGTTTGTGTGAACTATAGACCTTCACATTGATACAACTCATAGAATGTTTTATATTTGCCACCAGACATCTTCAACAACTAATGCATGACAAATTCAGCTCTGGTTTGATACAGTGTGTGTACGAAAATAACAACACCATGCCTGGTTCAGTTTGTGTGAACTATAGACCTTCACATTGATACAACTCATAGAATGTTTTATATTTGCCACCAGACATCTGCAACAACTAATGCAGGACAAATTCAGCTCTGGTTTGAACTAAATGTATCTCAACCATGCGCAAGCCAACCCAAGCCAGCCAGTATTGAAAAATTATTCGAACAAAAAGTTATTGATTAGTGTTACCTAAATTCTAAATGTTATTGATGACTCCAGCAGACTTGTATGCTCTTGTTTGGACAGGTCAACTGCAAACATGACACATTTAAGTTTGATCCTTTAAGTAGTAAAACAAAAAATCTAGCAGTCAAAAGAATTCACAAGGTGCATGAGAATATAACTGACCAAAAGATAGCCCCAAAAGTTGTAATATTAACACAAAACTCGGCAAGATTTAGGAATTCATGATACATGGATACAAAACTCCAAATTCATAATTGTGCTTGAATAGCATAAGGTTTAACAGCTAATAAGCCACTGTTTCACAGGAAGGTAGCAATGGAGGCAAGTTAATCACTGACCACAAAGGCGTGTTTCACCATCCTTCATTGGCATTCCTATTTTGATAAATCGGTATTCAAACATACTAACAACTCTGTGTTCCTCTATCATTGTGACTTGCTTCCCGCTAACAGTGTCATCCAAATGCCACCCATGCTAAGAATTATACGTCTCTTTGACGAATAAAAAGCAAAATAAAGAGACTTTACCTCTGCAATTCCACACTTATGACAGTCCCAAAATAGACTCATTAGATTGAACTTCATTGAAGAATAAACAACAAAATATAAAAGCATTGTACTAATGTGAAGTAACACATGCACAGAAGGTGGATTGCCACATGTGGAGTCAAGAGTGCTAATAACAATATTAAGAGCCAAGGCAGGAAAGGAATTTTACTCGTTGAAGAAATTCCTCTTCTGGAACAATCTTGCATAACATTTTATCATATCTTGATGTTCGTCGGGTGAAATATAGGATGAGAGCCAAGGCAAGAATGTCACCATCATGTTCACAGGGATGCTACACAAAAATTGCCAAACCAAATCAGCCTGCTCGTTCAGTAATTTGGACTCAGCAGTATTATTTATTTATTATTATTTTATGTTCAAGGAATCCACTGTAGCTTTGGAGTTATCTTTTTATACTTCTGAACTTGATATATTTATAAACTCTCTTACAATTTGCAAGATTTACAGGTTAAAGCTTCACCGCCTGCTCAGACCACTTCTCTACACACTGATCCTGCTATCATTCAGGTTGCTGTCAACAGTTACTATTGTATACATTCAAGTCACCAATGAAATGGAGATGGAGAAATGTAGAATGGTAGCTAAAGTACTCTATTTTGAGACAATAAAATGTAGCTAGCTAAAGTACTCTATATCTGTGAGATGTTGATGTACCCTATTTTGAGACAATGAAATGAAGAATGGTACTTTATATTACATTTCAATGTTTTGTTATGAATATGGTTCAAAGTGGTTGTTTTCGAATTGAATTGAGCAGTGTTTGGAATGTAATATTTAACATGCAGTATAGAGCGTTATAAATGTGATACAGTGACCATATACAGATCATCTATTCATAACGCTTTGAAAATAAACTGTAGCAGAAATTCAACCTATTAATGACTGTTTTGGAAGAATTATTTATAACGCTTTTAAAAATATTTATAACACCCATTTTCATAACGCTTGGATTGAAAAAAGCGTCATTGTTTGTAATTAATGACGCTTTTTAGCCGTCATTAAAAGGTATTTTTGTTGTAGTACCCTAAATTGGAACCCTTAACTGTCTAACCCATGCATCTTAATGGTCTGTACATGTGTGTAGTGCACTCGAACCAGTGATACACATAAGGCCTGCTGTCAATCCCCAAGCCAAGCCTACTAATTCTTGATTCTCCCTCCTTCTAATACCAAGTCGAGACCCTTCCTTCTATACCTATTTCCCCTGCTTACTGGCATTACCTGATACACTAAACCCCCTAACACTTCTGCTTGTCTAACCCTAACTCCTAAACTCACATGTGCATATGCTAACCCCAATTCCTGTTGCTAAGGCCCTGTCTGACTCCTAATGGCTGCCAAACCCCCTATTAAGGCCTGGCCGACCCCCAACCGACCTAATGCTTGTACAAGGTTCCTCTTAAACTCTAAAATTGCCCGACTCTCCTTTACTACCTACTGTATTGTTAACATTTTCTTATTACCTACTGATGCACTAGACCAGGGGACTCATGTATCCCCTTTCACCTATTAACTGACACACACCCTCACAACACTCTTGACATTGCACACTGATGCGCAAAACCCACCATTGGCCAATAGTGCACTGCACCCATTGTCATTCTACTTCCCTACTTCTAATGATACTCCAAAACCCCTCTTCTTAATTGCCAATTACCAAAACATAACTCCCCTTCTCTTGATCGATTGCTGATATAAGCAGTCTTGATCTAAGTCACACTGAATTCCTTCTCCTCTATTCCTGTATTGGCCTCTTAACTGATCCTCATACCTACAAGTCCTCTAACTGCTAACCCCCTCTAAACTCTGAACCTGTAATGGGTTTTCCCAACCATATTTCCTCTGTCAAATAGTATACTCCATATTTCCTCACCCCTTATCCCATACATGTCCTAAAAAAGGGTTGCCCGACCTGCATTCCCTAGCACAGGGACTCCTCTATTACCTGCATACTACTACCTACTACTTGCAATGACCTGTGCATCAAGTGCACAAGTAGTTAGGCCCCCTATTCCAAGCCCTTATATATATTAGTGAGGGGTTGCACCCTCACATATGTTTCCAGTTAGCCGGACTGATGGATACCTACTTCTTGCACATCACATAAAAAACTTTTCCCCAACTCACCTACTATAACTGCATTGGCAGCCCCTTATTCAAACCAACACACACACTCATACTTATATAATAGTGGTTCCTAATTCTCTGTCTCTAATTACCTACTGCTAACACTATACACGAGAGGGGAAGTCCCCTGCTCACATGTGTGCACAGGCTCTCCAACTTCTTATCCACTCAAATAGGAGCTCCATACTGTCCCTAGATATCCCACACACATGTATACTAACTAACACACAGGATTTCCTTTTCCCTTATATGCACACTATCAAATCAACTGCCTACATACGTACCGACAAATATGAAGGCATATGCATGCACTAATAGGCATACATGGACACTTTTAGAAACACCCACAACAGGCCTATTGACACACACACAATATCTATATAGACACTTACAAATCTATATACCCCTATATACGTTTACATATACATGACACTTATATAATACATATACATATATATACATGACACACAATTACACTAGTGCCTAATGACTCACATTCTCCATTGATATATATACTCACCCAAAAGGCCGATACCCAAACCTAACCGTGCGTTTTATGAAATATCATGATATCATACCACGTATCCTATTTAGGACACGTACCCAAAATCTTAACTCAAAAAGGATACGAAAATTCCTTTGGGGACACGTGTCGAACACTTGGTGGTCACAATCCCGTAACTAACTAAATGACACCATTCTAAACCATGCAACTATTAGGAATGAGTCCTCTAACACCTATTTCACCACCTATAAGGTTGGATCTAACCATTAGAGGAATCTCCTACATGAATACATGAAATTAGACTATGAAAATGAGAGATTAAAGGGTTATACCTATGTAGAATGGAGCCTACACAAATGTTGGCCCAATGATTATATTGTGTTTTTGAATATGGCTAATCAGTTAAGTTTAACATAATGATGTCACTAATATTCATATACTCACTATCATGTTGCTACTTAAACTTAGCAATATCCTAATTGTCCTGTATTATATTGCTATGCTTGTATCGTACTGCAACATATTTTGCTGGCCTAACATGTATTTGTAGACATGCAGTAAGCACGATCAAACATGATCAAACAGGACATAGGCAATGAAGAATTAATGATGGAGCGAAGACGGCGTCATACAAAAAGATTTCTCCGAACCGCCTAGCGACCTATCCGGGGCCTCGCATCGGGGGTTCCGCTGCCCGGTCAGCGGACAGGGTTGAGGGGGCAGCACCCCCCGTCGGGGGTTCGGGGGCGAAGCCCCCGAAAGGTATTCAGATTTCCAGATCTGTTTATCTTTGGATGACTGCTGCCAAGAAAAAAGACGTCTTCATGACTGCTCACATATCAGAAGAAATGTGTCATCAAAGGGCTCTTGGTTTTCCTACTTGTTCTAAGTCTGTAATCTTCAATTTATTGAGTCTAGGAGAATGTGTACGTTGAGTCGCACTGAGTCATCTCAACCCCTAGCATATCTCTCCAAAGCTCTACCATACAACAGACCAATTCCTGAACCAAGTCCAAGCTCCACAAAGTCCAAAAGCCCAATGCACCAATTCTGTCTGCTGGAGACAGAGTTCGGGCCGAACTCTGCCTCCACACAGAGTTCGGGCCGAACTCTGTCCCCTGATTTCCAGCACCCTAATTTTTAGGGCCTGCTTGCTACAAGCTGTCCAACGGCCAAAAATTTGAATTATCCATACCGAATTCTGGTCGAATTCTGCTTGTCCCGAACCCTATAAATAGGCCTTGGTTTCTCTCATTTGAAACCATCTACTCTTCTATTCTTCTTCTCATACATAGCCTATATAGTCAAGAGCCTTACTCTTCCAATCTACTAGCCACAAAACTTCCTAAGCCCCAAGGTGCTCAAGTGCGATTCAGCTAGAAGTTTTTGTGCAAGAGTTGAAAAGAAAAATCACTTGGACAATTCCAAGTCGCTTGGAAAAATCCAAGCAAATTGCCACTGCGATCCTCTGTAAGAAGTTGACGTGCTCTTCTGAAGAAAATGCACGGGTTGTAAACTACTATTTCACAAATAGTGGATTTGAATCCTGAGCTAGAGTTCTCAGGCCTGGACTAGTCCTCCACGAGGGAAACCAGGTTAAAACTGCTGTGTTTGCGTATGCTCTTCTGATCTTTATTTACTTCCGCATTTCCTTCTGATTTATTTACTATCTTGATAGTTATTTTGTGGAGGTGATATAGTGTTAATTTTTATTTGGTGATTATCGACACAAACTCTATTCACCCCCCTCTAGAGTTGCCTACACCTGTGTTTTCAATTGGTATCAGAGCAAGGTCTCTATTGTTAGGCTTAACATCCTTAGAGTAGATCCTTGTTTATTTGTGTATGGCATCGTATTCTTCCTCCTCCGATGAAGAGGGTTTTACTTCTAGTAGCATAGACAATCATGTTTTTTCTAAATGCAATAAGTGCTCTAAGTGGAAAGCCATGGCTAACCAATCCTTAAAGTTTGCTAAGGCTTTTCATTCTACAAATAAAGAACTTGTAGAAAAGGTTATTCATTTAGAAGAAGCTAATGAGTTTTTGAGAAATGAAAACAATGTTTTATTATCTAGACTTGACTCTCAAAACTCATCTTGTGTTTCTTTAAAGAGTTTGAATGATTCTTTAATTTTGAAAATCAAATCTCTTTCCTCATCAATAGAAGATCTTAAGAAGCAAGCACATGAGCTAAATCATTTGCATGATTCTTTTATTGACTCTTTAAAGAAACAAAATGATGATTTTATTTCTAGAATTGCTTTATTTGAAAAAGAGAATTATGCTTTAAATGCTAAATTTGATTCTCTTACTTGTTTGCATAATGATTTGCTATTAGAACATGATATTCTTAAGACCAAATCCATGCATAGTGATTCTCTTACTTGTGTGCATAATGATTTGCTATTAGAACATGATATTTTTAAGACCAAATCCATGCATAATGATTCTCTTACTTGTGTGCATAATAATTTGCTATTAGAACATGATATTCTTAAGACCAAATCCATGCATGCTCACTCTAGAAATATTCATCATTCTAGTATGTCACATGTTCATAATCATGCTCATTCTGATATATATGCACACACTAGTATTAGGTGCTTCTATTGCTCTCGCATTGGACACATGAGTGTAACTTGTCCTATTCGTAGGAGTTTTTCTACCAATGCTAGAGTAAATAGTATATGGGTCCCTAAAGCTAACAAATGTAGATCCAAGTTTATTTGGATACCAAAGTCTTCGCCTAATGTTGTAGGTGGAGCTTCTTGTATTGGGATATAGCACCAAGGAGCGTGTTGGTGGTTGCAAAGCTTAAAGGTCATCTTCCAAGCAATTGCACCAACACAAGTGTGGCCACTAGAGCCACTTTGGTAACATGCTCAACGATTCTCTTTAAATGGTTGATATTTGTTGAATCTAGCATGTTTCTCTTGATGTCTTGCTATTAGCACACATTGATATCCTTTAGTTGCTTATTATATAAATTAATGTGAGATATAATACTAGCATGCTTAGTTGTTTTTCTTATTATTTCTTTTATCTAGCATGACTAGTTACTTAGGTTAAATGACTAGTTCACACTATATAGTTTATCACTCATTTTCTAGTAGTGTGACACATCTATATATGCATCCTCGTTTTTTTTTCTTATTTATAAAGTATGCATATCACTCTAGTCCATATGACCTTGGTTTTGATTTGAGTTAATATGATTTTATCTCTTCATCTTTAAAAGTTTTGAGATAGTTACTTCTTGCCAATTTGTATTTAGTATATCATTGGTATTTGTGAATATATGTGTTTAGCACAAGCTTCTTATCACTTGATAAGTATATACTTATACTTCTTGTTAACCTTGTGCTTACATAATATATTCATTATTGATTCTCATGTTTTATTTTGATTATCCTATTGAGAATCAATTATGTCTTTGTCTAATAAAGTCTATTTATACGTGCTTTTGAATTTGTGATAGTTTTTCAAACATTCATGATGGATACATGACTATATTCATTAAATCTTCATTTACATGTAGATCATGTATTTATTATATTGACATCTATTTTTGTATAAATATCTTTATGTGGGCATATGAGATAAGCTCAAGTTTCATATTATTTTGAAGAGTATTTATTCATACTTGTGCTTACCTTATAATTTAGCTATTGATTCTTTTGACTAAATTTGTGTTATCTCTACTTGAATCAATTAGCTTATTCCTTAAAGTCTTCTTTTTGATGATATCTTATTGGCTTTTATTTGTTGACTTTATGGATACATGTCTTTCACTCTTATTTTGATCTTTTTTGCTTAACCAATTTTTAGCCTGATTCCAGTTCTGTCACCAGAATCCGGAATTCGGGCCGAACTCTGCCCTTACCAGAGTTCGGGCCGAATTTGGCCTGGCTGTTCCAGAACCGGAAACAGCCTCAGCCGTTGATCAAATTATAGATCCAATGGCCATTATTGATTCCAAATGTTGATATTTATTTATTCAAATGCCTTTAAGTTGGAATGTTGAGAGAAAATGCTTATTAGTGTCTTGTTCATGACTTTTATGGAAGTTCTTTTAAGAATTGCTTGGTTTTGTGCTTTACCTTACTTGTTGAGATCATCATACTTATTTTGAGTATGAATCTTCTATATATTTATTTTCATAAAGTGTATTATGAAAATATTTGTTTTGAAAATATTCTTAGCAAATTTTGATGATCATTCTTTCATTATTATTTGGGTATTTACCTCTCTTATTTATAGGGATTTTTATACTTTGATGTTGTTTGATGATGTTGCATATATTCTTTTAAATCTAATTTCTTAAAAGTAAAGAACATTTTGGGAACAAGCCGAAAGGGTCCTTCTGTCATACAGGTGTAAATAGCCTGCAGCGACACGGTGCACTAGTCTTCGGACTACCGCTAGCTGGGAACCGGCCCCTACAGCTAACCCAAAGTGATCAACACTTTATAGACTTAAGATTTATTAAGGTCTACTTGCAACCATTATCTAGTTCTGGATCCTCTCCTAAGTTCCAGAATACTTCATCATATCTAGCCTTATATTTGAGCTATAAATATTTTATTATTATTGCCCAATGATGTGTTGTAGCACATGAGAATATATGTAATTGATATATCATACTTCTCATGTCTTTAGCTACTATGGGTTGAACTTTTACTTTGAGATTTTCCATTTCTAGAGAATACACTTTCATAATGGTTATATTTTGCATTCTCTAGATCGATCTATTATTTCAATTGGTATATTTGGCAAAGAGATTTGCTCCATTGTGTTTTCATGAACATCTCTTTTGTCTTTTACTTGATGAGAGTCTAATTCATTTACTTGCTATCTTATACTCTTATCCTTGCTTAGCAAAGAGTATATAAATCATTTTGATCATTCAAAATGTATTACCCTTATTGTGAACTCTATGCTTAAGCATGTATTTTTTAGTGTTAGTGACTTAAGATTTAATGAGCACATTTATCATGTTAATGGCCTATCTCATTAATCTTAATTGGTTATGTAGCTAGCTTGCTTATTTGCGATGTATTGTTAAGCTACATAATTTTTGTTCACTTTCACTCATCTAGCTATCTTCTTGAACTTCAATCTATATGTGATATGCTAGTTTACAAAAACAAGATTTATGAATTCTTTCTGATTTGTATTCTATTTTAGATACATATGTTTGGTTTCTAAAATTAGTTTGACAAATTTTTTTATTTTATCTTGTTTCCATTGAGATTTGTGATTCATCGCTTTAACTTCCTTTCATACTAGTCATTGACAAGCATCTCTTAAATTTCTCTCATCTTTTGAGTCATGATTCTATTATATTATCATTTCTTTGGAATAAATTTGCAATCATTTAAATAAGATTGACTCTTTTTTATATTTTCCATTGGTTTGTTTATATGGTTTTTAGATGGAATTTATGACGGATCATAATTATTTATTGGTTTACTTTATGAATGATCCTATTGATAGAGTAGTCCTATATTATCTAATTATGTGGTTATCAAGTTAATTTATTACTCTACTTTGACTACTCATGGATTATCACATATGCTCTTTGCTATTCGAACTTCATTGGTTTCTTATTTAGTATTAGCAAGGTTGGATTATTACCCGTTGATGGGTACATATGTGGTAATACATACATAGTCCATGCAAAGCAATAAATTGGTTGATCATTTCTTAATTAGATAATCATGGACATGATATTTGAGATTTATTTTTTTTATTTTTGAGCTATATTTTGACTTTCATCATGATTGATTTAATTGACTTTATTGATGATGATATTTTTCTTTAGTTTTATTTTATCTTTTGAGCTATATTGTGATTCTCATCATGATTGTTTTTAATGGACCTTATTTCTTTTCATGATGATCCTTTTCTCAAAAGGTAACATGCATTGATCTATCATATTTAAATATGAGATTCTTCTATATAGGCTAATGTATGTCATCTTTTGATTATATGTGCTTAATTAAGATATTATTTTGATCGTTCATCTTTAGTGACTATTTATTGGATATCTCTTCTAAAGATGACATTATTCGTTTTATGACATTTTTATAGCCTTATATGCATTGAGCAAGGGGGAGAAATCAATACTTGATTTATCCCTAGATCTTGAAGTTTTCATTTTTTTTGCTATAAGTGCTTTGGAACTAGATACGCATATTTTAAGGGAGAGCAAATAAATTGGTTCAATTCATTTATACTCTTTAATATGTCGTATACGTAGTTCATCATTGACCCATTTTTTTATTAGGATACTGATATTTTGTGAAAGGTTTATGAGAGTTTATGCAATTGTTTTCATCATATTATCTCTCTCTTTTATATGAGTCATCTCATTTAATTTCGTATTTTATCTTGATGACGATTGTGCTTTCTTTGATTTGGCTTTCTTTGTATGTTTCATTTAGCTTTCCTTGTTGAGGACTTATCCAATATTCATGATTTTATCTATATTGGTCATAGTTTGAGGGGGAGCATTCAATTCGACTGAATTTCTCTTTCTCAAACATTGTTTCTCCTTTACCTTCATGTTTATTCATATAGCATGATAAGGTAATTGAGTTCAAATGCATGAATTTTGGATAAGCAAATAGATTTGCAAATAATGAAATCTTTTTATATCAATTGCTTCTATTTTATATTGATCATTCATTTATTTTGTTTCACTATTTATCTGTGGACAATTATGACTATCATAGTTTCATTGATCAATGTTTCAAGTTTATATATTTCAATTGATATCAAGTTTGTCTATATCAATATCTCAATTAGTATCTTTCTACTTTGATATCTATTATTTGCAATTATCTTATCCCTATGGTTTTTGACTGAATTTTTTTTTCTTAATTCTCTTCCAAAAGTTTTTGGATGTCTTTCTTGGATTTCATGTAATACTATATTTTTGGATGTCTTTCTTGGATTTCATGTTGGTAAACTATCTATTGATTATTTTCAAATTCTTTTAGTTTTACCAACTATTTGTGTTTTGACAAGCTATTTTCTATTTGGCACTCTACATTTTGGTATGTAGTTTCTATACTTGTCTTTACACACTTCTCCCATTGTTCCTCATTTAGTATATCTTGATCATGATTGTCTATGCCTTCCTCCTTTACTTATGCTTGAGTTTGGTTTATCTCTTATTATGGGGGAGCTTATTTTTTGATCATGTCAAAGGGGGAGAAATAAGTTTAAGTTAGCACACTATCTTCTCGTAGTATGTGTTTATTAGTGATATATGCATCTATCGTATCTGTCTTAAACTTAACCGATTTGCCATAATCAAAAAGGGGGAGATTGTTGGCCCAATGATTATATTGTGTTTTTGAATATGGCTAATCAGTTAAGTTTAACATAATGATGTCACTAATATTCATATACTCACTATCATGTTGCTACTTAAACTTAGCAATGTCCTAATTGTCCTGTATTATATTGCTATGCTTGTATCGTACTGCAACATATTTTGCTGGCCTAACATGTATTTGTAGACATGCAGTAAGCATGATCAAACATTATCAAATAGGACATAGGCAATGAAGAATTAATGATGGAGCGAAGACGGCGTCATACAAAAAGATTTCTCCGAACCGCCTAGCGACCTATCCGGGGCCTCGCATCGGGGGTTCCGCTGCCCGGTCAGCGGACAGGGTCGAGGGGGCAGCGCCCCCCGTCGGGGGTTCGGGGGCGAAGCCCCCGAAAGGTATTCAGATTTCCAGATCTGTTTATCTTTGGACGACTGCTGCCAAGGAAAAAGACGTCTTCATGACTGCTCACATATCAGAAGAAATGTGTCATCAAAGGGCTCTTGGTTTTCCTACTTGTTCTAAGTCTGTAATCTTCAATTTATTAAGTCTAGGAGAATGTGTACGTTGAGTCGCACTGAGTCATCTCAACCCCTAGCATATCTCTCCAAAGCTCTACCATACAACAGACCAATTCCTGAACCAAGCCCAAGCTCCACAAAGTCCAAAAGCCCAATGGACCAATTCTGTCTGCTGGAGACAGAGTTCGGGCCGAACTCTGCCTCCACACAGAGTTCGGGCCGAACTCTGTCCCCTGATTTCCAGCACCCTGATTTTTAGGGCCTGCTTGCTACAAGCTGTCCAACGGCCAAAAATTTGAATTATCCATACCGAATTCTGGCCGAATTCTGCTTATCCCGAACCCTATAAATAGGCCTTGGTTTCTCTCATTTGAAACCATCCACTCTTCTATTCTTCTTCTCATACATAGCCTATATAGTCAAGAGCCTTACTCTTCCAATCTACTAGCCACAAAACTTCCTAAGCCCCAAGGTGCTCAAGTGCGATTCAGCTAGAAGTTTTTGTGCAAGAGTTGAAAAGAAAAGTCACTTGGACAATTCCAAGTCGCTTGGAAAAATCCAAGCAAATCGCCACTGCGATCCTCTGTAAGAAGTTGACGTGCTCTTCTGAAGAAAAGGCACGGGTTGTAAACTACTATTTCACAAATAGTGGATTTGAATCCTGAGCTAGAGTTCTCAGGCCTGGACTAGTCCTCCACGAGGAAAACCAGGTTAAAACTGCTGTGTTTGCGTATGCTCTTCTGATCTTTATTTACTTCCGTATTTCCTTCTGATTTATTTACTATCTTGATAGTTATTTTGTGGAGGTGATATAGTGTTAATTTTTATTTGGTGATTATCGACACAAACTCTATTCACCCCCCTCTAGAGTTGCCTACACCTGTGTTTTCAACAAAGACCCACAAATTTGGAGAAGGAGGAAGAAGTAGCTCCCAAAACCTTGCTAGAGTCTCCACCAAGCCTCCTTGAGCTCCCCAAGTCCTTAGCACACCAAAGGGAAGAAAGAGAAAGAAATTTGGAAGAGTGGGATGAAGAAAAGAGTGGAAAACCTAGGTTTATGGTGGCTGCCATATTTGGCCTTGTGGGGGTTTAATAGGGTCTTGCCAAGCCCTAAACTCTTCATGACAAATAGTATTAGGAAGGTCTTTAAGGGAACTAAGTGGTTTCGCTCTAATTAGTGCTTGTACCATAAATAAATATGACTAAGGCCAACTTAAATAGAGATTTCTAATTTATAAATTTGGTTTAATTATCATGCTAGTGGCCTACAGGTAGGAAAATTTTAATTGGTCGAAAATAACCCTAACCGAAAATGTGGTAGTTACAATAATTGCTTTATTTGCTCATTCACAAAATTAAATCAATTTACAATATTCAAAGTTTATATTTTAATTAAATACAAAATTTTACAAAATTTGAAAGGGACTATCAACATATCTGACTAGTCTTCTAGGGTTGACCTTAGCATATACCCATGTCTCCCCCAATGGTCCAAAGCATACAGTGGTCGCAACTAATCTAAAAAATGGTTTCCAGTCAGGAATGGAACGAGTACATTTCTAACAGCAGTTCCAATAATTGAAAAAAAATTGTAAAACATTAAATAATAATGAAATACATGATGAACATATGAGCATAGTATCAAGGAATGGAACATAGAGTAAAAATAAAGGAGCATGGTAATAATGACAAGTGCGAACAATACTAAAGCTGATAAGACATGCAACCAGCAAGGTATAAAGTGGAACCAGAAATAGCACCTATCTAGTATGTTGAAATACTACTTTCAACATGTAAATGGCTAGGGGTAAGTACCGACCAACCGCACGTGTCGCGTGCGGCTGCTATTATTCACGTAAGACAAATGAGATATTTCTGGGTATATTTACATGTCTACTAATATATTTTTCCGTCCGACTAGTACTAATGGATCCAAACAGGTCATAAACACGAAAATCATACATTAGTCACAAACATAGTAATCACGAAATATAACATGTCATGAATCCATAAAATACTACATCGTGTAACCATCGTGTCGAGAATCAACAAAAATTAATGTAAAATAATACTGAATACATGAATCATAGAAGTTATCAAATATGAAAACTATCAGAAAATGTACTCGTCTGGGGTCCTTAGCTAGCTAAACAGATAATCCTATGGGGTCCAGAATACTCCAATTGGCTAGGATCGATGTAGTAGATTTTGGAAGTCGCAAGAGAATAAAAAATATACGATTAGTCACGTTCGAGGATTGATGTTCAAGGATTTTGTTTAAGAGTTTTAGCCAAAAGACCACGAATATAGTTATATAGATATATTCTAAAAATACTTATTTATAGCCTCTTACAAAAATATGCATATATTAAAACTCATGAAGATATATTTACTATATAAAATATACTTATATTCAAAAGCCTATTAATATTATAAGTTTAAGCCCAAGACACTAAAATAATGAAACCCAACAATAAAATGGTATTAACTTACACAGAAAACATAATATGTTTTAGAAACATATTTCAAGTCCAATAACAATAAGCCCCAAAATTACTTTAGATATAAAAGAACCTACTGTAAAGACCATTAAATATAATTCATCCAAACTTTATATATATATATATATATATATATATATATATATATATATATATATATATATATATATATATATATATATATATATTTAAAGCCCAATAATAACGTTAGGCTCAAAATAAGCCCAATTAATATAAATAGAATCTAACTAAATATTTGAGACCCCAATAAGATTGAAAAAATATATTATTTTTATTTTAGTTATAAAAACCCCAAAGGACAAAATAACCTTAAAGTCCAAAATTAAAGCCCAAAGAGAAAAACAATTCTAAAGTCAAAAATTAAGGCCTCGTTTGGTACATTGTAATGTAATCGTAATCGTAATGTAATCAAATGGAAAAAATAATTTTTTTTCATTTGATTACATTGCGATTACGATTACATTACAGTGAACCAAACAGGGTCTAAATTATAATGGGACTTAGAGTCCAACCCAATAATTAAAGTCCAACTTATATATTGGCTCAGCCCAATTACCTATTCAAATAATAATACTAAGAATAATAATTATAATTATAATAAACCTATATACTGTACACACGTTTAATACATACATAAATAGTAATAAAATACTAGTAGTTAACTATTAATTTATCAAACAATAACTAAACAAAATTTTCAAGGGAAAACTCCCTTAAGTTGGCCCGGCCCTGCCCATGGCCTGACCCGACCCAACCACAACATACACCCATCCCCCAAACTTTCTCTCCAGGAGAGAGAGAAAGACAATCCCAAAAAATGAAGAAGATGAGTTGAAGGAGGAGGAGAGAAGGAGTTGAGGGTTCACCCTCACTCGACGAGGTAGCGCTCAGCTTCGAGGTCCGGTCACGGAAACCATAAAGGAGAAAAGGACATCGCCGGTGAGACTGATCGGTGGAGGAGGGGACGGCTACGGCGGCGCACGAAGCTTGCGTGGAGGACGGTCGCGAGGAAGGACGGGGACCAACCGCAGCCGCGGATTGACAGAGGGCAGCGCGTGAGATCTTCTCTGGAGTCGACGATAACTGGATCCCGCGGAGGGTGCTCGGCGGAAGAAGGAAGCTCGTGCAGCTCTGGCTCTCGGGGAGGGGGGCGGATGCAGGCGGGGTGGTGGAACACGATGATCTAGGGAGCAGATCTGGCATGGCATAATGGTACGCTGCAGCGCGACTCATTTGTCAAGGTCACGGCAGAAGTGGGGTTGGAAGAGTGGCGATTGTGGCAGGTGGCTGGTCGAAAAATGGGGAGTGGTGGTGTTTGGTTGTTGGCTGTGGCTTGGGTAATGGTGGCGGCGGCGGCGAGGTTCTCTGGCCAAATGCGACATTTGCGGGAAAGTGGTGGCAGATACGATTTATGGTGTAGGCGGGGACTTGGTAGTTCTGGCGGTGAGGTTGGTTGGCTGCGGTCAGACTGGGGGGTTGGGGAGTCGACAGGAGTTTGATGCTGGTACGGTGGCATCATCACCAAGAGTTGTTCGTCGAGGCTCTCAACGGTGCTGAGGGAGACATTGTCGATCGGGCGGGTCATGGGGACATGCGGTGGTAATGTTGGTTCAGTGGTAGTGGTGATGTCTAGGATGATGGGGGTGGTGGCGTAGGTGAGTGGACGACCAGGAATTTGGGAACGGTGGTGGTGGTGGTGGTGGTGGTTATTCTGTCGGTTGTGGCACCGCTGAGTACAGCTCGAACGTTGTCATCGGGTATGGACTCAGAATCGATTGGTCGGGAAGGAGTTGGCAGGAGGTGGTCAGGGAAACTGTGATAGGGATGGCCGGCCTGTGAAGTTGGTGCCACGGTGGTGGCTCTGGCCAGCGGGGTGGAGGCCGGAGTATGTCGGCGATCGGTGGCACTTGGTTGTAATAGAGGATAGGAAAGGTAATGATATGGACACGGACACATGGGTCCGGCCACGGTTGTGATGGTTGCTTGGTTGTGGCGATGGAATTGTGGCTAGTAGGATATAATTCATTTTTTTAAGTTAGGAGAATGGCCTCCTTAAATAGGAGTGGGGCTACTAGATCGATAAAGATTATGAATTTATAGGATAACTCATCCCTTAGTTTAAAATCAATAAATCTTTTAAACAAAAATTAATATAAATCATAATCCATTAATAGATAACAATATTAATTTAAATCAATATTTAACATAATCAAATAATTTAATTCAAAATCAAATAATTGATTATCATAATAATTTAAAAGTAGCATTCGGTGTCACCAAATATTTGTAAAGTATTTCATGTAAATCTCATCTCTATTTAAATATATAGACGAACCCTTTTATTATTCAAAAAATTTATATAGTTATGATTTCAAAACCATTTTTAGAAATTTTGAAAGACCAAAATAATAACATATTTCATATTTTCAATAACAAAATCCAAGAATAAATTTATTATAGAACTAAATAGTATTTTTCAAATTATAAATTTGACTACTTTTCAAAATACAAAAGAAAATAATATCATAATACTTTATACAAGGTTTTTAAAGCAAAATTCCTTTCTAAACAAATATGTAAGGTAAAATAATTAAAATGAATTAATAATAAAAATAATTCTGAAAATTCGGGAAGAGGGGTTACAGCCACGTGGCCTATCCCGCGTGTTTTGGGACTGGGGTGTGATAATTTTTTGGAAATCAATGAGATAGAGAACAAGTTTGGATTTTTTGTTATCTTTTAGTTTTTTTTTAGTTAGTTTGTTAGGATAAATATAAATAAGGAGAATTTTATATTTTGTGTGCTGGTTAGGATTTAACTCATCTTATGCATAATTATTTAGAGATTTATTTTATCTTCTTTCAATTGTTTTATAGTCTATAAATAGTTTGTAAGTTCATAAGTTATTGATAAAAACGAATCAAATAAATTAATTAAAAAAAAAAAAATCTATTTTGAGTTTGTATGGTGCGATGGCAAAATTTCAAATTGGATCACTTTATCTTATTTTCTCTCCGCCTCCGACATTATCAACATGTCATTCTAAATCAGGTATTACTAATTATTGTTATTTATCATTTTTATATGAAAATTATTTGTAAATTTATAATAGTTAATTGTTCATGTATCATTTAAAAACTTCAACGTCCAATTTATCATAAAATTTTAATTTCATACAAATTATATTTTATTTAGGTCTTCCTCCCGTGACACCATGGGCTTCATGTTTGTTGTCAACTGGGCTCCAAGTAGAGCATTATGTAACGCCCCAAATGTTGCACCCCGTCCGAGGCCCAGTTGCATAACCTGTTCGCGGACCAAGGTTAAGCGGGAAGCTTCCAGAACATTCTAGAAGATGGCGGAAGGCTCTAGAAGATTGTGGATCTCTCCGGAAAGCCCAAGATCGTTCTAGGAGGCCCAAGAACCTTCTGGAAGGCCCTTGAAGTTTCCCTTTATGTCGTTATAGGGAAAACCTGGAATATGCCATTCCAGTTATGGTAGAATGTAATCCTTGGAATATTCCTTCCAGGACTTTTCTTGTATTGCTCTATGAGCACTTATAAAAGGGGGAGGCTCTCATTTGTTCCTCACCACCTAAAAAATGTAAGCATTCTCCAAGTCAATAAAGAGAACCTTACGAGTCCATCTTTGCTCCACTATTCTAATTTTCTTAGCGATCTAGCTAAGGCGGGTTGGGAAGGCTTGCACGAGTCTTTGAGGAGAAAGACAGTGCACCGCACGGGACAAAGTGCTAGCAAAAACACTAAGTCCGTGACAAGTGGTATCAAAGCAAAGGTTCGATCGCCGTCATGTCTTCGACCGAAGCCATCATCAACGACCGGCACAACCCTCATCGCCTAAGGAGAAGGCGAAGACCTCGAGGAAGGGAAAGAGCAAGAAACCGTTGGTGGAACGGGCTCTTGGCGAGTTGGCTGACCGGGTTGAGATGCTGGAGAAGGGCGTGACGGGCGTCGAGTATTAAGTGGAGCAGAACCAAGCGGCTCACGAGGAATTCGCCCAAGGTTTGGAGGCGGATGTCGCCACGGCTATGTCGGAGTTCCGAGAGCATCTCCGCGAGATGCAGGCTAAGTTCGAGGAGGAACGAAAGGCCACGAAGGCGGAGATTGCTGAACTACGCAAAGAGCTACAAACCAAGGCGGAGGTCCTCGAGAGGGCCATTGCTGGTAGTCCGACTCCGAGGAGGGAGTCGACGCTGTCACCCTCATTTCTCGTATTTCCCGTATTTTGTATTTTTACTCATATCTGGATTTTGGCATGTATTTTTATTTTTCCAAACATGTGGAATTCGGTATTTCTCGTATTTGGGATTTAGTCATGGCTTGGTTTTATTTGGGTTTGGGCTCGGTTTTATTGGTTCGGGTTAGGATGGATCACCCTAACCTATGCTACACCCTCATCCCCACCACAACTCCCCCTCTTTATATCCCTACCTACCTCTCTCTCTCTTCTCATAACTTTCTCTATTAATTTCTTCTCTTCTTCTTCTCTTCCTCCACAACTCTCCTAACCCTAGGCAAGTGCATCTTGCCACTTCATGAGAACCATATTTTCTTGGTCCATTTGCTAGATTAGGACATGGAGATCAACATTAGTTCTTGGCTTTTTATGATTTGGAGTCTCTGTGATGTAGATCTAAGTTATTGCTATTTTCAGATTTTACATGTTTTGATTCATTTTGGTTGGTTTTCTTTGAGTTCTGATGTTACCATGTGGGAGAACTTTCAGTTTCACCCAAGTTGGAACTTCGAAAATCCGGATTTGGGGTTCGGATGGCCAAGTTATGAACTTGTGAAGCTTTGGGTTCTTCTTTGGTTTTCTTGCCGTTTGGAGAAGACTGTGAGCAGTGTGCATAGCTGTTTAGCTTACGCACACAGAGCTACGCGCGCTCTTTAGCGCTGCGTACGCAGGCTTGAGTACGCTTCCTGTTGGAAGCGTGTCTCCTTGAGCGTGCGTGACTTTCACACACTGCTCCCTGTAGCATGCGTGACTTTCACACACTGCTCCCTGTAGCGTGCGTGACTTTCACGTATGCTGTTTCCTTGAGCGTGCGTGACTTTCACACACTGCTCCCTGTAGCGTGCATGACTTTCACGTATGCTGCTTCCTTGAGCGTGCGTGACTTTCACACACTGCTCCATGTAGCGTGCGTGACTTTCACGTACACTGCTCCCTTGTGTGCGTGACTTCTCAC
Source organism: Iris pallida (assembly GCA_029216955.1). Lineage (NCBI taxonomy): Eukaryota > Viridiplantae > Streptophyta > Magnoliopsida > Asparagales > Iridaceae > Iris > Iris pallida. Next base: position 977,536 of record JANAVB010006995.1, on the reverse strand, counting down.
GTACACTGCTTACTTGAGGGTGCCTTGGTACGCAGACTTGAGTAAGCCTTGCGTGTGTGCTTTTGCACGTATGCTGCCCCTTGACCCCTTGCTTAGTCCTCTGATTCTTAGAGTTTTGGTTTTATTTCTTTAAGCTTGGCTCTTTTATAACCCTGTCTTTTGATATTTTATTAGATATTTCATGCCCATTTTATATCCTTACGCCTTTTGTCATGAACTTGATTTTACTTAATATGTTGGAATGACCATTGTACATGGCTTGGTATGGCAAGGAACTAGCATAACACGACAGTGACCCGTAGTGGTGCACTCCTGACATGACCAACATGACTTGATAGTGGCCCATGGCGGCGCACTCCTGACTTGACATGACTTGATAACTTAACTTGACCCGCCTTGACACCGTGGGTGGTTCTTCTTGCTTGCTTGTTAAATCCACTTGTCCTGTCTTGCATCATGTCTAGGAGGGGACTCCTGAGTACCACGGTCAGGAGTACCTACTGAAATGGACTAAGGTTAATAACTAGAATAATACAGTAGTCATGAAGAGATTGACACAGCTACAGGTAATCCCGTTACCTGGGCGTTCTTGGGATCTGTAGCCTGCCGTCGAGTAGGGCACATTTCCAGCGCACCGTCGAGTGTTGCACCCTCTAAGTCACCTAAGGGTACATTTGTCTCCCGGGCGATGTACCCACCTGAATTCAACCCTAATCTTTTGTCCTGGGTAGCCCGGATGGTCTGCAGGGCTTGTGGCTGTGGAACAATCTCACTGCATCTTGTTAGTAATTAGGCCTGTGATAACCCTAGTTAGTTAAAGTAGTAAGCCGTAGGATCTGCTTGGCCGTGATTGATTGAATGAGGTATAACCAGTCTAGTCCTGTCTTGATCCCATGCTAGATTGCTTCCTGTCTTGATTACTTACATTATTATCTTGTCGATAAATGGTGGGAAACCAAGTTCTGTTCAGATGAAGGGTTACAACCCCGGTCCTTGTCTGGTTTACGGGTTGTAACCTGGTTATCGGAATAGTCCCATGGTTATCTCGTCGTATATCACCCTGCCATGTTTTCGTAAGTTTTAATTTTTAATATTAGATTTTCTGTGCTGATTGCTGGCTTTTGTTCTTATTTCGTGGCCCCCTTGTGGCACTTGCTCTTTCTGGGGTTGACCCAGCTGATTTTTGTGTGGCCAGATTTCAGAGCAGCTCCCGATGATCTACCAAGCTTCCAGCCCAATGGTGGCGACTAGAAGGAACCCGGGCTACGAGTGGGTTTTCTATTTTGTTTCGCTCACTCTATTGTAAAGTTATTCTTTTGAGACGTTTAGCCGACGAGCACCTGTTAGCTCGATGCACTTTACTTACTGTCTGTCTACGGGCTGTAGACATGATTAACAAATCCTAGGGTTGATCATGTACGACTAAACTCTTGCTAGTCCTAATATTTTGTACGACTAGCTTCATGATCAGCTGATATGTAATATTTGGGACGCCTTTTATTGTATATTTAATGATCATACATCTTGTAATTATATTACTTGCTTGAGATTGAGACAATAGGCTTGACCTTAAGAGACTATTGGCTTGTAGTAAACCCTCATATCTAGACAGCCGTGACCGTATAGTTGAGATGTATTCTATTTCAATATACATAGCTGGCTATGTCTGCCTCCGCTCTCCAGTATTGGTTCTGGGGCGTGACATGGTTTAAGTGGTGGCCCATGCAGGTCTTGTCAATCAAGAAATGTGAGGGTTTACCGAATAGATGTCTCAATCAGTATTCGCCCTTGATCTCCTCCCGTATTTTCAAATCCTTGAAATTTTTGACCTGATTACATGCTTGTATCGTTGATCTGTCCTGGTCCTTCCTTATTGTTTTCCTGTGTCGTCTTCCTCAGCGGCACTGTACCTGACCCTGCCGATCAGCGAGGTGGAGCACGTCCCGTGGATCAGCAACAACCTGGGGATCAAGCCCAGCATTCCGGAGTCGCCTCCAGAGTTGTGCCTACTGGAGGAGAGTCACCAGTTCAGCCCGTCCAGCCCGCAGAGCCAGATGATGGTACCTTAGTAGGCCTCATCAGAACCTTGATAGCTTTCCAGGATCGTCGAAGCGACACCCTGCACCAGACAGTTCAAGATGCTTTGACCCGAGGTGGACATCTAGGGAACCAGGCGGCCAACAGCTTCAAGCGATTGAACCCTCCTTTCTTCGACGGCACCGAGGATGCGATTACCGCGGATGCATGGCTTCAGGATACCGAGGTGATTCTGGAAGCAGCTAGGACACCCGAGAATGAGAAGGTGGCGGTGGTACGCCTGCAGTTATTGGACTTGGCTCGCAATTGGTGGGCGGCGCAGGCCATGGGATTAGCGGCACCCATTGCTTGGGCAGTGTTTAGAGAGAGATTCCAGACGAAGTATTTTGATGCTGTGGCTCGGTACGACCTGCAGACCAGATTTACCAACTTGAAGCAAGGAGGCAGAACAATCGACAGTTATGCATCGGAGTTTTCTAGACTCAGTAGGTTTGCCCCCACCTTGGTGGCGACCGAGTTTGATAGGGCCCAGCGGTTCCAGCAGGGACTGCATTTGGAGATCTTGTTGGCAGTTGAGCAGTTTGAGCACCAGACGTTCGATGCAGTCTTGAGAGCAGCTAGGAGGCATGAGTATACCTCCCAGAGGATCGTGGATAGGACCGGAGGTAGGAAGCGGTCCCACAGTCAGATGCACCAGTCATCAGCTCCAGCCCCGGCAGCTAGGGGATTGACCATCGGAACTCCGAGGCGGGCGACCTCAGTAACGTCGGTTCAGCATTCGACCCCGACGTACCCGCAGCAACAGAAGCAGAAGCAGACTTCCGCGATGGGATGTTCTCATTGCGGGAAGCCAGGGCATGTGGTGCAGACTGCCGCAGGGCACAGGGATTGTGCCTGGCTTGTGGAGCAGCAGATCATAGGATAGGGGCTTGCCCGAATAGGGGTGGTTCATCAGCATCCAACCCTTCTAGCTCATCGGTGAGAGGACCAGCCCCAGCACCAGTTCAGCAGCAGCAGTATCAGTCTTCGAGGCCCTTGCCGCCTCAGTCTCAGGCATTCCAGCAACAGCACCCCCAGCAGTATGCACAAGCCCAAGCTCAGACCCAGAATAGGTAGAGAGGTTTCCAGCAGAGGGGACCAGCAGCCAGAGGACAAGGTCAGGCCATGATGATGGCTATGGAAGAAGAAGTTGCACCAGGTGAGGTAGTGGCAGGTACTATTCTCGTCAACTCCTTTCCAACTTCGGTGTTTGATTCTGGTGCATCGCATTCATTCATGTTTGCACGATTCGCGACACGGATAGGATTGGAGCCCGAGTCATTATCAGTGAGGCTCAATATACTTACTGGTAATGGTCTTGTGGGAGTAGATCGAGTGTTTTCCTCGTATCGGATCGTAGTTAGCGGTAGGGAGTTCCCCGCTAGATTCATAGGGTTTTCTATGGCAGACTATGATGTAGTCTTAGGCATGGATTGGTTGAGGAACCAGTATGCTAGGATAGACTGCCATATTGGCAGAGTTGTCTTTAGTATCCCCGGCGAGCCAGAGTTTTCGTTTTTCAGAGGCACAGTGGAGCCATCTTCCCCAGCATTGCGGATGGCAGTAGCAGCAGTGCAGTTACCCCGGATAGTTGAAGAGTTTCCAGATATCTTTCCAGAGGAGCTTCCAGGGATGCCGCCGGAGCGGGAGATTGAGTTCACTATAGACTTGATTCCCGGGACAGCACCAGTGTCAGAGCGAGTCTACAGGATGGCGCCTTCAGAGTTGGAGATTTTGTATAAGATGATTGAAGAACTGAGGACCAAGGGATTCATCCGTGCAAGTCGATCGCCTTGGGGAGCCCCGATGCTTCTTGTGAAAAGAAGGATGGTACGTCCAGGCTATGTGTTGATTATCGTACCTTGAATTCGGTGACAATCAAGAACAGATACCCTCTTCCGAGGATAGATGACTTGTTTGATCAGCTCAGAGGGGCTTCAGTGTTTTCGAAGATCGACTTGCGGTCAGGATACCACCAGATCAGAGTCGAGAGTAGGACATCCCGAAGACAGCATTCAGATCGAGGTATGGACATTGGGAGTTCCTTGTTATGCCCTTTGGAGCAACCAATGCACCGGCCGTATTCATGGACCTCATGAATCGCATTTTCATGCCTTACTTGGACCAATTTGTGATTGTGTTCCTAGATGACATCCTGGTCTACAGCAAGAGTGAAGCAGAGCATGAGCAGCATCTCAGAGTCGTCCTTCAGACACTTAGGGAGCATCAGTTGTACGCCAAGTTCAGTAAATACGAGTTTGGCTCGACCGTATTTCGTACTTGGGTCACATCATTACCCGAGGAGGAGTGGAAGTGGATCCCCAAAAGATTGTGGCTATCGAGTCATGGCCGGTACCCAGCTCAGTGGCAGAGGTTCGCAGTTTCCTTGGATTGGCCGACTACTACCGGCGGTTCGTTTCAGATTTCGCGAGGATTTCAGCGCCGATGACCCAGTTGACCCGCAAGGATGTGCCGTTCGTTTGGACAGCAGAATGTCAGGAATCATTTGAGAAGTTGAAGCGAGGTTTGATAACGGCTCCCATTCTTACCCTTCCAGATGGGACCGGAGGATTCACAGTTTTGCGACGCTTCAGGCAGAGGATTGGGATGTGTCT
>JANAVB010006995.1:859353-972832 GCA_029216955.1 Iris pallida | reverse complement strand
ATCCATCAAACCATTTACTGCTCCTCAAACATCGGGAGACCCTTTGGCGAAGTCAAGCTTCTATTAGTTAGTTTGAAGCTTTCAAAAAAAGTGGGTTTGCATAAATTAGGGATCAAACAACCCCCTGCTGAATGGAAAAGTTCCATTCCCACCCAAATATAAGCCACCGACCATAATGTTGTTTGACAGTACTACATTGCCGAGTTAGTATATCAACCACTTTGAGGTGATGACTGATCGTCTTCAGCAGATGCTCGACTCACTCGAGTATTTGTCGGTGTTTAGCAGGTGTTACCTATGACTGGTATCGTAGCTTGCCAGATGGTTGCATAACATCATTTACATCACTAAAGCAGATGTTCCTGGAATGATTCTACGAAGGAACAAACGACATGACCATATCGGCCCTTATCAAAATTAAACAAAGTTCTGATAAAACTGTTGAACGTTTCATAGAGCGCTTCCATCGCGAAGCACTTAAAATGCCTTTGGGCTTCCCTGATGCATTGACTATAGATACATGCAAATCAAACTTGTTACATATAGTCAGCATGTAGATAGAACCCACGCAATTTCAAGATTAGGGCTCTTTTATAGTACCAGGGCAACTGAAGACAGTGCCAATAAGTTCAAGCATCTAGGCATCCAGATGCCTAACCTCAAGAAAGATAGCATCCTACTATCAGCAGTAGGGGTCGCAAAACAACCATAAAGACAAGGAAACCATGGCTATCAACGTGAGTCAGTCGGCACCTACAACAACGGCACCTCCACAGAGGGGGCACCACGTCCTAAAGAAGAGTATTCCTTTAATGAGGACGACATCCTAAGCATATTTGATTGTCTGAACAAGAGCAACAAACTTTAACTGTTCGACGCTAAACGGCCAGATGAAGTAGGTAAAACTGACAATCCAAAATATTGTATGTATCACGGGTCCTTGGGGCTTCCAACCAGGGCGTGCTGTGTACTCAAAGGAAAGATCCAGGAGTTGATCAATGCCAAGGAAATCACTCTTTAATAAGACGATAAGATGGTGACCGCCAATGTCGTCTCTCTACACTTTGGTGACTTCCTGTTCAACTGGTATAGAATGGTGTTCCCTATCCCAAAGGCTACCTTGGAGATCGTCAATCTCCACCAGCAAGAAGTGACAGCTTGGTACCTTTATCAACTAACAAAGGCAAAATCATATGGATTCATCCTGATTGGGTAGTCGACTTCGAACCGAAGACATCTACTGCTTCTACCAAGTCAAAGAAGACGACCAAATATAAATCATGTCATATGACTTCAAGAGAATCTATTGCACTGGATGATCTTGTTCCCCCTCTGAACACTACGTTCACTCTCGCGGCAACTTCATTTTCTCTTTAACGACTGTGTCACCGAAGCCAGAGATCAAATACCAATTAAAATTCCATCGGTATAGTCAACAGTCCCTGAACTGATGAAGAAGATGGGATACGACCTACAGAAAGCGCTTGGTTTAAATGATGGAAAAGGGTCTCCGATACCTTTTTTCTATATTTTCAAGAAAACCAGTCTCGTGTCGGCCTGATTCTAGACATATCATTCTTCCCCAAAAGAAGAAATCCTCCAAAAGTAAGACACGACTGAAAGACTGCAACATGGTTTCTTTCTTACCTGTTCTGGAAGAAGAAGCCATGGCTGATACTAGGTCTGGGAGGCTCTATCTCAGAGACTATCCAGAAGGACAGGAGAATGTTGTCACTCCTCCTTCTGTATCCAATGTTCTTTCGGCATCATCTCTTTCTACCATAAATGCTCCTTCAGCATCATTGCCTCAAGCGAACCAGCCCTTTCTAACCTGACAACAACTAACAAGGGTAAGTAGTCGGCTCGCTTTGATAAAAACACAAAGAAAGCTCCACTACAAGGACTCAAAAAATCGTATAATTTTGACATATTAGATCAATTAGCCAATACTCCAGCAAGATTATCGATTTTCGAACTCCTATATCTCTCGAAGGAAACTCGAGAAACATTAAGTGAGATTTTGATACAAGTGATGCTTGTCTGGCACATCTAAAAAAAACCAGACAAAGAACCTGTGGCATGCTCTCATTGCCATAGTGTGATAGAAGTGATTCCAAATATCACCTTCACTCAAGGTAACATGTTACGAGAAGAAACCGACATGACTGGCCTCGCTACTTTACAGGGTATATCGATACAATAAAGGTTGATCACATTCTGGTTGACCCTGGATCCGCACTCAGCACTATGCGAAGACTCTATTGGATGCACTAAGGATCCCAATCCATAACCTCTCTACGAAGGTCATGATTATTCTTGGATTCAATTCCGGGAGAAGCGAGCAGTTGGAAAAGATCCGTCTAAGGGTCTAAATTGGCAATCTTCGCACAAAAATCACCTTATATTTGATTGACAATCACGTCTCCTACAATGTATTGTTAGGAAGACCGTGGTTGCATGAACATAACATCGTACCATCTACCCTCCATCAATGCTTTAAATATGTTGATGACAACGGGGAAGTCCGGAAAGAAGTTGTTGATCTCAATCCCTTTCGAGGTATCGAAGCCTATTATACGACTCTAAGATGTACAAAGAAGAATACGTGAAAGTTGTATTGGCTATGAACACCGAAGAAGACCAGAAAAAAATCCAGACGAAGTCCTGGTAATTCCAATTAAGGGACGCATCTCTTGTCCCTCATCTTCTCAGATGCTGACCATTAATCTCTCTCCTCCTACTAAGCTTCCTCCTATATAGAAAGTGGACAAAGGAGATTACCTCTTCTGAGCCTCTTGTTGTCGACCTACGTCGTAACAAATCTCCTACTTCCCCTCCTCTTGTTATTAATCTCGACAAGCCATCGGCCAAGGTTAAAAATACTATTGTAAATATTAAAGCAAATATCAATAAAGCAGTATCTCCTTTGCAGTATATTGATGTCAATTATTACATACAGTGTTATTTAAAATTCTGTACAACTTTACCTCTTACCTTGGAAGCAATTCAACCCCTCCAAGATGAGATATTATTTGAACCGGTACCAAACTCGTTCTTTCTAATTCCTTTTCGAAAGAAAAATGAGCATCATATCCTCTTTAACAAAGGATTGAATCAAAGGGCTATATTCGATAGTGATTCTGAAAATTATGATAGTGGACGAATTCAACTACGTCGTTACAGTCAATAATCCAAGAATATCATTCAGAAAATGGGCTATAACTTCAATCTGGCCTTAATGGTGGTAAGGGTAGGTGAACTCCTATTCGTATACCCGCCCCGAAAGGAAAGTCGTCGCAATATTATAACAAAGAAAAAGCATGATTAGGCTATACTATGCCAATCTCAACCCCAGATAGTTTTGAGTCTGATAAAGAAGAACGGTCTAATTCTTCTGACTCTTCTTCATGGGATTCAGACACCAGCGTAGGGCACATCCATCGAATGACTTTATCTTCCAATATGGTGACCGCTAAATTTTTAGAAGACGATGATGACTTCATCGAGACTCATGAGACTGAGCCTTGGCACAAAAGATAGATACTCAATAGGAACTTTGCTTCGAACAACGTGAACTACCTACTGAGGATCAATTAATCTAGATCGACGTCGGAGACGAAGCTTCTCCGAGGCCAATCTTTATTAGCAAAAAGTCTTCCTAAACAGATAAATAAGAACTGATTTAGCTCATTAGATAATACATTGACGCATTCGCTGGAGCTATGAAGATATGTCGGGGATAGATCCTCAGATTGCTACTCACAAGCTCAATATTCTGCCAAATGCTAGACCAGTTAAACAACAACAGTGATGATTCTACCTAAGATAATGGACGCCATAGAAGCTGAAGTCAAGAAACTCATCGCCTGTGGTTTTGTCAAGGAGGAACATCATCCGGACTGGGTAGCTAATGTTGTCCCGATTATGAAGAAAATAGGGAAGGTCCGAGTCTGCAATGACTTTAGAGACCTTAATGCAGCTTGTCCCAAGGACGAGTTCCTTTTTCCAATCATGATGTCATGATCGACAACACTTGCGGGTTTGAACGAATGTCTTTCATGGACGGATTCTCCGGATATAATCAGATTAGGATGAACCCCAAAAATAAAAAAGTATACATCTTTTCGTACTCCTCTAGGAGTCTACTGCTACACAGTCATATAATTTAGTCTCAAAATGATGGTGCTACCTATCAGCGGGCCAAGAGTACCATCTTCCGTGAACACTTACGAAAAATAGTCGAGTGCTATGTCAATGATATTACTGTAAAAATTCGTCTAAAAAAGATCACATCCAAGACTCAAGGACTATCTTTGATTTAATGCATCAGCATCAACTCAAAATGAATCCCATCAAGTCATTTATGGGTGTCTCTAGTAGCAAAAATTTTGGATTCGTTATTACCTCTAAGGGTATACATGTCGACCCTGAGAAAGTCAAAGTCATCCAGGAGATGCGTCCTCCACGCAACCTAAAAAACTACGAGAATTCTAAGGACAACTTACGTATATCAGAAGATTTATCTGAAATCTCTTTGGACGCTGCAACCGTTCACTCAACTAATGAAGAAAGATGTGTCTTTCGTTTGGACCGATGAATGGCAGCAAGAATTTGAAGACATAAAGCGGTACTTGATGAACCCTCTAGTCCTAGTTCCTCCGATCACAGAAATATCCTTCCTGATGTACGTTCGAGGAATGGATCACTTTCAGGGTGCCTTCCTAGCCCAAAAGAATAAGGAAAGGCATGAGCAAGCGATTTATTAACTTAGTCGCACAATGATCGGTACTGAACATCGATACAGCCCGGTAGAAAAAGAATGTTTAGCCTGATATTCATCGTCCAGAAACGCGTTATTACATCACGGGCCAGACCATTCATGTCATCTCCAGAGTCAATCTTCTACGGGTTCTGATGAAGAAGCCTAATAGACTCAAATCCAGACGCTATATGGCAATACTGCTAGCATAGTATGATATGATCTATGTCCCGCAAAAGTCTATCAAAGGTCAAGTCCTGGCTGACTTCCTGGCTACTCATCCAACTCCTGAAACTTTAAAACTCTACGACAAAATTCCTAATAAAACTTTAGAGACCAACATGATTTCAGAAGAAATACTCGCTTGGCGTCTATTCTTTGATGGTGCATCCAGAAGTAGACCCAACGTATCATCATTACTGGAGTAGGAATCATCCTTGTATCCCCAGAAGACTAGTTATTCAAAGAGCCTATTCTTTAGATGAGCCATGTTCTAACAATATTTTTGAATACAATGCTCTGCTCATTGGTCTCCAGTTAGCTAAACAGCTAGATATCGACTATCTTGAAGTATACAGGGACTCTAAGCTGATTGTCAATCAGGTTAGAGGTACATACGAGGTTCGACATCAAGTTCTTATTCCTTATCAAGAAGCAGCAGTTAAACTGGCTGTGCCATTCAAAGGTTTCTTTATTAAGCATGTATGCGAATATGTAATACAGAAGCCGATGGACTTGCTAATCTAGCAGCTGTGTTAGTTGTCTCTTTGAAAAGGCAACAGTTAATCGTCATCGCTAATCGAGAATTATTTGTGTCGAGAATAATCTGAATATTGAATTCAGTAACGCGGTTGAGGTTTGCACTACTACCGAGGACTGGAGGGCTTCCTTCATCGACTTCGTAGTGCATAACATCCTACCAGAGGATCCTAAAGAAGCAACGACAATTTATCGCCGATCACTCCGATTCTACTATTCGTCCAAGACACTCTACCGTCGATTATTTGACGGTATGCTCCTATGCTGTCTTGCGGGATATAAAGCAAAATAGATATTACATGAAGCTCACGATGGTGTCTGCAGTACACATCAGCCCGGTCCTAAACTACAGGACCGTATCAGACGTGTGGGATATTATTAGCCTACCATGGTGGCAGATGCGATTGAATATGCGAAGAAATACAGGCATTTCATTCAGATCATGTAGATTTTATCCACCAACCGTCAGAGTTCTTGCATCCTACCATAGAAACCTGGCCTTTTGAAGCTTTGGGTATGGATATCATTGGTCCTATTAATCCGCCATCGTCTCGAGGACATCGGTTTATCCTTGCTATAACTGAAATTTCTCAAAATGTCTAGAAGCTATTCCCTTAGTAGAAGTTAAGACAAGCAGTGTCATCAGCTTCATCAAGCATCATGTGATCTATAGATTCGGTGTTCCTCAACGAATCATCCATATATGGACCTCAGTTCGTTAGTCAAACATTTACTCGATTCTGTGATAATAATCGAATCAACAACATCGCTTCTACGGCTTATAATCCTGCAGCTAACGGTTTAGCTGAAGCTTTTAACAAAACAATTATCAAGATTCTCAAGAAGTTCGTTTCTGCTAATAAACAAAATTGAGCAAAAAGCTTAGAGAATGTTTATGGGCGTATCGCATCACTGTATGTACCCCGAACGGTGTACGCCTTTCTCTCTGGTGTATGGATGCGAAGCTGTCTTGCCATTAAAAATTCAAATTCCATCTCTGAGGATAGCTATCGCCAACGAACTCACAGTTGAAAACAATGACCGTCTTCGACTTCAGGAGCTTGAAGCACTCGACGAGAAGCAGCTACTAACTCAACAGCTCATTGAACTATACCAAGCCCGTATCTCGAAAGCCTTCAACCGTAAAGTCAAAGTACGAACATTTCAAAAAGGCGAGTTGTCCTTACTGTCAGATGTCCTATGACTATGACGCACATGAGCAAGGGCAAGTTTGAGCCAAAGTGGGAAGGTCCTTATGTTGCAAGCAAAGTTTTCTCTAACGGAGCTTACCAATTAACCAGAATGGACGGCCGAATCGCTATGATGCCTATCAACGGCAATTTCTGAAGAAATATCATATTTGAAAGTGTGTATTATGTTTCCTAACAAATATTGTATATATGCAAATTTTGAATTATTATCTTTTATTCACTCTTCTCGTGAATAAATCCATAGATAATAAGTCTCCAGAAATTCTCAGCGGAGTCTTAACCTATAACTCCACTTTTTCTAAATAATAGAATTGGGCATTTCTCTATATTATTTCTCTATTAAAACCTTTAAATGAATATTTTAACTTCACTTCCAGTACCTAAGATTTTATTTTAATCCTTCTAAACTAATTTTATTGATTTCCTAAATTCTATTAAAATTTCTTGATAGGATTTATTATTTCTTAACTTTACTTCTTTTTTCCAATCAATGTCTTCCTGGGCTGAGACAGCCAACTCCACCATTCCAATTCCTTTGTAAACCAATGGATTAGACTTCCTTATTCTTTATTCATTTAAATTTCCTTTCAATAAATCACTTGGGTCGCACAGCTGTGAGCCCATCACAGAGTTTTATTCCCTTAAACCCATTTCTCTCAAATGTTCTTCTATTCATTCATTCATCCTGCCATCTATTCAAATTTCCAAATTTCAACTCTGCTTCCCTCCACTCCTCTACTACGATGACGACGACGATGAAGCGGCGCTCGAAGGAGAAGACGAAGCTTCCAGAGATTTTCGACCCATCGTAATCGTCCAATCATAACAACCTTCTCATCCTCGACCTTCCAATCATAACGGTTTCCTTAACTGTTTCCTACCAGCTCACCGCCGACGCCTAACCATCGCTGCCCGCCCAAAAGTCGGTCGTTGACCGTGCAACCATATGCCCGTTCATCCACCACCTATAAATAGACCCCCAGACTCCTCCTTCTTTATTACTCATACCCACGGCGAAGCCCTGTTGCGCTCCACACTGGTTCTTCTTCTCCTCGTGCTTCCGAAGTTCGGCTATGGCGAAGTGAGGCTTAGACGTGCTCTGCAGCGAAGATGAAGGTGACGAAGACTCTGTCCTCTCGAATCAAGCATTTTAGTAAGTATCGTTCCTTATCTCCTTTGAATTTGATTCTCAGAGTAACCTCTCCTTCTTTGTGGTTTAAACTCGAATTTGTACTGTGTCGAGTAGTCGATCGATCGGACACGAAGGATCGACCGTGGGGAATCGAATTGGTCACTCTTCTCGTTGGTAAGATCTGTTGTGAACTCTTCCTGTTCAAAAGATTTATGCACTTTTTTCTGATCGGTGTGTATCGACAGTCTTTGGATCAATCTGATTATCTGGGTTTTGGAGTTTGCATTAAGAATTATGTCGGTGAGTTTTCTGGATTGATTCTTGAGAGTTTTCTCCAAATTTGGAGTCGATACAATTCGAATCAAACTCATATTGTCGCCTTCTTTTCGTGCACTTTATCTGTTCGATGGAATGCTCATGAGGACTTGTCGTCAAGCCGTGGACTCGGAGACACCACCATCGGACACTGGACTGTTGTGTCAAACTGCCGTGTATCAGTAGGGACTCAGGTATAATCCTCTTATCCAATTTTTATAAACTCGTTGAATATTGGGGGTTACTCTGTTTTGTTGAGGGAGAATAACTGGACGAAGCTCGTGTCCTGGGACAAGGCCAGTATTGAGACAATACTGCAAGGTGTTGGACACGAGGAAGTTCTTCAAAAGAGGATACTAATAAGTTCAGGATTAATGTAGAGAAGCTATGGGTGATTGATCAGTTGTGAAGAATTTTAAGTGGTACTGTATAATAGCCGTTAGGTAATAATCTGTGTGTTCCTTTAATAAACTGGCAGAGCCAAGTTCTTGTGACCCTTGGTTAATTCACCTATATGACATTCAGGCTAAGATCAGGTAAGGGCTCAGGTGTAGTGAGCATAAGTCATGGTTTTGGAGAATAGAAATATGTTGCTAGTCTTAGACCAAGAGTTAATCTTCAGTAGATAAGAATGTTTGGAGCACCCTCACTTGGTGAGTAGTGTTAAATTAATTAGTAATAGGTATATTCTCTAGTATTTGGGATTTGGGTAAAGGATTAGAAAGGTTGATAGACTCTAGAACTTGATTAGGAACTATTTAGAAAGTTTCTAACTACACTCTTACTATTCCTAGGTGATCTAGAAGACTTGGACAAAACCCGGAATTGAGGCAAGTACATGTACTCAGTATTACCATCATTGCATGCATTGCACTTACACTTGTTATCGTGTCATTTATTGCACTTGTTCCCGTTGCTTGTATTGTTTCTCGTGTCGATTGGGGGGCGTACTAAGACATGTGATTGACTAATATTAGACAAATATTGCCTGATAGCATATCGTATGCTTGATGTCCATTACATGCGTGACTGATAACACTGTCATCAGACATGCCTGATTATTGATTGTTTGATAGCATTGTCGTCAGACATGCCTGATTACATGACTGATATTATATTCTATATGCCTGATTACATATTAGTCCCCACATGTTGATAACGTCCAATTGCATTGTACACGTAGCTAGTGCATACTTTATATTCACCTTGCTCTCTATCTTTCAGTTACATTTCACTATACTGTTCTATTGATCTTCTATGGTGAGTTTTATTGAGTTACATTGTGCTTTGCTCCATCCTGACTGGACTGTTGATTACAGGTGAGATTGATTCCATAGACTGTCATGGCTAGCAGTGGAGCTCTTTGAGATATAGATTCATGTATAGGAAATTGATTGAATGTACTTGAGTATATGTTGTTGTTAGATAGTTTTATCTTTTACTTTATACGGCTTTACCCGAACATTTATGTATAAGCTTGTAATAATTGTATAGTGATCTGTGATGATTGGTAGTGGATAACCCATGTTAGATGTTGTGAATATATAGATGATGACTAGACCAGACGGCTCACTACCGCTGTCAACGACAGTGTAGGCGGGCATGACTTGCCGTACCCGAGGGAGCGGGGCGTGACATAACCATATCTTATGGTGTATCCTTAAAAGATTAACCCATAAGTGCTTATCACAACATATCATCACAACATTGTCTTTTGGAACCCAGTTGTTTTAAAAGATCTCTATTCTTGAGCCCAGTTAGCCCAAGAGTAATCAACGAGGTATGAATTTACGTCCGCATTACCTCTGAATTTATCATCTATGACTTGTTACGTTCACATTACCTCTTATAATGTCATCCCAGAAATAACATGTCAAAATTATATTCTGTCACGTCTACATTACCTCTGAACACATATAATGAGTATTGATTATTTTCGAGAAATATGTCACGTTCAGTACCTCTGAACATATTTTTTACTCCTACCTATTACTTATGTCTTAAACAGATACATAATAAGTAATAGAGCCATAAAAATCATCAATTCGTCATTCCATACAAATATCATACAAACACAAAAAGCATTTATCCAAAAATGTTCAAAAAGAGTTATTACATTCATCCCTAAAGATAACTTCATTTTGGAGGCTGAGTGCTAAGGTCAGAAATTGCCTTCTTTACAGACTCTGCTCGCTCTACCCTGGTGGCAATTACCCTCGCCTTGGCCAAATCCCTCCTGGACTCTGGAAGCAAAGGTTGCATTGATGTAACTTTACGTTCTATCTCTGCACTCTGAACATGGAGAAAATCATCCCGTTGCCTAATCAGGTCATCTATACGGCTAGAGGCAAATTGAGATAATTCAAGCACTTCTTCTTGACGCTTCTTAGCTGCTGTGACTGATGCACGAAGTCTTGCCATTTTAGCTTCTAGATCAATGGAAGAGGTAACCTCAGCAATAGTTGATTATATCTCTCCAGATCATATTGTGAAGGAAACCACGAAATTGTCCAGTACGACTCGTCGTTTTTCATATTCACGAGCTATAACCTCGCACTCCGCATCTACCAGTCCCTGTATATTTCCTCTTGTCAATTCCTGATAAGATCGGATAGGATCTTCAAGCTCATTTAGGATCTGTTCTAGGAAGTTGGCCCTTTCGACATTGCCAAGACCGCATATGGCCTCAATTGATAAAGAAAAAGTTCTCCTTACAAAATCGTAAGAATGGTTCTTCTCTATGGCCATCTGAATAAGAATGCTCAAGGAAGTGAAGAAGGCACTTGTGTAAGTTTCGACGATGCTACTTGTCATCGCTGATACACCAGGTGTCATTGCTTCAGCAGGAAATTCTCCTTCTGCAAAAATGGAGGAACATCTTGTGCATAGAAGATTTTGATGCAGGCACCCTTGATGAGCTTCCCTCCATGGCATGAGTCCCAACATCCAGGGGAGCCATGGTAGAGCTGAGACTAAAGGCGGTGGAAGCTAGCGGGACTTCAACCATTATCCCTATATGTTCTACTATAATTTAAAAAGTTAAAAGTCATTTTATCAAATAAAGAAGCAATGGTAAATATGGTCAGAAACTTAACTGGACCCGGTGGCATATATGGAGTCTCACGAGGCGTGGCATCTCGTTCTGTAACGAGCCTCTCCATCGAAGAAGCAGATACAGCTGATTGACTGCTTCCAGCCTTCGAGCCTCCTGACATAAAGCGGTTGCTTCCAGCCCCTGACTCAGCTTGGCCTCTTGGGGCTGCCCCCTTTCGTTTTATAAACTTGTTCAATAGGGGTTCGGATCCCCTCAACATCATCATAAGGATTTTCATCACCCCCAGGGACTTTAAGACCCTCCACGAAGTCTTTATCACCCTCATCAGCATCAGGGCTTCTATCGCCCTCAGCCTCAGCATCAAAGTTCTCATCGCCTTGCGATTCATCAAGATTCTGATCATCATCATTAGGGCTCTGGTCGCCCTCATCTTCCACAAGATGCTCTTTACCCACAACAGTAATCTGGCCGTCATTGGCTCCAAATCTTGAGTCTCTTAGGTTACTTCAAAATTCGAGGCCGCATCAACAGGGTCCTTCTCGATCGATTCATCCCCTAAATCGAAATCCTACAATGCCACTATCATCTCTTCGTCATTTCGAAAAGATGTTTCATACGGATAGGGGCTACATGAGGTTAAATTATTAAAGGAGCTGGAACTTCTGGAACAGCATCCTTTGAAGTTAATGTTTCCTTGGGGGTCGTGACCCCTGGAGCTTCATAGTAGCCGGTGGCGAGATTAAACCCGCTGAAGCAAATGCCATCAATGTTATTTTAGACAAGGGAATGGTGAACCCTACGACTACTGGTTCTGACACAGTAACCGGAGGGTATCCGTTGCAGAAGTTGGAGCTGGAGCACTAACTAGTGGAGATCTGGAGATGAATGTATATCAATACAAATTGCTACCGGATCTACGTCTATTATTTCTGAAAGAATTGTGAGATCAAGAATATCACCTGTCTGATCCCCTGATGGTGGAACAGCCTCCTATTGTAGTGGCATAATCGAATCTTGGGGAGGTTGTTCTGGTGAGGATGGTCTAGGAGAGTAGCAGTCCTCCCTTCCTGGTTCTGATGACCAGCAATTTCCTTCTGGCTGAATGCTTAAATAACGGTTTGGAGAAAAGTAACCTCTTCGGCAAGAGCAAGCAGTTGAGGTTGTGCTACTTCAGGAATGAGCCATTCTCTGCTGTTTCCTCACGGCACCCGTGCTCTTCTCTGAAAAGGGGACGGGGTCGATCCTTTGAGAGAGGTTGTTGCTCCAGACGAAAGTCCAGCCTCTATTGCCACGTCTGAAGTCTGGTCCTGGCTACAGGCTTCTCAACAGCAAATGTCTCCTTGTTTTCTTCTTTCCTCCAGTAGGTGAAAGAGGATCATCATGAGTTGACTGGGTGGAAGACGTCCTAGTCTTTTGCTTTTTGCTTGCTTTCTTCGCAGGAGACTTCTCTTTCGTTTCTTGAGAAGGACGCACAGTGGATCTTGAACTTCATCATGGAAACCTGCATCTACGATTTCCAGAGGATCATCAGCATGAACATTTTCCTCAGCCTCAGTCAAATTAATGGGTGGCCTTGTTCCCATTATGTGCTTTCCTCGCCTCGACGAAGCTGTCTGTCATTGAATAGCCTTCGAAGAAGGTATTGGCTGAAGAATAAAAATGCGCATATGAACCCAACATATGCGGACCATTCTCAAAAGTGGCAGAAGGCATGGTGAATACAGCCTTCATGCATCTCTCACTAAAGTATCTCCATTCCCGGGCACCATCAATCAAATGCCCAAAAGCTTTAAGACAACTCATTGCGTTCCCGACGTGTAACTGGTCATAGCCAAACTGGGAGCGAAGCGGCTTGGCAAATACAGCTCTAAGTAACAATTATTCTCAAACTGATACACTAGATAAGAAGGCTGGATCATCTTTGGCCAAGAAAAAGCATCTGGAGGTGGATGTAGAGCAAAGGGCTCTAAGTCTGTCATAGGAGTCGAAAAGTCCTCATACCCAGGTGGGGGAGTAATGGAGAAAAGTTTCCAGTCTGCGCCCATATTTAATGCTTTTATGTAATCAAATAGGGACTCCACCTTCCATTTAGCCTTATGAATCTACCAAAGAAGTTCGCTACCAGCGCTCCTCCAATGCCAAGAGCCGGTCCATCAATGAAGGATGGTGTAGTAACAACCAGTCGAACAAATATGTGTACGCATCTGCGAGGTCGAGGAAAATTCTTCCAAGAATTGGGATTCTCCATCATGGCGTCCGTGAATGCTCGGAGTCCCACGTATAGCCGACTCGTCATGGCGGATAGTATATCCATCTTATACCCGAATACTAAACGCACGGCGGCGAATATATACCTCGATGTATCCGGTAGACCGTACTGGCTCCCGTAACTACAAACCTTCGCAGCCACAAAGAAAGGAAGCCTGCTAGAGTGGCCTCTGGAGACAAGGTTCTACCACCATGTCTGATATAGCTCTCAAGAGGAGTATCGGCAACATAACCATGCCAGTCCTTAACCAACTTAGTATTGATGCGGCCGAAGTCCTTCATCAACTTGAAAGTGGTTTGAGCATCGAGCAGCTCAAAAGGGCTAGGATCATAATTCTGTTGCTCCTGTACCTTATTCTCTTGGGTATGACCCAAGAAAAGGTATAACAGCCACTTGGACGTATAGCACGTCCCGGGAGGCTTGGTATAGTAAACATGAGTGCATATCATAAAATGATACAGTAATTCGTCAAAGACCACCACCATTCGAGAATTCTTCTTGGCCAATTCTTTAGTTCATCCTCTGTCGGCACATATTCTTCATAGGGATTCTCTTCCATTGGCAGATGAGAGATATACTGCATCTCATGCAAAGTAAAGCCTATTTCTCCATGAGGAGTGACGAAGGTGCCAGTCATGCTATTGTATCTCTCCGCCAAGGCCAAAAACAGGTTGGAATTATTCTGGATCCCGCAGGAAGTAGTTAAGACGGCTTCGTAAAGCCCCAGTTCGGTCGGCTTTTCACGAAAGTTGTTCAGAGCCCACACTGAGAGCATGTTCCAACGTACGATCTCTACGTGCATCAAACCCGTCTGCCTCATAGTTGAGCGAGGGTATTCTCCTTCAGAGGAGCATATGTGTTTGCAAAGATCGGTATTCTGAGAGGTAGCATCAAAGCCGAATCATCAGCTGGTACGCAACTTGGCTATAAACCTCTCAAGTGTGTACTGTACTTCTCAAAAGCACAGAAGAATATGCCCCTCTTGCGATCCCCAAATTTATGACATATCCTTCCAACCCTAGCTTATTGGAAAGGAGTCAGGTCCCATGACATCTTCCTTGGGTAGCTAGTACGAGCATACTGAGATAGGGACAGGTTCCTTATCATTTTAGGGTGATACACTAATGCTCCCCCCTTAGGAAAGCTCGAATTTCCTTCTTTGACTTTGGTTGGGAGTCTGCATCTATGCTTCTTCAAAAAGGAAATGTGGCTTCTTATGAGGAGCCTCATCCGCAATCAGAAAATGGGTGCCATTCATCAGGCACAGTAGAGTCTTGTCTTCTTGGTTTTCCAAAAGAGTTCATCTAGCAGGTGGCCTGTCATACTGCGGAAATTGATATGAGAAAGATTCTCTTGATACTCTGACACCCGAAAGGTAGAGGCTAGTACTTCAGCATAGGGATATTCCCTCAAATCAACTGCAAAAGAAAACAAAGAGTTAGAATCACGAAAGATTGTTCTTATAAAGTTTATTAAGAATTTTTGTGATTATTTAAAAACTCTGCGCCAATCATGAATGGCACATAGCACACAAGGATAGTTCTCAGATGGCACAGATAGATATGACAGTTCTCTGTTCAGTTCATAGTTTGTACATGACATTGGACAGATGATTGGCGCATACATCCTGATTTATTTAATTTGTGCAGTATGACAATACGTACATCATGGCACATGGCGTATGATATGCTGAGAATGTGCAATGTGTGATTCAGGCCAACACTCTGAAAGAGGTAGCACGATTTGAAATAGTGCAAGCGTCGACCAACACTCTGAAAGAGGCAGTCGACGTTGGCTTTGATTACGTCGCGCGCGAATGGCGCGAGCGTGCTGTTCGTCTTCCCTGACGGGTTTTCTCACCTTCAAGAGAAGGGTTTGCTTCCTCACCCCGTGTCGATGGCACCACATGCTGCGGCACCATCAATGGCGGTACGCGCGATGAAGTTTCGGCTACTTTCTTGCCTCTTTTGGCAGCAGTTTTTTTGGGTGCCATTAGAACAGGTGGAAAGCTTCAGGAAGTTAAAGGAAGAAGAAGATAGAGGAGTTATAGTAGAAAATTTTCTAAGAAGTCTGTTTCTCTTTCATCTATGGGCTATTTATAGCCTAAAAACTAAACGTAACAGTCATGCCAATCGCGCACAAAATGCGAGACAATAAAGATTCTGTGGTGCGCCAAACGCACAAGGCCGCTTCTTATTCAAAATATTTCAAATTTCAAAATTTTTGAAATTTGAAAACTTTGAAGAAGGTCATGTAGAAGCTCAAATAAATTAAACATTGCAATACGCCATTCACAGATATGCCAGAATCTAAATATCAAATGGCGCTGGAGGTTAGATGGCGCTGAGCATCACATGGTGCCTGTTGCCACGTGGTAATCTTCCTTGAGAAGCCAAACGACTGTCATCGTGACTGACAGCACGTCAGTCGAAGAATATCTCTCGAATCCTGAGCGCACATCGCTCGAGAAGAACTGCCAGAGTCATTATGAAGCTTGTCGTTTATTATGTGCCATACAGAGTTAGCACAAAACAACCAATTTTTCCTAATTGTGAAATATTTGGTGCTTTTTCACAGATGGTGCTCATCTACAGTATGCACCATTCATCAATGGCGCCAATTGATCAATCATCATCCAGAAGCAGTTAGATAACGTGGCACGCATGCCACTAATCTCAAAGAATACGCATGTAAAACTTCCCATGACCAAGTGCATCTCTCTCACAGAATGCCATGCATCCCATGCAGTTAAGCCAACCGTTCGCACATTTGGGTGATGGTGCGTCAATCAGCGCCATGTACCAATTAGAATAACTACTTAACAGTTATTCCAGAACTCTATAAATAGAGTTCAAAATCACTTCATAAGCATACTAATGATCATAATCTCTTGACTGAGTTGCTACAGCACGTTCAAGGGCTTTTCTTCTTCGACATCGCATCATCCAAGGGATAAAGTGATCGTCTTCTGATCAGATTCCTATAGTTGTACTTCCCAGAATCAAAATTGTACTCTTGTACTTTCTTTCTTAGTTTGTAACTTAGTTTTCTCGAAAAACTTTTGTTCTTGCAAACACCTATCACATGTTCGTAGTAGTACAACTAAGTCATTGCACTACCATGACATCGCATTTAATACGAAGCCTGACTGCATAGGCCACCACAAAAACATGTCACGACCCGCACCCGATGTAGGGGCACGAGTGTGAAACAACGCCCAGCCTACGCACAATGTCGACGGTAAAATATTGTATAGGTCAACTACATTATCTAAACAGTATGACAGGTGTGAGATATAACCTGTCGACAGTATAACTCATCTTTGTACAGAGGAATAATATGTAATAGAATCTCATACTCAATCACAAAAATTCTAAATGAAGATAATGACACGAATGATATAAGATAATGAAATGATGAAATATAGCTTAGTAGCAAAGTCGATACACAACACAGAGTCTAGAATTCTAATATTAATAAGTACTTATCCCTAATAAATAATACATCATGAGTCTCAATAATTGGATACAAATCCAACAATAATGATGCTATCTAAGTAACAACCGTCTAAGGAAAACTAAGCTACTCTATCGAGAGATCCACTCCTTGGATCTTTGGAGCACCGTAATAGGTAGGGCAACCGTCATCTGAAAAAAATATCCAGTCAGGATTGGAGCGAAGTACATTTCCAACAACAATTCCAGTAAATGATATAGACTATGTAACAGTAAATATAGAGAATATACAAAAATAATGTCATGTACATGAGCATGGCATATATGGAAATAAGGTAAGTAAACGGGAAAATTAGGAATCAACATGTACAGTAAAATCAGGAAATACTATATAGTGAGTGAGTACTAGTTTCAACAAGTGACCGGCTTAGAACTTGCACGGGAAATATGGCATGGCTAGTCATACGTGTGGTGTATGACTAACACTCACGGAAGAACAATATCGTGCACAGCAAGGGTATGGTCACATGTCTACACTACTACTCCCCGCCCCCGACTGGTAAAGTGGATCCAACCATGGTACGTTATGACACGGGATAATCTGAGAAGGTAGCTAATCCTCACAGGAATTAGTGTCTATAAAATACACAAGAATAATCATAGGACTTGCACATGGTATACCAATACATAGAAATAACATCTCATGCCGGGATCCGGGAAATACCAATCTGTGTAACCAACGTGTTGAGAATTCAAGGATATCTACACTAAATACACGAAACATAAAAATACCATAGACGAAAAATTATCAAAGAATGTACTCGCCTAAAATCCGATGTGAAGTCCCAACAACATCAGATACGGTGCCTTGAAGACCTGAATAAGGAATATTACATCAATCCTAAGTTTTGGAATGAAAACAAGTCAAATTAGTCCAAACCTAGGTCAATAAGTCAATTCTAGGTTAAACTAGTCCAACTTGAATAAACTAGCCACTCCTAAGTTGTATGAGTTAAATTCTAGGGTTTTGAGTCCATACCCTAAGTGTCTAGGCTATATTAGTTATAGGGTAAACTAGTGTATCAACCCTATCCTAATCCTATATAAATAAATGTCGAAAAGTCACATATGTGATAATATATAGGGTATATACATATTCCATAATATAATAACAACATCCTATCTATCTAACTTTACATGTTACCTATTAAACTTACAACACACACACACACACACCACACACACACACACACAAAAACACATATTTATATATATAGATATATATATATTATATATTATAGATATATATATATATATATATATAATATATAATATTACCCTAACTGTAGGCCAAATTCATTACCTATACATAACAGAAACTACCCACCCAATACCTGAATTCAGTTAACCCCTGTCCAACCTATCCCGTGGCCTAACTGATTACTCTCCTTAGTCACATAGGAATTTCCCAATTCTTTCTCTTAACTGATACCTAGCGCCATATGCATACAAACTATTTTCCTCACACATAATCCTATCTCCTAGCTTTATACTCCTTCTCCCTGTCTTGCTAATGTCAAGAACAAGTGTTACATGTTGTCATTACAACATCACTCCCTTCCAACTATTCCTCTATCAATCTATCATCAACTATCTATGTAACTATCTAACCCATTATATATATATATATATATATTATCAGTATTCATGAAGAGCACTGCTCTCCTCACTACAACAAAAAGACCTATTAATGACGCTTGATAAGTAGATTTCATGACGGCTGATAAAGAAGCGTCATCAAAGTTCAGCAAGACTCCATTCTATGACAGTGTCCAATATAAACGTTATTGATAGTCTTTCAGTGATATGAGCGTTATGAAAAAAAAGCACCAAAATTTAAGTCAAAACCTCCACTCTCCCGCACTTCTCCCGCACTTAAGAAAAATCCTAAACCCTCATTTCTCTCCTTCTCCTTCTCCTTCTCCCTCCGTTCCCCAACTCCCCAACTCGCCGAGAGATGATGGATTACGCTCGAGGGATGATGGATTTGAAGACTCTCGTCACTCGCACGCTCGAAAAGAAGGGTGTACTTGCCAAAATTAGGGTTTGTCCCTCTCTCTCATTTTTCTCAAATTAGGGTTTCTCTTCGAAAATTAGGTTTTCTTCTGGATCATTCTGATCGATGTATTCCTATGGGAGAATCTATATACTAGGGTCTCTTCCATACTAGGGTCTCTTCGAAAATTAGGTTTTCTTCCGGATCCTTCTTATTTTGTCTTCAAATTTCCCCACCTTTGCCGGCAGCCAGCGACGGGGGCAACGGGTTCAGATCCCTGGAGTCGGAGTACGTCCGCCGGCACCACCGCCACGAGCCGAGGGAGAACCAGTGCAGCTCCACCCTCATCAAGCACATCAAGGCCCCCATCCACCTCGTAAGTACACGACAAATCGACCAGATCTCCGATCGATCAATCGATCGTCGACTTTGATTGAATTGATTTTGATTTTGATTTTGGTTTTGATTTAGGTTAGGTTTGGTCACTGGTGAGGAGATTCGACCAGCCGCAGAAGTACAAGCCGTTCGTGAGCTGGTGCGTGGTGCAAGGGGATCTGGAGATCGGGAGCGTCAGGGAGGTCAACGTCAAGTCCGGCCTCCCGGCCACCACCAGCAGGGAGCGGCTCGAGCTGCTCGACGACGACGAGCACATCCTTAGCATCAGGATCATCGCGCAGTGACCACCACCTCAAGGTCCCAATCTTCAATTTTACTCCATCTATATAATCAATTAACAAGAATTAGATTATTTGTTATTGTTCGCTCAGTCTGTTAACAAAATGTATGCATACAATTAATATGTGCAAAATGATAAGAATCAACCGCATTTAGAAGCATCAACAACTTAGCTACCTAGCTAAGATGTCAGTTTAATAAAGAGGATTGCTTAATCTGTATAATTTTTTATGACAATATTCCTCGGTTTAGATGGAGTGGTCATGTAACCAGACATCGAGACAAATAAGCTAGAATTCATCCTAAACAAACTAATGTTACATGTTAAACACTTGAAACCCAATAGTGCTTATAGAAAAGAAATATTTAATTAGAGGGGAGGAGAGATTCATAGCTAAAATCAGAAACAAAAACGCATAAAAATTGTTCTCTCTGATCACATTGAGAACCATCAGTTTTAATGCGTAGGTAAGTCAAATATGATTTAAGCTGGTATGTGAAGCTATGAAGGGAAGATTTGATGAACCAAGATACCGACAAATGCTGCAAAAGAATGCTCTGCACACTTTAGCCTAAGTGAAACTAGAAGCAAGCTAATTTGCTCATCAAAATCCAATTTTGACGAGAAAGTATAAAAATTTTAACTTTCTGGACAGTCAAATGTGTCAAGCTAAGTCATGAATAATAAATTAAATAGCTTAACCAAGGGCACATTGCACATTTGAAACAACGAACATGAAAGAAAAATTAAAACAAAACCAAGGGAGAACTACCCATGTGCCAGACTAAACTCTTAGGTTGGTTTCAATCATGTATCGATCTATATATATATATATATATATAAATATAATCATTAAGCTTATATATATATATAGATATATATATATATAGATATATATATATATAGCTAAATATATATATATATATATATATATATATATATAATATATATATTATATATATATATATATATATAGCTTAAGATATATAATAGATATATATATATATATATATATTATATATAAGCTTAATTAATATATATATATTAAATATATAGATATATATATATTAGATATCTATATATATATAATTATATATCATTAATATTATTATATATAATTATATATATTATATATATTATATATATAATATATATTATATATTATATATTATATACAGTGTGTGTACGAAAATAACAACTTCACCATGCCTGGTTCAGTTTGTGTGAACTATAGACCTTCACATTGATACAAACTCATAGAATGTTTTATATTTGCCACCAGACATCTTCAACAACTAATGCATGACAAATTCAGCTCTGGTTTGATACAGTGTGTGTACGAAAATAACAACACCATGCCTGGTTCAGTTTGTGTGAACTATAGACCTTCACATTGATACAACTCATAGAATGTTTATATTTGCCACCAGACACCAGACATTGCAACAACTAATGCAGGACAAATTCAGCTCTGGTTTGAACTAAATGTATCTCAACCATGCGCAAGCCAACCCAAGCCAGCCAGTATTGAAAAATTATTCGAACAAAAAGTTATTGATTAGTGTTACCTAAATCTAATGTTAGATGACTCCAGCAGACTTGTATGCTCTTGTTTGGACAGGTCAACTGCAAACATGACACATTTAAGTTTGATCCTTTAAGTAGTAAAACAAAAAATCTAGCAGTCAAAAGAATTCACAAGGTGCATGAGAATATAACTGACCAAAAGATAGCCCCAAAAGTTGTAATATTAACACAAAACTCGGCAAGATTTAGGAATTCATGATACATGGATACAAAACTCCAAATTCATAATTGTGCTTGAATAGCATAAGGTTTAACAGCTAATAAGCCACTGTTTCACAGGAAGGTAGCAATGGAGGCAAGTTAATCACTGACCACAAAGGCGTGTTTCACCATCCTTCATTGGCATTCCTATTTTGATAAATCGGTATTCAAACATACTAACAACTCTGTGTTCCTCTATCATTGTGACTTGCTTCCCGCTAACAGTGTCATCCAAATGCCACCCATGCTAAGAATTATACGTCTCTTTGACGAATAAAAAGCAAAATAAAGAGACTTTACCTCTGCAATTCCACACTTATGACAGTCCCAAAATAGACTCATTAGATTGAACTTCATTGAAGAATAAACACAAAATATAAAAGCATTGTACTAATGTGAAGTAACACATGCACAGAAGGTGGATTGCCACATGTGGAGTCAAGAGTGCTAATAACAATATTAAGAGCCAAGGCAGGAAAGGAATTTTACTCGTTGAAGAAATTCCTCTTCTGGAACAATCTTGCATAACATTTTATCATATCTTGATGTTCGTCGGGTGAAATATAGGATGAGAGCCAAGGCAAGAATGTCACCATCATGTTCACAGGGATGCTACACAAAAATTGCCAAACCAAATCAGCCTGCTCGTTCAGTAATTTGGACTCAGCAGTATTATTTATTTATTATTATTTTATGTTCAAGGAATCCACTGTAGCTTTGGAGTTATCTTTTTATACTTCTGAACTTGATATATTTATAAACTCTCTTACAATTTGCAAGATTTACAGGTTAAAGCTTCACCGCCTGCTCAGACCACTTCTCTACACACTGATCCTGCTATCATTCAGGTTGCTGTCAACAGTTACTATTGTATACATTCAAGTCACCAATGAAATGGAGATGGAGAAATGTAGAATGGTAGCTAAAGTACTCTATTTTGAGACAATAAAATGTAGCTAGCTAAAGTACTCTATATCTGTGAGATGTTGATGTACCCTATTTTGAGACAATGAAATGAAGAATGGTACTTTATATTACATTTCAATGTTTTGTTATGAATATGGTTCAAAGTGGTTGTTTTCGAATTGAATTGAGCAGTGTTTGGAATGTAATATTTAACATGCAGTATAGAGCGTTATAAATGTGATACAGTGACCATATACAGATCATCTATTCATAACGCTTTGAAAATAAACTGTAGCAGAAATTCAACCTATTAATGACTGTTTTGGAAGAATTATTTATAACGCTTTTAAAAATATTTATAACACCCATTTTCATAACGCTTGGATTGAAAAAAGCGTCATTGTTTGTAATTAATGACGCTTTTTAGCCGTCATTAAAAGGTATTTTGTTGTAGTACCCTAAATTGGAACCCTTAACTGTCTAACCCATGCATCTTAATGGTCTGTACATGTGTGTAGTGCACTCGAACCAGTGATACACATAAGGCCTGCTGTCAATCCCCAAGCCAAGCCTACTAATTCTTGATTCTCCCTCCTTCTAATACCAAGTCGAGACCCTTCCTTCTATACCTATTTCCCCTGCTTACTGGCATTACCTGATACACTAAACCCCCTAACACTTCTGCTTGTCTAACCCTAACTCCTAAACTCACATGTGCATATGCTAACCCCAATTCCTGTTGCTAAGGCCCTGTCTGACTCCTAATGGCTGCCAAACCCCCTATTAAGGCCTGGCCGACCCCCAACCGACCTAATGCTTGTACAAGGTTCCTCTTAAACTCTAAAATTGCCCGACTCTCCTTTACTACCTACTGTATTGTTAACATTTTCTTATTACCTACTGATGCACTAGACCAGGGGACTCATGTATCCCCTTTCACCTATTAACTGACACACACCCTCACAACACTCTTGACATTGCACACTGATGCGCAAAACCCACCATTGGCCAATAGTGCACTGCACCCATTGTCATTCTACTTCCCTACTTCTAATGATACTCCAAAACCCCTCTTCTTAATTGCCAATTACCAAAACATAACTCCCCTTCTCTTGATCGATTGCTGATATAAGCAGTCTTGATCTAAGTCACACTGAATTCCTTCTCCTCTATTCCTGTATTGGCCTCTTAACTGATCCTCATACCTACAAGTCCTCTAACTGCTAACCCCCTCTAAACTCTGAACCTGTAATGGGTTTTCCCAACCATATTTCCTCTGTCAAATAGTATACTCCATATTTCCTCACCCCTTATCCCATACATGTCCTAAAAAAGGGTTGCCCGACCTGCATTCCCTAGCACAGGGACTCCTCTATTACCTGCATACTACTACCTACTACTTGCAATGACCTGTGCATCAAGTGCACAAGTAGTTAGGCCCCCTATTCCAAGCCCTTATATATATTAGTGAGGGGTTGCACCCTCACATATGTTTCCAGTTAGCCGGACTGATGGATACCTACTTCTTGCACATCACATAAAAAACTTTTCCCCAACTCACCTACTATAACTGCATTGGCAGCCCCTTATTCAAACCAACACACACACTCATACTTATATAATAGTGGTTCCTAATTCTCTGTCTCTAATTACCTACTGCTAACACTATACACGAGAGGGGAAGTCCCCTGCTCACATGTGTGCACAGGCTCTCCAACTTCTTATCCACTCAAATAGGAGCTCCATACTGTCCCTAGATATCCCACACACATGTATACTAACTAACACACAGGATTTCCTTTTCCCTTATATGCACACTATCAAATCAACTGCCTACATACGTACCGACAAATATGAAGGCATATGCATGCACTAATAGGCATACATGGACACTTTTAGAAACACCCACAACAGGCCTATTGACACACACACAATATCTATATAGACACTTACAAATCTATATACCCCTATATACGTTTACATATACATGACACTTATATAATACATATACATATATATACATGACACACAATTACACTAGTGCCTAATGACTCACATTCTCCATTGATATATATACTCACCCAAAAGGCCGATACCCAAACCTAACCGTGCGTTTTATGAAATATCATGATATCATACCACGTATCCTATTTAGGACACGTACCCAAAATCTTAACTCAAAAAGGATACGAAAATTCCTTTGGGGACACGTGTCGAACACTTGGTGGTCACAATCCCGTAACTAACTAAATGACACCATTCTAAACCATGCAACTATTAGGAATGAGTCCTCTAACACCTATTTCACCACCTATAAGGTTGGATCTAACCATTAGAGGAATCTCCTACATGAATACATGAAATTAGACTATGAAAATGAGAGATTAAAGGGTTATACCTATGTAGAATGGAGCCTACACAAATGTTGGCCCAATGATTATATTGTGTTTTTGAATATGGCTAATCAGTTAAGTTTAACATAATGATGTCACTAATATTCATATACTCACTATCATGTTGCTACTTAAACTTAGCAATATCCTAATTGTCCTGTATTATATTGCTATGCTTGTATCGTACTGCAACATATTTTGCTGGCCTAACATGTATTTGTAGACATGCAGTAAGCACGATCAAACATGATCAAACAGGACATAGGCAATGAAGAATTAATGATGGAGCGAAGACGGCGTCATACAAAAAGATTTCTCCGAACCGCCTAGCGACCTATCCGGGGCCTCGCATCGGGGGTTCCGCTGCCCGGTCAGCGGACAGGGTTGAGGGGGCAGCACCCCCCGTCGGGGGTTCGGGGGCGAAGCCCCCGAAAGGTATTCAGATTTCCAGATCTGTTTATCTTTGGATGACTGCTGCCAAGAAAAAGACGTCTTCATGACTGCTCACATATCAGAAGAAATGTGTCATCAAAGGGCTCTTGGTTTTCCTACTTGTTCTAAGTCTGTAATCTTCAATTTATTGAGTCTAGGAGAATGTGTACGTTGAGTCGCACTGAGTCATCTCAACCCCTAGCATATCTCTCCAAAGCTCTACCATACAACAGACCAATTCCTGAACCAAGTCCAAGCTCCACAAAGTCCAAAAGCCCAATGCACCAATTCTGTCTGCTGGAGACAGAGTTCGGGCCGAACTCTGCCTCCACACAGAGTTCGGGCCGAACTCTGTCCCCTGATTTCCAGCACCCTAATTTTTAGGGCCTGCTTGCTACAAGCTGTCCAACGGCCAAAAATTTGAATTATCCATACCGAATTCTGGTCGAATTCTGCTTGTCCCGAACCCTATAAATAGGCCTTGGTTTCTCTCATTTGAAACCATCTACTCTTCTATTCTTCTTCTCATACATAGCCTATATAGTCAAGAGCCTTACTCTTCCAATCTACTAGCCACAAAACTTCCTAAGCCCCAAGGTGCTCAAGTGCGATTCAGCTAGAAGTTTTTGTGCAAGAGTTGAAAAGAAAAATCACTTGGACAATTCCAAGTCGCTTGGAAAAATCCAAGCAAATTGCCACTGCGATCCTCTGTAAGAAGTTGACGTGCTCTTCTGAAGAAAATGCACGGGTTGTAAACTACTATTTCACAAATAGTGGATTTGAATCCTGAGCTAGAGTTCTCAGGCCTGGACTAGTCCTCCACGAGGGAAACCAGGTTAAAACTGCTGTGTTTGCGTATGCTCTTCTGATCTTTATTTACTTCCGCATTTCCTTCTGATTTATTTACTATCTTGATAGTTATTTTGTGGAGGTGATATAGTGTTAATTTTTATTTGGTGATTATCGACACAAACTCTATTCACCCCCCTCTAGAGTTGCCTACACCTGTGTTTTCAATTGGTATCAGAGCAAGGTCTCTATTGTTAGGCTTAACATCCTTAGAGTAGATCCTTGTTTATTTGTGTATGGCATCGTATTCTTCCTCCTCCGATGAAGAGGGTTTTACTTCTAGTAGCATAGACAATCATGTTTTTTCTAAATGCAATAAGTGCTCTAAGTGGAAAGCCATGGCTAACCAATCCTTAAAGTTTGCTAAGGCTTTTCATTCTACAAATAAAGAACTTGTAGAAAAGGTTATTCATTTAGAAGAAGCTAATGAGTTTTTGAGAAATGAAAACAATGTTTTATTATCTAGACTTGACTCTCAAAACTCATCTTGTGTTTCTTTAAAGAGTTTGAATGATTCTTTAATTTTGAAAATCAAATCTCTTTCCTCATCAATAGAAGATCTTAAGAAGCAAGCACATGAGCTAAATCATTTGCATGATTCTTTTATTGACTCTTTAAAGAAACAAAATGATGATTTTATTTCTAGAATTGCTTTATTTGAAAAAGAGAATTATGCTTTAAATGCTAAATTTGATTCTCTTACTTGTTTGCATAATGATTTGCTATTAGAACATGATATTCTTAAGACCAAATCCATGCATAGTGATTCTCTTACTTGTGTGCATAATGATTTGCTATTAGAACATGATATTTTTAAGACCAAATCCATGCATAATGATTCTCTTACTTGTGTGCATAATAATTTGCTATTAGAACATGATATTCTTAAGACCAAATCCATGCATGCTCACTCTAGAAATATTCATCATTCTAGTATGTCACATGTTCATAATCATGCTCATTCTGATATATATGCACACACTAGTATTAGGTGCTTCTATTGCTCTCGCATTGGACACATGAGTGTAACTTGTCCTATTCGTAGGAGTTTTTCTACCAATGCTAGAGTAAATAGTATATGGGTCCCTAAAGCTAACAAATGTAGATCCAAGTTTATTTGGATACCAAAGTCTTCGCCTAATGTTGTAGGTGGAGCTTCTTGTATTGGGATATAGCACCAAGGAGCGTGTTGGTGGTTGCAAAGCTTAAAGGTCATCTTCCAAGCAATTGCACCAACACAAGTGTGGCCACTAGAGCCACTTTGGTAACATGCTCAACGATTCTCTTTAAATGGTTGATATTTGTTGAATCTAGCATGTTTCTCTTGATGTCTTGCTATTAGCACACATTGATATCCTTTAGTTGCTTATTATATAAATTAATGTGAGATATAATACTAGCATGCTTAGTTGTTTTTCTTATTATTTCTTTTATCTAGCATGACTAGTTACTTAGGTTAAATGACTAGTTCACACTATATAGTTTATCACTCATTTTCTAGTAGTGTGACACATCTATATATGCATCCTCGTTTTTTTTTCTTATTTATAAAGTATGCATATCACTCTAGTCCATATGACCTTGGTTTGATTTGAGTTAATATGATTTTATCTCTTCATCTTTAAAAGTTTTGAGATAGTTACTTCTTGCCAATTTGTATTTAGTATATCATTGGTATTTGTGAATATATGTGTTTAGCACAAGCTTCTTATCACTTGATAAGTATATACTTATACTTCTTGTTAACCTTGTGCTTACATAATATATTCATTATTGATTCTCATGTTTTATTTTGATTATCCTATTGAGAATCAATTATGTCTTTGTCTAATAAAGTCTATTTATACGTGCTTTTGAATTTGTGATAGTTTTTCAAACATTCATGATGGATACATGACTATATTCATTAAATCTTCATTTACATGTAGATCATGTATTTATTATATTGACATCTATTTTTGTATAAATATCTTTATGTGGGCATATGAGATAAGCTCAAGTTTCATATTATTTTGAAGAGTATTTATTCATACTTGTGCTTACCTTATAATTTAGCTATTGATTCTTTTGACTAAATTTGTGTTATCTCTACTTGAATCAATTAGCTTATTCCTTAAAGTCTTCTTTTTGATGATATCTTATTGGCTTTTATTTGTTGACTTTATGGATACATGTCTTTCACTCTTATTTTGATCTTTTTTGCTTAACCAATTTTTAGCCTGATTCCAGTTCTGTCACCAGAATCCGGAATTCGGGCCGAACTCTGCCCTTACCAGAGTTCGGGCCGAATTTGGCCTGGCTGTTCCAGAACCGGAAACAGCCTCAGCCGTTGATCAAATTATAGATCCAATGGCCATTATTGATTCCAAATGTTGATATTTATTTATTCAAATGCCTTTAAGTTGGAATGTTGAGAGAAAATGCTTATTAGTGTCTTGTTCATGACTTTTATGGAAGTTCTTTTAAGAATTGCTTGGTTTTGTGCTTTACCTTACTTGTTGAGATCATCATACTTATTTTGAGTATGAATCTTCTATATATTTATTTTCATAAAGTGTATTATGAAAATATTTGTTTTGAAAATATTCTTAGCAAATTTTGATGATCATTCTTTCATTATTATTTGGGTATTTACCTCTCTTATTTATAGGGATTTTTATACTTTGATGTTGTTTGATGATGTTGCATATATTCTTTTAAATCTAATTTCTTAAAAGTAAAGAACATTTTGGGAACAAGCCGAAAGGGTCCTTCTGTCATACAGGTGTAAATAGCCTGCAGCGACACGGTGCACTAGTCTTCGGACTACCGCTAGCTGGGAACCGGCCCCTACAGCTAACCCAAAGTGATCAACACTTTATAGACTTAAGATTTATTAAGGTCTACTTGCAACCATTATCTAGTTCTGGATCCTCTCCTAAGTTCCAGAATACTTCATCATATCTAGCCTTATATTTGAGCTATAAATATTTTATTATTATTGCCCAATGATGTGTTGTAGCACATGAGAATATATGTAATTGATATATCATACTTCTCATGTCTTTAGCTACTATGGGTTGAACTTTTACTTTGAGATTTTCCATTTCTAGAGAATACACTTTCATAATGGTTATATTTTGCATTCTCTAGATCGATCTATTATTTCAATTGGTATATTTGGCAAAGAGATTTGCTCCATTGTGTTTTCATGAACATCTCTTTTGTCTTTTACTTGATGAGAGTCTAATTCATTTACTTGCTATCTTATACTCTTATCCTTGCTTAGCAAAGAGTATATAAATCATTTTGATCATTCAAAATGTATTACCCTTATTGTGAACTCTATGCTTAAGCATGTATTTTTTAGTGTTAGTGACTTAAGATTTAATGAGCACATTTATCATGTTAATGGCCTATCTCATTAATCTTAATTGGTTATGTAGCTAGCTTGCTTATTTGCGATGTATTGTTAAGCTACATAATTTTTGTTCACTTTCACTCATCTAGCTATCTTCTTGAACTTCAATCTATATGTGATATGCTAGTTTACAAAAACAAGATTTATGAATTCTTTCTGATTTGTATTCTATTTTAGATACATATGTTTGGTTTCTAAAATTAGTTTGACAAATTTTTTTATTTTATCTTGTTTCCATTGAGATTTGTGATTCATCGCTTTAACTTCCTTTCATACTAGTCATTGACAAGCATCTCTTAAATTTCTCTCATCTTTGAGTCATGATTCTATTATATTATCATTTCTTTGGAATAAATTTGCAATCATTTAAATAAGATTGACTCTTTTTTATATTTTCCATTGGTTTGTTTATATGGTTTTTAGATGGAATTTATGACGGATCATAATTATTTATTGGTTTACTTTATGAATGATCCTATTGATAGAGTAGTCCTATATTATCTAATTATGTGGTTATCAAGTTAATTTATTACTCTACTTTGACTACTCATGGATTATCACATATGCTCTTTGCTATTCGAACTTCATTGGTTTCTTATTTAGTATTAGCAAGGTTGGATTATTACCCGTTGATGGGTACATATGTGGTAATACATACATAGTCCATGCAAAGCAATAAATTGGTTGATCATTTCTTAATTAGATAATCATGGACATGATATTTGAGATTTATTTTTTTATTTTTGAGCTATATTTTGACTTTCATCATGATTGATTTAATTGACTTTATTGATGATGATATTTTTCTTTAGTTTTATTTTTATCTTTTGAGCTATATTGTGATTCTCATCATGATTGTTTTTAATGGACCTTATTTCTTTTCATGATGATCCTTTTCTCAAAAGGTAACATGCATTGATCTATCATATTTAAATATGAGATTCTTCTATATAGGCTAATGTATGTCATCTTTTGATTATATGTGCTTAATTAAGATATTATTTTGATCGTTCATCTTTAGTGACTATTTATTGGATATCTCTTCTAAAGATGACATTATTCGTTTTATGACATTTTTTATAGCCTTATATGCATTGAGCAAGGGGGAGAAATCAATACTTGATTTATCCCTAGATCTTGAAGTTTTCATTTTTTTTGCTATAAGTGCTTTGGAACTAGATACGCATATTTTAAGGGAGAGCAAATAAATTGGTTCAATTCATTTATACTCTTTAATATGTCGTATACGTAGTTCATCATTGACCCATTTTTTTATTAGGATACTGATATTTTGTGAAAGGTTTATGAGAGTTTATGCAATTGTTTTCATCATATTATCTCTCTCTTTTATATGAGTCATCTCATTTAATTTCGTATTTTATCTTGATGACGATTGTGCTTTCTTTGATTTGGCTTTCTTTGTATGTTTCATTTAGCTTTCCTTGTTGAGGACTTATCCAATATTCATGATTTTATCTATATTGGTCATAGTTTGAGGGGGAGCATTCAATTCGACTGAATTTCTCTTTCTCAAACATTGTTTCTCCTTTACCTTCATGTTTATTCATATAGCATGATAAGGTAATTGAGTTCAAATGCATGAATTTTGGATAAGCAAATAGATTTGCAAATAATGAAATCTTTTTATATCAATTGCTTCTATTTTATATTGATCATTCATTTATTTTGTTTCACTATTTATCTGTGGACAATTATGACTATCATAGTTTCATTGATCAATGTTTCAAGTTTATATATTTCAATTGATATCAAGTTTGTCTATATCAATATCTCAATTAGTATCTTTCTACTTTGATATCTATTATTTGCAATTATCTTATCCCTATGGTTTTTGACTGAATTTTTTTTTCTTAATTCTCTTCCAAAAGTTTTTGGATGTCTTTCTTGGATTTCATGTAATACTATATTTTTGGATGTCTTTCTTGGATTTCATGTTGGTAAACTATCTATTGATTATTTTCAAATTCTTTTAGTTTTACCAACTATTTGTGTTTTGACAAGCTATTTTCTATTTGGCACTCTACATTTTGGTATGTAGTTTCTATACTTGTCTTTACACACTTCTCCCATTGTTCCTCATTTAGTATATCTTGATCATGATTGTCTATGCCTTCCTCCTTTACTTATGCTTGAGTTTGGTTTATCTCTTATTATGGGGGAGCTTATTTTTTGATCATGTCAAAGGGGGAGAAATAAGTTTAAGTTAGCACACTATCTTCTCGTAGTATGTGTTTATTAGTGATATATGCATCTATCGTATCTGTCTTAAACTTAACCGATTTGCCATAATCAAAAAGGGGGAGATTGTTGGCCCAATGATTATATTGTGTTTTTGAATATGGCTAATCAGTTAAGTTTAACATAATGATGTCACTAATATTCATATACTCACTATCATGTTGCTACTTAAACTTAGCAATGTCCTAATTGTCCTGTATTATATTGCTATGCTTGTATCGTACTGCAACATATTTTGCTGGCCTAACATGTATTTGTAGACATGCAGTAAGCATGATCAAACATTATCAAATAGGACATAGGCAATGAAGAATTAATGATGGAGCGAAGACGGCGTCATACAAAAAGATTTCTCCGAACCGCCTAGCGACCTATCCGGGGCCTCGCATCGGGGGTTCCGCTGCCCGGTCAGCGGACAGGGTCGAGGGGGCAGCGCCCCCCGTCGGGGGTTCGGGGGCGAAGCCCCCGAAAGGTATTCAGATTTCCAGATCTGTTTATCTTTGGACGACTGCTGCCAAGGAAAAAGACGTCTTCATGACTGCTCACATATCAGAAGAAATGTGTCATCAAAGGGCTCTTGGTTTTCCTACTTGTTCTAAGTCTGTAATCTTCAATTTATTAAGTCTAGGAGAATGTGTACGTTGAGTCGCACTGAGTCATCTCAACCCCTAGCATATCTCTCCAAAGCTCTACCATACAACAGACCAATTCCTGAACCAAGCCCAAGCTCCACAAAGTCCAAAAGCCCAATGGACCAATTCTGTCTGCTGGAGACAGAGTTCGGGCCGAACTCTGCCTCCACACAGAGTTCGGGCCGAACTCTGTCCCCTGATTTCCAGCACCCTGATTTTTAGGGCCTGCTTGCTACAAGCTGTCCAACGGCCAAAAATTTGAATTATCCATACCGAATTCTGGCCGAATTCTGCTTATCCCGAACCCTATAAATAGGCCTTGGTTTCTCTCATTTGAAACCATCCACTCTTCTATTCTTCTTCTCATACATAGCCTATATAGTCAAGAGCCTTACTCTTCCAATCTACTAGCCACAAAACTTCCTAAGCCCCAAGGTGCTCAAGTGCGATTCAGCTAGAAGTTTTTGTGCAAGAGTTGAAAAGAAAAGTCACTTGGACAATTCCAAGTCGCTTGGAAAAATCCAAGCAAATCGCCACTGCGATCCTCTGTAAGAAGTTGACGTGCTCTTCTGAAGAAAAGGCACGGGTTGTAAACTACTATTTCACAAATAGTGGATTTGAATCCTGAGCTAGAGTTCTCAGGCCTGGACTAGTCCTCCACGAGGAAAACCAGGTTAAAACTGCTGTGTTTGCGTATGCTCTTCTGATCTTTATTTACTTCCGTATTTCCTTCTGATTTATTTACTATCTTGATAGTTATTTTGTGGAGGTGATATAGTGTTAATTTTTATTTGGTGATTATCGACACAAACTCTATTCACCCCCCTCTAGAGTTGCCTACACCTGTGTTTTCAACAAAGACCCACAAATTTGGAGAAGGAGGAAGAAGTAGCTCCCAAAACCTTGCTAGAGTCTCCACCAAGCCTCCTTGAGCTCCCCAAGTCCTTAGCACACCAAAGGGAAGAAAGAGAAAGAAATTTGGAAGAGTGGGATGAAGAAAAGAGTGGAAAACCTAGGTTTATGGTGGCTGCCATATTTGGCCTTGTGGGGGTTTAATAGGGTCTTGCCAAGCCCTAAACTCTTCATGACAAATAGTATTAGGAAGGTCTTTAAGGGAACTAAGTGGTTTCGCTCTAATTAGTGCTTGTACCATAAATAAATATGACTAAGGCCAACTTAAATAGAGATTTCTAATTTATAAATTTGGTTTAATTATCATGCTAGTGGCCTACAGGTAGGAAAATTTTAATTGGTCGAAAATAACCCTAACCGAAAATGTGGTAGTTACAATAATTGCTTTATTTGCTCATTCACAAAATTAAATCAATTTACAATATTCAAAGTTTATATTTTAATTAAATACAAAATTTTACAAAATTTGAAAGGGACTATCAACATATCTGACTAGTCTTCTAGGGTTGACCTTAGCATATACCCATGTCTCCCCCAATGGTCCAAAGCATACAGTGGTCGCAACTAATCTAAAAAATGGTTTCCAGTCAGGAATGGAACGAGTACATTTCTAACAGCAGTTCCAATAATTGAAAAAAAATTGTAAAACATTAAATAATAATGAAATACATGATGAACATATGAGCATAGTATCAAGGAATGGAACATAGAGTAAAAATAAAGGAGCATGGTAATAATGACAAGTGCGAACAATACTAAAGCTGATAAGACATGCAACCAGCAAGGTATAAAGTGGAACCAGAAATAGCACCTATCTAGTATGTTGAAATACTACTTTCAACATGTAAATGGCTAGGGGTAAGTACCGACCAACCGCACGTGTCGCGTGCGGCTGCTATTATTCACGTAAGACAAATGAGATATTTCTGGGTATATTTACATGTCTACTAATATATTTTTCCGTCCGACTAGTACTAATGGATCCAAACAGGTCATAAACACGAAAATCATACATTAGTCACAAACATAGTAATCACGAAATATAACATGTCATGAATCCATAAAATACTACATCGTGTAACCATCGTGTCGAGAATCAACAAAAATTAATGTAAAATAATACTGAATACATGAATCATAGAAGTTATCAAATATGAAAACTATCAGAAAATGTACTCGTCTGGGGTCCTTAGCTAGCTAAACAGATAATCCTATGGGGTCCAGAATACTCCAATTGGCTAGGATCGATGTAGTAGATTTTGGAAGTCGCAAGAGAATAAAAAATATACGATTAGTCACGTTCGAGGATTGATGTTCAAGGATTTTGTTTAAGAGTTTTAGCCAAAAGACCACGAATATAGTTATATAGATATATTCTAAAAATACTTATTTATAGCCTCTTACAAAAATATGCATATATTAAAACTCATGAAGATATATTTACTATATAAAATATACTTATATTCAAAAGCCTATTAATATTATAAGTTTAAGCCCAAGACACTAAAATAATGAAACCCAACAATAAAATGGTATTAACTTACACAGAAAACATAATATGTTTTAGAAACATATTTCAAGTCCAATAACAATAAGCCCCAAAATTACTTTAGATATAAAAGAACCTACTGTAAAGACCATTAAATATAATTCATCCAAAACTTTATATATATATATATATATATATATATATATATATATATATATATATATATATATATATATATATATATATATATTTAAAGCCCAATAATAACGTTAGGCTCAAAATAAGCCCAATTAATATAAATAGAATCTAACTAAATATTTGAGACCCCAATAAGATTGAAAAAATATATTATTTTTATTTTAGTTATAAAAACCCCAAAGGACAAAATAACCTTAAAGTCCAAAATTAAAGCCCAAAGAGAAAAACAATTCTAAAGTCAAAAATTAAGGCCTCGTTTGGTACATTGTAATGTAATCGTAATCGTAATGTAATCAAATGGAAAAAATAATTTTTTTTCATTTGATTACATTGCGATTACGATTACATTACAGTGAACCAAACAGGGTCTAAATTATAATGGGACTTAGAGTCCAACCCAATAATTAAAGTCCAACTTATATATTGGCTCAGCCCAATTACCTATTCAAATAATAATACTAAGAATAATAATTATAATTATAATAAACCTATATACTGTACACACGTTTAATACATACATAAATAGTAATAAAATACTAGTAGTTAACTATTAATTTATCAAACAATAACTAAACAAAATTTTCAAGGGAAAACTCCCTTAAGTTGGCCCGGCCCTGCCCATGGCCTGACCCGACCCAACCACAACATACACCCATCCCCCAAACTTTCTCTCCAGGAGAGAGAGAAAGACAATCCCAAAAAATGAAGAAGAAGATGAGTTGAAGGAGGAGGAGAGAAGGAGTTGAGGGTTCACCCTCACTCGACGAGGTAGCGCTCAGCTTCGAGGTCCGGTCACGGAAATACCATAAAGGAGAAAAGGACATCGCCGGTGAGACTGATCGGTGGAGGAGGGGACGGCTACGGCGGCGCACGAAGCTTGCGTGGAGGACGGTCGCGAGGAAGGACGGGGACCAACCGCAGCCGCGGATTGACAGAGGGCAGCGCGTGAGATCTTCTCTGGAGTCGACGATAACTGGATCCCGCGGAGGGTGGCTCGGCGGAAGAAGGAAGCTCGTGCAGCTCTGGCTCTCGGGGAGGGGGGCGGATGCAGGCGGGGTGGTGGAACACGATGATCTAGGGAGCAGATCTGGCATGGCATAATGGTACGCTGCAGCGCGACTCATTTGTCAAGGTCACGGCAGAAGTGGGGTTGGAAGAGTGGCGATTGTGGCAGGTGGCTGGTCGAAAAATGGGGAGTGGTGGTGTTTGGTTGTTGGCTGTGGCTTGGGTAATGGTGGCGGCGGCGGCGAGGTTCTCTGGCCAAATGCGACATTTGCGGGAAAGTGGTGGCAGATACGATTTATGGTGTAGGCGGGGACTTGGTAGTTCTGGCGGTGAGGTTGGTTGGCTGCGGTCAGACTGGGGGGTTGGGGAGTCGACAGGAGTTTGATGCTGGTACGGTGGCATCATCACCAAGAGTTGTTCGTCGAGGCTCTCAACGGTGCTGAGGGAGACATTGTCGATCGGGCGGGTCATGGGGACATGCGGTGGTAATGTTGGTTCAGTGGTAGTGGTGATGTCTAGGATGATGGGGGTGGTGGCGTAGGTGAGTGGACGACCAGGAATTTGGGAACGGTGGTGGTGGTGGTGGTGGTGGTTATTCTGTCGGTTGTGGCACCGCTGAGTACAGCTCGAACGTTGTCATCGGGGTATGGACTCAGAATCGATTGGTCGGGAAGGAGTTGGCAGGAGGTGGTCAGGGAAACTGTGATAGGGATGGCCGGCCTGTGAAGTTGGTGCCACGGTGGTGGCTCTGGCCAGCGGGGTGGAGGCCGGAGTATGTCGGCGATCGGTGGCACTTGGTTGTAATAGAGGATAGGAAAGGTAATGATATGGACACGGACACATGGGTCCGGCCACGGTTGTGATGGTTGCTTGGTTGTGGCGATGGAATTGTGGCTAGTAGGATATAATTCATTTTTTTAAGTTAGGAGAATGGCCTCCTTAAATAGGAGTGGGGCTACTAGATCGATAAAGATTATGAATTTATAGGATAACTCATCCCTTAGTTTAAAATCAAATAAATCTTTTAAACAAAAATTAATATAAATCATAATCCATTAATAGATAACAATATTAATTTAAATCAATATTTAACATAATCAAATAATTTAATTCAAAATCAAATAATTGATTATCATAATAATTTAAAAGTAGCATTCGGTGTCACCAAATATTTGTAAAGTATTTCATGTAAATCTCATCTCTATTTAAAATATATAGACGAACCCTTTTATTATTCAAAAAAATTTATATAGTTATGATTTCAAAACCATTTTTAGAAATTTTGAAAGACCAAAATAATAACATATTTCATATTTTCAATAACAAAATCCAAGAATAAATTTATTATAGAACTAAATAGTATTTTTCAAATTATAAATTTGACTACTTTTCAAAATACAAAAGAAAATAATATCATAATACTTTATACAAGGTTTTTAAAGCAAAATTCCTTTCTAAACAAATATGTAAGGTAAAATAATTAAAATGAATTAATAATAAAAATAATTCTGAAAATTCGGGAAGAGGGGTTACAGCCACGTGGCCTATCCCGCGTGTTTTGGGACTGGGGTGTGATAATTTTTTGGAAATCAATGAGAATGATAGAGAACAAGTTTGGATTTTTTGTTATCTTTTAGTTTTTTTTTAGTTAGTTTGTTAGGATAAATATAAATAAGGAGAATTTTATATTTTGTGTGCTGGTTAGGATTTAACTCATCTTATGCATAATTATTTAGAGATTTATTTTATCTTCTTTCAATTGTTTTATAGTCTATAAATAGTTTGTAAGTTCATAAGTTATTGATAAAAAACGAATCAAATAAATTAATTAAAAAAAAAAAAAATCTATTTTGAGTTTGTATGGTGCGATGGCAAAATTTCAAATTGGATCACTTTATCTTATTTTCTTCTCCGCCTCCGACATTATCAACATGTCATTCTAAATCAGGTATTACTAATTATTGTTATTTATCATTTTTTATATGAAAATTATTTGTAAATTTATAATAGTTAATTGTTCATGTATCATTTAAAAACTTCAACGTCCAATTTATCATAAAATTTTAATTTCATACAAATTATATTTTATTTAGGTCTTCCTCCCGTGACACCATGGGCTTCATGTTTGTTGTCAACTGGGCTCCAAGTAGAGCATTATGTAACGCCCCAAATGTTGCACCCCGTCCGAGGCCCAGTTGCATAACCTGTTCGCGGACCAAGGTTAAGCGGGAAGCTTCCAGAACATTCTAGAAGATGGCGGAAGGCTCTAGAAGATTGTGGATCTCTCCGGAAAGCCCAAGATCGTTCTAGGAGGCCCAAGAACCTTCTGGAAGGCCCTTGAAGTTTCCCTTTATGTCGTTATAGGGAATAAACCTGGAATATGCCATTCCAGTTATGGTAGAATGTAATAATCCTTGGAATATTCCTTCCAGGACTTTTCTTGTATTGCTCTATGAGCACTTATAAAAGGGGGAGGCTCTCATTTGTTCCTCACCACCTAAAAAATGTAAGCATTCTCCAAGTCAATAAAGAGAACCTTACGAGTCCATCTTTGCTCCACTATTCTAATTTTCTTAGCGATCTAGCTAAGGCGGGTTGGGAAGGCTTGCACGAGTCTTTGAGGAGAAAGACAGTGCACCGCACGGGACAAAGTGCTAGCAAAAACACTAAGTCCGTGACAAGTGGTATCAAAGCAAAGGTTCGATCGCCGTCATGTCTTCGACCGAAGCCATCATCAACGAGGAACCGGCACAACCCTCATCGCCTAAGGAGAAGGCGAAGACCTCGAGGAAGGGAAAGAGCAAGAAACCGTTGGTGGAACGGGCTCTTGGCGAGTTGGCTGACCGGGTTGAGATGCTGGAGAAGGGCGTGACGGGCGTCGAGTATTAAGTGGAGCAGAACCAAGCGGCTCACGAGGAATTCGCCCAAGGTTTGGAGGCGGATGTCGCCACGGCTATGTCGGAGTTCCGAGAGCATCTCCGCGAGATGCAGGCTAAGTTCGAGGAGGAACGAAAGGCCACGAAGGCGGAGATTGCTGAACTACGCAAAGAGCTACAAACCAAGGCGGAGGTCCTCGAGAGGGCCATTGCTGGTAGTCCGACTCCGAGGAGGGAGTCGACGCTGTCACCCTCATTTCTCGTATTTCCCGTATTTTGTATTTTTACTCATATCTGGATTTTGGCATGTATTTTTATTTTTCCAAACATGTGGAATTCGGTATTTCTCGTATTTGGGATTTAGTCATGGCTTGGTTTTATTTGGGTTTGGGCTCGGTTTTATTGGTTCGGGTTAGGATGGATCACCCTAACCTATGCTACACCCTCATCCCCACCACAACTCCCCCTCTTTATATCCCTACCTACCTCTCTCTCTCTTCTCATAACTTTCTCTATTAATTTTCTTCTTCTTCTTCTTCTCCTTCCTCCACAACTCTCCTAACCCTAGGCAAGTGCATCTTGCCACTTCATGAGAACCATATTTTCTTGGTCCATTTGCTAGATTAGGACATGGAGATCAACATTAGTTCTTGGCTTTTTATGATTTGGAGTCTCTGTTGATGTAGATCTAAGTTATTGCTATTTTCAGATTTTACATGTTTTGATTCATTTTGGTTGGTTTTCTTTGAGTTCTGATGTTACCATGTGGGAGAACTTTCAGTTTCACCCAAGTTGGAACTTCGAAAATCCGGATTTGGGGTTCGGATGGCCAAGTTATGAACTT
This sequence comes from Iris pallida, assembly GCA_029216955.1. NCBI lineage: Eukaryota > Viridiplantae > Streptophyta > Magnoliopsida > Asparagales > Iridaceae > Iris > Iris pallida. Next base: position 933,162 of record JANAVB010006995.1, on the reverse strand, counting down.
GTGAAGCTTTGGGTTCTTCTTTGGTTTTCTTGCCGTTTGGAGAAGACTGTGAGCAGTGTGCATAGCTGTTTAGCTTACGCACACAGAGCTACGCGCGCTCTTTAGCGCTGCGTACGCAGGCTTGAGTACGCTTCCTGTTGGAAGCGTGTCTCCTTGAGCGTGCGTGACTTTCACACACTGCTCCCTGTAGCATGCGTGACTTTCACACACTGCTCCCTGTAGCGTGCGTGACTTTCACGTATGCTGTTTCCTTGAGCGTGCGTGACTTTCACACACTGCTCCCTGTAGCGTGCATGACTTTCACGTATGCTGCTTCCTTGAGCGTGCGTGACTTTCACACACTGCTCCATGTAGCGTGCGTGACTTTCACGTACACTGCTCCCTTGTGTGTGCGTGACTTCTCACGTACACTGCTTACTTGAGGGTGCCTTGGTACGCAGACTTGAGTAAGCCTTGCGTGTGTGCTTTTGCACGTATGCTGCCCCTTGACCCCTTGCTTAGTCCTCTGATTCTTAGAGTTTTGGTTTTATTTCTTTAAGCTTGGCTCTTTTATAACCCTGTCTTTTGATATTTTATTAGATATTTCATGCCCATTTTATATCCTTACGCCTTTTGTCATGAACTTGATTTTACTTAATATGTTGGAATGACCATTGTACATGGCTTGGTATGGCAAGGAACTAGCATAACACGACAGTGACCCGTAGTGGTGCACTCCTGACATGACCAACATGACTTGATAGTGGCCCATGGCGGCGCACTCCTGACTTGACATGACTTGATAACTTAACTTGACCCGCCTTGACACCGTGGGTGGTTCTTCTTGCTTGCTTGTTAAATCCACTTGTCCTGTCTTGCATCATGTCTAGGAGGGGACTCCTGAGTACCACGGTCAGGAGTACCTACTGAAATGGACTAAGGTTAATAACTAGAATAATACAGTAGTCATGAAGAGATTGACACAGCTACAGGTAATCCCGTTACCTGGGCGTTCTTGGGATCTGTAGCCTGCCGTCGAGTAGGGCACATTTCCAGCGCACCGTCGAGTGTTGCACCCTCTAAGTCACCTAAGGGTACATTTGTCTCCCGGGCGATGTACCCACCTGAATTCAACCCTAATCTTTTGTCCTGGGTAGCCCGGATGGTCTGCAGGGCTTGTGGCTGTGGAACAATCTCACTGCATCTTGTTAGTAATTAGGCCTGTGATAACCCTAGTTAGTTAAAGTAGTAAGCCGTAGGATCTGCTTGGCCGTGATTGATTGAATGAGGTATAACCAGTCTAGTCCTGTCTTGATCCCATGCTAGATTGCTTCCTGTCTTGATTACTTACATTATTATCTTGTCGATAAATGGTGGGAAACCAAGTTCTGTTCAGATGAAGGGTTACAACCCCGGTCCTTGTCTGGTTTACGGGTTGTAACCTGGTTATCGGAATAGTCCCATGGTTATCTCGTCGTATATCACCCTGCCATGTTTTCGTAAGTTTTAATTTTTAATATTAGATTTTCTTGTGCTGATTGCTGGCTTTTGTTCTTATTTCGTGGCCCCCTTGTGGCACTTGCTCTTTCTGGGGTTGACCCAGCTGATTTTTGTGTGGCCAGATTTCAGAGCAGCTCCCGATGATCTACCAAGCTTCCAGCCCAATGGTGGCGACTAGAAGGAACCCGGGCTACGAGTGGGTTTTCTATTTTGTTTCGCTCACTCTATTGTAAAGTTATTCTTTTGAGACGTTTAGCCGACGAGCACCTGTTAGCTCGATGCACTTTACTTACTGTCTGTCTACGGGCTGTAGACATGATTAACAAATCCTAGGGTTGATCATGTACGACTAAACTCTTGCTAGTCCTAATATTTTGTACGACTAGCTTCATGATCAGCTGATATGTAATATTTGGGACGCCTTTTATTGTATATTTAATGATCATACATCTTGTAATTATATTACTTGCTTGAGATTGAGACAATAGGCTTGACCTTAAGAGACTATTGGCTTGTAGTAAACCCTCATATCTAGACAGCCGTGACCGTATAGTTGAGATGTATTCTATTTCAATATACATAGCTGGCTATGTCTGCCTCCGCTCTCCAGTATTCTGGTTCTGGGGCGTGACATGGTTTAAGTGGTGGCCCATGCAGGTCTTGTCAATCAAGAAATGTGAGGGTTTACCGAATAGATGTCTCAATCAGTATTCGCCCTTGATCTCCTCCCGTATTTTCAAATCCTTGAAATTTTTGACCTGATTACATGCTTGTATCGTTGATCTGTCCTGGTCCTTCCTTATTGTTTTCCTGTGTCGTCTTCCTCAGCGGCACTGTACCTGACCCTGCCGATCAGCGAGGTGGAGCACGTCCCGTGGATCAGCAACAACCTGGGGATCAAGCCCAGCATTCCGGAGTCGCCTCCAGAGTTGTGCCTACTGGAGGAGAGTCACCAGTTCAGCCCGTCCAGCCCGCAGAGCCAGATGATGGTACCTTAGTAGGCCTCATCAGAACCTTGATAGCTTTCCAGGATCGTCGAAGCGACACCCTGCACCAGACAGTTCAAGATGCTTTGACCCGAGGTGGACATCTAGGGAACCAGGCGGCCAACAGCTTCAAGCGATTGAACCCTCCTTTCTTCGACGGCACCGAGGATGCGATTACCGCGGATGCATGGCTTCAGGATACCGAGGTGATTCTGGAAGCAGCTAGGACACCCGAGAATGAGAAGGTGGCGGTGGTACGCCTGCAGTTATTGGACTTGGCTCGCAATTGGTGGGCGGCGCAGGCCATGGGATTAGCGGCACCCATTGCTTGGGCAGTGTTTAGAGAGAGATTCCAGACGAAGTATTTTGATGCTGTGGCTCGGTACGACCTGCAGACCAGATTTACCAACTTGAAGCAAGGAGGCAGAACAATCGACAGTTATGCATCGGAGTTTTCTAGACTCAGTAGGTTTGCCCCCACCTTGGTGGCGACCGAGTTTGATAGGGCCCAGCGGTTCCAGCAGGGACTGCATTTGGAGATCTTGTTGGCAGTTGAGCAGTTTGAGCACCAGACGTTCGATGCAGTCTTGAGAGCAGCTAGGAGGCATGAGTATACCTCCCAGAGGATCGTGGATAGGACCGGAGGTAGGAAGCGGTCCCACAGTCAGATGCACCAGTCATCAGCTCCAGCCCCGGCAGCTAGGGGATTGACCATCGGAACTCCGAGGCGGGCGACCTCAGTAACGTCGGTTCAGCATTCGACCCCGACGTACCCGCAGCAACAGAAGCAGAAGCAGACTTCCGCGATGGGATGTTCTCATTGCGGGAAGCCAGGGCATGTGGTGGCAGACTGCCGCAGGGCACAGGGATTGTGCCTGGCTTGTGGAGCAGCAGATCATAGGATAGGGGCTTGCCCGAATAGGGGTGGTTCATCAGCATCCAACCCTTCTAGCTCATCGGTGAGAGGACCAGCCCCAGCACCAGTTCAGCAGCAGCAGTATCAGTCTTCGAGGCCCTTGCCGCCTCAGTCTCAGGCATTCCAGCAACAGCACCCCCAGCAGTATGCACAAGCCCAAGCTCAGACCCAGAATAGGTAGAGAGGTTTCCAGCAGAGGGGACCAGCAGCCAGAGGACAAGGTCAGGCCATGATGATGGCTATGGAAGAAGAAGTTGCACCAGGTGAGGTAGTGGCAGGTACTATTCTCGTCAACTCCTTTCCAACTTCGGTATTGTTTGATTCTGGTGCATCGCATTCATTCATGTTTGCACGATTCGCGACACGGATAGGATTGGAGCCCGAGTCATTATCAGTGAGGCTCAATATACTTACTGGTAATGGTCTTGTGGGAGTAGATCGAGTGTTTTCCTCGTATCGGATCGTAGTTAGCGGTAGGGAGTTCCCCGCTAGATTCATAGGGTTTTCTATGGCAGACTATGATGTAGTCTTAGGCATGGATTGGTTGAGGAACCAGTATGCTAGGATAGACTGCCATATTGGCAGAGTTGTCTTTAGTATCCCCGGCGAGCCAGAGTTTTCGTTTTTCAGAGGCACAGTGGAGCCATCTTCCCCAGCATTGCGGATGGCAGTAGCAGCAGTGCAGTTACCCCGGATAGTTGAAGAGTTTCCAGATATCTTTCCAGAGGAGCTTCCAGGGATGCCGCCGGAGCGGGAGATTGAGTTCACTATAGACTTGATTCCCGGGACAGCACCAGTGTCAGAGCGAGTCTACAGGATGGCGCCTTCAGAGTTGGAGATTTTGTATAAGATGATTGAAGAACTGAGGACCAAGGGATTCATCCGTGCAAGTCGATCGCCTTGGGGAGCCCCGATGCTTCTTGTGAAAAAGAAGGATGGTACGTCCAGGCTATGTGTTGATTATCGTACCTTGAATTCGGTGACAATCAAGAACAGATACCCTCTTCCGAGGATAGATGACTTGTTTGATCAGCTCAGAGGGGCTTCAGTGTTTTCGAAGATCGACTTGCGGTCAGGATACCACCAGATCAGAGTCAGAGAGTAGGACATCCCGAAGACAGCATTCAGATCGAGGTATGGACATTGGGAGTTCCTTGTTATGCCCTTTGGAGCAACCAATGCACCGGCCGTATTCATGGACCTCATGAATCGCATTTTCATGCCTTACTTGGACCAATTTGTGATTGTGTTCCTAGATGACATCCTGGTCTACAGCAAGAGTGAAGCAGAGCATGAGCAGCATCTCAGAGTCGTCCTTCAGACACTTAGGGAGCATCAGTTGTACGCCAAGTTCAGTAAATACGAGTTTTGGCTCGACCGTATTTCGTACTTGGGTCACATCATTACCCGAGGAGGAGTGGAAGTGGATCCCCAAAAGATTGTGGCTATCGAGTCATGGCCGGTACCCAGCTCAGTGGCAGAGGTTCGCAGTTTCCTTGGATTGGCCGACTACTACCGGCGGTTCGTTTCAGATTTCGCGAGGATTTCAGCGCCGATGACCCAGTTGACCCGCAAGGATGTGCCGTTCGTTTGGACAGCAGAATGTCAGGAATCATTTGAGAAGTTGAAGCGAGGTTTGATAACGGCTCCCATTCTTACCCTTCCAGATGGGACCGGAGGATTCACAGTTTATTGCGACGCTTCAGGCAGAGGATTGGGATGTGTCTTGATGCAGCATGGGAAGGTAATATCTTATGTGTCACGCCAACTTCGTGATCATGAGAAGAATTACCCGACCCACGACTTGGAATTGGCGGCGGTAGTGTTTGCTTTGAAGTTGTGGAGACACTACTTGTACGGAGATAGAGTAGAGATCTTTACTGATCATAAGAGCCTGAAGTATGTTTTCACCCAGAAGGACCTTAATATGCGGCAGAGAAGATGGCTCGAGCTATTGGTGGATTATGATGTGGATTTGCAGTATCATCCCGGGAAGGCCAACGTTGTAGCAGATGCATTGAGCAGGAGAGCCGGAGTTTATTTCCTGACGGCGCAACCAGAATTATTGGCAGATCTTCAGAAGATGGGAATTGAAGTGGTTCTTCCTACTAGTGTGGCATTGATGGCCAGCCTACAGGTTCAGTCCAGCATAGTTGAGAGAATCCGGGTGGCGCAGTCAACAGATTCCAAGCTTCAGCGACTCAGAGCAGAGTGTGAAGCAGGAAGAAGGCCAGAGTTATGTATCCATGAAGACGGTACACTTCAGTACGGCACTCGTCTTTGTGTACCTAGTGGAGATATCAGACAGGAAGTCATAGCAGAAGCCCACAGTTCACAGTATTCTATTCATCCGGGTGGTATGAAGATGTACCGTGATATTCGTCAGCATTTTTGGTGGAATGGCATGAAGAGGGAGATAGCCCGGTTTGTCTCTCGGTGTTTGGTTTGCCAACAGGTTAAAGCTGAACATCAGAGGCCCGCTGGACTTCTTCAGCCCTTACCGATCCCAGAATAGAAGTGGGAGCATGTAACCATGGATTTCGCGACCGGATTGCCCAGATCTCTGGCTGGCAGAGATGCTATTTGGGTAATTGTGGACAGGCTTACCAAGGTGGCATACTTTCTCCCATTCAGAGTTGGACAGTCGACGGCGCAGTTAGCAGAGATGTACCTCAGGCAGATCATCAGGCTTCACGGTGTGCCAGTCAGCATTACCTCAGACAGGGATTCAAGATTCACATCACACTTTTGGCGTAGCTTGCAGAAGAGTTTGGGGACTCGTCTCCAGTTCAGCTCAGCTTATCACCCGCAGACGGATGGACAATCAGAGCGCACAATCCAGACTCTTGAAGATATGTTGAGATCCTGTACCCTTGACTTCGGTGGTTCATGGGAGAATCATCTGCACCTGGTAGAATTCTCGTACAACAACAGTTATCAGGCCAGTATCCAGATGGCACCCTTCGAGGCTCTCTATGGCAGGAAGTGCAGATCCCCGCTAGCATGGGACGATGTAGGAGAGAGGCAGATGCTCGGACCCAAGTTGATTTCCCAGACGGTTGAAGTGGTCAGGAAGGTCAGAGATCACCTCCGAGTTGCCCAGGACCGCCAGCGCCATTGGGCCGATGCTCATCGGCGTCCCTTAGAATTTGCTGTCGGCGACCATGTATTCCTTAGGATCTCGCCTAACCGCAGCGTCATTCGTTTCGGCGTGCGAGGAAAGCTTAGTCCTAGGTATATAGGGCCGTTCGATATTCTAGAGCGAGTAGGAGATGTATCCTATCGTCTCGCTCTTCCGTCGTCGCTAAGTGAGGTGCATGATGTATTCCATGTGTCCCAATTACGACGGTATATTCCGAACCCGAGCCACATCCTAGACCATTCGGAATTGGTTGTTGGTACCAACCTTTCGTATGAGGAGAGGCCCGTGTCTATTTTGGACCGGAGGGAGAAGACACTCAAGAACAAGACTATTAAATTAGTTCGTGTTGCTTGGGGTCATCACTCTCTAGGTGAGTCAACGTGGGAGCGTGAGGACGACATCCGATCGCGATATCCCTACCTGTTTGACTCGTGAGGTGTAATGTCTTTCTTATGCCTTACATTTTCCTTTCCTTGTTTGCATTGTATGATTGTATGATTGGACTGCTTAGTGTAGCTTGCCTGTGCTTAGTGTAGCTTGTCGTGGCAATCTCTAGCTCCTTGATTAAATTCCGAGGACGAAATTCTTTTAAGGTGGGTAGAGTTGTCACCCTCATTTCCCGTATTTCCCGTATTTCGTATTTTTACTCATATCTGGATTTTGGTATGTATTTTTATTTTTCTCAAACATGTGGAATTCGGTATTTCTCGTATTTGGGATTTAGTCATGGCTTGGTTTTATTTAGGTTTGGGCTCGGTTTTATTGGTTCGGGTTAGGATGGATCACCCTAACCTATGCTACACCCTCATCCCCACCACAACTCCCCCTCTTTATATCCCTACCACCTCTCTCTCTCTCCTCATAACTTTCTCCATTAATTTTCTTCTTCTTCTTCTTCTCCTTCCTCCATAACTCTCCTAACCCTAGGCAAGTGCATCTTGCCACTTCATGAGAACCATATTTTCTTGGTCCATTTGCTAGATTAGGACATGGAGATCAACATTAGTTCTTGGGTTTTTATGATTTGGAGTCTCTGTTGATGTAGATCTAAGTTATTGCTATTTTTGGATTTTACATGTTTTGATCCATTTTGGTTGGTTTTCTTTGAGTTCTGATGTTTCCATGTGGGAGAACTTTCAGTTTCACCCAAGTTGGAACTTCGAAAATCCGGATTTGGGGTTCGGATGGCCAAGTTATGAACTTGTGAAGCTTTGGGTTCTTCTTTGGTTTTCTTGCCGTTTGGAGAAGACAGTGAGCAGTGTGCATAGCTGTTTAGCTTACGCACACTGAGCTACGCGCGCTCTTTAGCGCTGCGTACGCAGGCTTGAGTACGCTTCCTGTTGGAAACGTGTCTCCTTGAGCGTGCGTGACTTTCACACACTGCTTCCTGTAGCATGCGTGACTTTCACGTATGTTGTTTCCTTGAGCGTGCGTGACTTTCACGTATGCTGTTTCCTTGAGCGTGCGTGACTTTCACACACTGCTTCCTGTAGCGTGCGTGACTTTCACGTATGCTGCTTCCTTGAGCGTGCGTGACTTTCACACACTGCTCCCTGTAGCGTGCGTGACTTTCACATACACTGCTCCCTTGTGTGTGCGTGACTTCTCACGTACACTGCTCACTTGAGGGTGCCTTGGTACGCAGACTTGAGTAAGCCTTGCGTGCGTGCTTTTGCACGTATGCTGCCCCTTGACCCCTTGCTTAGTCCTCTGATTCTTGGAGTTTTGGTTTTATTTCTTTAAGCTTGGCTCTTTTATAACCCTGTCTTTTGATATTTTATTAGATATTTCATGCCCATTTTATATCCTTACGCCTTTTGTCATGAACTTGATTTTACTTAATATGTTGGAATGACCATTGTACATGGCTTGGTATGGCAAGGAACTAGCATAACACGACAGTGACCCGTAGTGGTGCACTCCTGACATGACCAACATGACTTGATAGTGGCCCATGGCGGCGCACTCCTGACTTGACATGACTTGATAACTTAACTTGACCCGCCTTGACACCGTGGGTGGTTCTTCTTGCTTGCTTGTTAAATCCACTTGTCCTGTCCTGCATCATGTCTAGGAGGGGACTCCTGAGTACCATGGTCAGGAGTACCTACTGAAATGGACTAAGGTTAATAACTAGAATAACACAGTAGTCATGAAGAGATTGACACAGCTACAGGCAATCCCGTTACCTGGGCGCTCTTGGGATCTGTAGCCTGCCGTCGAGTAGGGCACATTTCCAGCGCACCGTCGAGTGTTGCACCCTCTAAGTCACCTAAGGGTACATTTGTCTCCCGGGCGATGTACCCACCTGAATTCAACCCTAATCTTTCGTCCTGGGTAGCCTGGATGGTCTGCAGGGCTTGTGGCTGTGGAACAATCTCACTGCATCTTGTTAGTAATTAGGCCTGTGATAACCCTAGTTAGTTAAAGTAGTAAGCCGTAGGATCTGCTTGGCCGTGATTGATTGAATGAGGTATAACCAGTCTAGTCCTGTCTTGATCCCATGCTAGATTGCTTCCTGTCTTGATTACTTACATTATTATCTTGTCGATAAATGGTGGAAAACCAAGTTCTGTTCAGATGAAGGGTTACAACCCCGGTCCTTGTCTGGTTTACGGGTTGTAACCTGGTTATCGGAATAGTCCCATGGTTATCTCGTCGTATATCACCCTGCCATGTTTTTGTAAGTTTTAATTTTTAATATTAGATTTTCTTGTGCTGATTGCTGGCTTTTGTTCTTATTTCGTGGCCCCCTTGTGGCACTTGCTCTTTCTGGGGTTGACCCAGCTGGTTTTTGTGTGGCCAGATTTCGGAGCAGCTCCCGAGGATCTACCAAGCTTCCAGCCCAATGGTGGCGACTAGAAGGAACCCGGGCTACGAGTGGGTTTTCTATTTTGTTTCGCTCACTCTATTGTAAAGTTATTCTTTTGAGGCGTTTAGCCGACGAGCACCTGTTAGCTCGATGCACTTTACTTACTGTCTGCCTACGGGCTGTAGACATGATTAACAAATCCTAGGGTTGATCATGTACGACTAAACTCTTGCTAGTCCTAACATTTTGTACGACTAGCTTCATGATCAGCTGATATGTAATATTTGGGATGCCTTTTATTGTATATTTAATGATCATACATCTTGTAATTATATTACTTGCTTGAGATTGAGACAATAGGCTTGACCTTAAGAGACTGTTGGCTTGTAGTAAACCCTCATATCTAGACAGTCGTGACCGTATAGTTGAGATGTATTCTATTTCAATATACGTAGCTGGCTATGTCTGCCCCCGCTCTCCAGTATTTTAGTTCTGGGGCATGACAGACGCAGAGGGTGAAGTATCCAGAACCAAAATCCTTCAATGGCGTACGGGACGCGAAGGAGGTGGACAACTTCATCTGGAACGTCGAGCATTACCTGAAGGCGGTCCGCATCGAGGATGAGACCGACAAGGTAAACACAGCGTCCCTATATTTTTCTGATGATGCTACGCTGTGGTGGCGACGCAGGTGCATTGATATAGAAAAGGGACTCTGCAAGATCGAGACTTGGAAGGATCTCAAGAAGGAGATCAAGTCTCAATTCTACCCGAAAAATGTGGAGTATGTCACAAGACGGAGTTTGCGTCAACTCAAGCACACCGGGACGATCAAGGAGTATGTGGCGGAGTTCACCCGCCTGATGCTCACCATTTCTTGTATGGGCGAAGAGGATCGCCTGTTCGCGTTCCTGGAGGGTCTACAACCATGGACGGCACAAGAATTGTAGAGGCAAGATGTGTCAGATCTGAACACGGCTGTTGCGGCAGCCGAGAAGCTGATGGAGTATCGACGGAGCGATGCCCCAAAGCCCAAGGAAAAGACCACCACCAAGTTCAATGGTGGGGGAGCGAAGAAGAACAACGGAAAGGGAGGCCCGCCGCCGAAGGACAAGCCGCAAGCAAAGCCTTCGATGGAGCGGAAGATCGAGTGCTATGTGTGCGGTGGAAATCACCTCGCACGAGACTGTCCGAACAAGGGCAAGAGGGTGAACGCGGTCCAAGGCGAGGAGGCCGAGGACATGGAGCCTAAGAAGGGGGCTCACATGGGTGCCCTGCGCCTGTTGAATGCTTTGAAGAGCAAGGCGGTAGTGTCCAAGACCCCGAATCGAGAGCTGATGTATGTGGACATGAAGATCAACGACCACAATACCAGGGCGATGGTCGACACGGGGGCTACCCACAACTTTATCTCGGACGCGGAGGTCCGACGCTTGGGTTTGGCGCTGGAAAAAGACTCAAGCACGATAAAGGCAGTCAACTCTGAGGCGCGCCCCGTGCAGGGGGTGGCCAAAGGGGTGAAGATCCAAGTGGGAGACTGGACGGGTGTCACCAGTCTCACGGCAGCACCACTGGACTACTTCAACATGATCCTTGGGATGGACTTCCTCACTTCGGTAAAGGCAGTCCCAATGCCGCATCTGGGGGTCGTCGGGATCATGGAGGAGAGCTCTCCGTGCATGGTGACAACTGCACGAGGCGAGCTTTCGAAAGGGAAGGCTCTCTCCGCATTACAACTCAAGAAGGGGATACGACACGGAGAGATGACTTACCTTGCTGTGCTCAAGACGGAGGAGGTGCCCGTGCAGGGGGATCTTCCGCCTGAGATCGATGACGTCCTTGTGGAGTTCGGGGACGTCATGCCGAAGGAGTTGCCGAAGAGGCTACCTCCGCGGAGGGAGGTAGACCATGCCATCGAGTTGGAGCCGGGCACGAAGCCGCCCGCCATGGCTCCATATCGCATGGCCCCGTCCGAGCTGGACGAGTTGAAGAAGCAACTCAAGGAGCTGCTGGACGCGGGATTCATCAGACCGTCAAAGGCCCCGTATGGTGCACCGATGATGTTCCAGAAGAAGAAGGATGGAAGCCTTCGTTTGTGCATCGACTATCGTGCACTAAACAAGGTAACCGTCAAGAACAAATATCCCATCCCGTTGGTGGCGGACTTGTTCGACCAATTGGGAGGCGCAAGATACTTTTCCAAACTTGATCTGCGCTCGGGGTATTATCAAGTCCGGATTGCGGAGAGCGACGAGGCTAAGACGGCATGCGTGACGAGGTATGGCGCATATGAGTTTATGGTTATGCCTTTTGGTCTAACAAATGCTCCTGCGACTTTTTGTACTTTGATGAACAAGCTCTTTCATCCCTACCTGGATCAGTTCGTCGTGGTCTACCTCGACGACATCGTCGTGTACTCAAACACGATGGAGGAGCACATTGAGCATTTGAAGACTGTCTTCCAGGTGCTAAGGGAGAACGAACTCTTCGTCAAGCGGGAGAAGTGCTCATTCGTACAAGAAGAGGTGTCGTTCTTGGGGCACTGGATCGGGCATGGCAAGATATGGATGGACGGCGCAAAGGTCCAGTCCATACAGGAGTGGGAGGCTCCCACCAAGCCGACGGAGCTACGATCGTTCCTTGGCTTGGCGAACTACTACCGACGGTTCATCCGAGGAAATTCCGCCATCGCTGCGCCTCTGACCGATCTGCTGCGGAAGGATCGGGCGTGGAGCTGGACGCCCCGATGCGAGGAGGCATTCGAGGCACTGAAGCGGGATGTGACGGAGGAGCCGGTTTTGTCTCTATCGGACTACTCCAAGGCGTTCGAAGAGCACACGGACGCGTCCTACTTCGCCATCGGTGGGGTGTTAGTGCAGGAAGGACACCCCATCGTGTTCGAGAGCCGCAAGCTGAATGACACTGAGCGGCGCTACACGGTACAGGAGAAGGAGATGACCGCGGTCGTACATAGCTTGAGGACATGGCGGCACTACCTCCTCGGCACCAAGTTCGTGGTCATGACGGACAATGTTGCCACGAACTACTTCCAGTCCCAGAAGAAGCTATCTCTGAAGCAGGCGAGATGGCAAGATTTTCTAGCCGAGTTCGACATGGTGTTGCAGTACAAACCCGGCAAAGAAAATCAGGTCGCCGATGTGCTTAGCAGGAAGGTCGAGCTCGCATCTGTGTGCTTGCTCAAGGAGGACATTCTGGACCGTGTTCGAGTGGGAATCATGGAGGACCCACTAACACTGGCCATAGTGAAGCTTGCCAAGGAGGGCAAGACGAGAAGGTTCTGGATGAAAGACGGACTTCTCTACACCAAGGGCGACAGGGTGGTCGTGCCTAGGTGGAGTGGCTTGCGGAGACAGCTGCTCAAGGAGTGTCATGACACAAAGTGGGCTGGACACCCGGGACAGAAGCGAACCTTAGCGCTACTGGAGGCCGCATACTATTGGCCTCGCATGCGCGAAGATGTGGAGGACTATGTTCGCACTTGTCTTGTGTGCCAACAGGACAAGGTGGATCATCAGAAGCCCGGGGGCCTGCTGGAGCCTCTTCCCGTGCCGAGTCGGCCGTGGGAGAGCATTTCGATGGACTTTATCTCCGCCCTGCCGAAAGTGGGGGCGCTTGGGTCCATTCTCGTGGTGGTGGACCGGTTCTCAAAGTACACGACCTTCATTGCTGCTTCGACGGACTGTACAGCAGAGGAGGCCGCGCGACTGTTCATCAGCCATGTAGTAAAGTTCTGGGGCATCCCGGTCAACATTGTCAGCGACCGAGACCACCGCTTCACGGGGAAGTTCTGGACGGAAGTGTTCAAAATCCTCGGGACAGACTTACACTTCTCGACCAGCTTCCACCCGCAGACGGACGGGCAGACCGAGCGGGTCAACTCGCTACTCGAGGAGTACTTGCGGCACTTTGTGAGTGCCAACCTGAGGGATTGGGTGCATCACCTCGACGTCGCTCAGTTCTGCTACAATCTTCAACGGAGCGAGTCGTCGCACAGCAGTCCATTCGAGTTGGTGATGGGTCGCCAACCGCTTGCCCCGCACACGTTGAGTGCGGGGTCCTCGAGTAGAAGCCCCGCGGCCAACCAGTTCACTTCAGATTTCAAAGCAAAGGCGGACATTGCCAAGACATTTCTGGAGAAGGCCGCGAGGAAGATGAAGAAGTGGGCCGACGCGAAGCGAAGGCCGATTGAGTACAAAGAGGGGGACATGGTGCTGGTGAAGCTACAACCGCAACAGTTCAAGGTGTTCCGCAAGGTGCACAAAGGACTAATCCGGAAGTATAAAGGCCCCTTCCCTGTGCTCAAGAAGGTAGGCAAGGTGGCCTACAAGCTTGAACTCCTTGCCAAGCTGAAGATTCATCCAGTCTTCCATGCCAGTTGCTTGAAGCCGTACCATGAAGACTTGGAGGATCCCCAGCGAGGAGTTCCGAAGCGACCGACAGTGACCATGACAACTTCCTTCGACAAGGAGGTGGAAGCCGTGCTGGACAGGAGGACCATTCGGCGACGTGGCGTGTCCCCGTATGTGGAGTACCTCATCCAGTGGAAGGGTTTGCCTTACGGCGAGTCTAGCTGGGAACGTGCTGATACGCTGCATCAGTTCGAAGCCGAGATCCAGGCGTTTCTCAGCGAACATGGTTGACGAGGGCGTCAACGCCTTAGGTAGGGAAGAATGTAACGCCCCAAATGTTGCACCCCGCCCGAGGCCCAGTTGCATAACCTGTTCGCGGACCAAGGTTATGCAGAAAGCTTCCAAAACATTCTAGAAGATGGCGGAAGGCTCTAGAAGATTGTGGATCTCTCCGGAAAGCCCAAGATCGTTCTAGGAGGCCCAAGAAGCTTCTGGAAGGCCCTTGAAGTTTCCCTTTATGTCGCTAGGGAATAAACCTGGAATATGCCATTCCAGTTATGGTAGAATGTAATAATCCTTGGAATATTCCTTCCAGGACTTTCCTTGTATTGCTCTATGAGCACTTATAAAAGGGGGAGGCTCTCATTTGTTCCTCACCACCTAAAAATTGTAAGCATTCTCCAAGTCAATAAAGAGAACCTTACGAGTCCATATTTGCTCCACTATTCTAATTTTTTTAGCGATCTAGCTAAGGCGGGTTGGGAAGGCTTGCACGAGTCTTTGAGGAGAAAGACAGTGCGCCGCACGGGACGAAGTGCTAGCAAAAATACTAAGTCCGTGACAATTAGCTAAAAAAATAAAACAAAGTTGTTTAAGAAAAAGAAGCAAAGTAGCCATGAGTTGTGATACCAAGTCATGAAATATCTTATTCTCTAGCATTGATTGCTAGTTATATATTTGTTGGAAGTACTACAAGTAATACAATCGATTCATAAAAAGCATTCTTAAACGAGTAGATATGAAATGTTCCATTTTTTCACCTGAACATCATATATAATAACGATATTCTTTTACAATATTTCTAAAATATAATCAACCCAACCAAAATAGTCAAAACCAAACAAACCAAAAAATTTAAAAATATAAAACCAAAACCGAACCGAAATTTGCCAAAACCAAAACCGAATCGAATAATCAATTCAGTTTATTCGTCTTGTTTGGTTGAAATATTTTTTTTATTGTACATTGGGTTGGGCCCAAAGTTGGAATCGTGGTTAAATTATAAAAGATGGTCGTTTTATACATACATTTGTTATATTTTAAAGTTGCATCCAAAGTTGAATTAGTTGTTAAATTATCAAAGTTGGCATTCAAAACATATATATATATATATATATATATATATATATATATATATATATATATAATTGTTGTTTTCAAAATATACACATTTTTAATCACAAAATATGCATAAAATTGAGAATATTTACATTATTGCATAAACCAAAATCGAATAAGAAATTTTAGTATTTTAACATCGAAATCGACTAATTTATTTTTCAAATTGAACTGAATCTCTTATTCGGTTCGGCTAGTCTAAACCGAACTGACCAATAATCTCCCTTAGATCCCCCTTGATAATAGTCTCTCTCAACTCTCACCGTCTCTGCCTATGACAACTACATCTCTAAGCTCGTTAGCAACCTCTCTTTGATCTCACTATATTGTCGTTCAGCCCCAACAAACCACCATATTATCACTGCCTTGCTACACATCTAGGTCACGTCCCTCTATTCTCATAAATCCCATCCTCAATATCCTTTTATCTTCTAAGTCCTCTAGGTTTTGTACTATCGTTCGTCTATATTCACTTAACCTAACTAAATATGAGCCATTCATATTTTTGATCATATGTCTCCTATATCTTATTCTAGTTTAACCTTCACCCTTATAACTCCTTAATATCTTTTAATCTTAAGTCCACGTTATTTCAATCTATATCTTGTTATTTTCGAAACAGATCTTTTGATGGAAAATGGAAATCTCGAACTCTTATTTCCAGAGAGACGAAAAATTTGTTCTCTTAAGAGAGATGAAAACTCGTTCTCAACCAAAGTTGATGCAACGAGATGAAAGATCGCTCTCAACCGAAGTTGATACAATGATATGAATAATCGCTCTCAACCGGAGTTGATGCAACGACTTTGCTGGGGTGATAATATTCACCGTTGCTCAAAGCAAGATTCGTCCTATTGCAATCTGCTCCCAGAAACCAGCAAGTTCGAAAGAACTTCTGGAACGCTCGTAGTCACCTTCTTTCATGTCACACCCCGGTTCCCAGGATGACTCGAGGCACGTGATACTTCTCCCCAGGCTACGCAACTGTACAATGAGTACCGAGTTGTACCCTGCGATTGTCGCATGTAAGGTCCGGGATAGGCATAGATATAAGGCATAATCAACAGAAGTTTCACAAATTTATATTGCATTCATTGTCCATAAAGTTACATCTTGATCAAGATTCATCAAAACACAATTATACATATTCGATTCATTGTTCTTCAAACACATAATTTACATAACCGAGAAAGTTTTCAAAATAAAAGCTACAATCCATCAGTTCCTTGTCATTCATAGAGTTGGTTCTCGGTGTACTCCAGATCTCCATTCTGATCTTCAATAATCCCTAGTGCACAAAACTAGGTCGTCAATACGACGAGCAAGCCCTCAGTCAAAGGAGGAAGTATGATTACGTAATGATAAGACAAGTGAAAATAAGATATAGTATCTAGGGCAATTAAAAACTCATACCTTGCAATATCAATCAAGAAGTAAATAATTCTTAGATTAATGTCACAAAAGACACGACAAGATCTATCTAGACCTAAATACAATTTAGAGAAACTTTCTGGATCACACACACTCGCCTAGCATCTCAACAATAACCCCATTTGCCCGGGATCAGGCTCGTACAAAACGGGTTGGTGCTTAGATTCTCCAACCGTCTGTACTATCACATATTGATGTGATTACAAGCAAGATAACATCATGAGTGGTTTTTCGAATCATCTGGGTCGAGTCATCGTATCATGTGTTATAATAAGAAGTTCGTATGACTTGGACTTTTCCAAGAATATCGAACCCATTCATTAGAGAGCTAAGCTGAACTCAGGGCCTGGATATCTAATGAATTAATAAGTATTCTAAGCTGAAAACTCAGGGTAATGTGCAAATGGATAGCTGAGCTGAAACTCAGCGCCTGGATGTCCAATTGCGATCAAGAAGGTGAGCTAAGCCTCACCCCGGATATTCGTGCGGCCGTAAGAACACCGTATCAGGGACTGATCAGTACGAAAAATAAAAATCCTATTGCAAAGAAGTCAGCCGGGTGTGATCCAACGGTTTCTCTCCCAAAAACCCCATGCAACCTATTTTAGACATTTAGACTCCAGAGAAACTATCCTCCAAACGGGAGTCCTAGAAGTCAAGTCGCATTCAAATAATAGTTTCGTCTTTTCTGAAACTAAAGTAGTCCGAGAAATGTTGGAACCAAGGAAAAATTCCAAGATATCTAATTGGACAATGATTTCCAAGAATCCCTCCAATATTATAGGTCGGAGATGGATGGTTCCAATGGTCTAGAACTTGAGTCAATAATTTTCAAGAAGTCCGAATTGTCGGAAATAGACTAACTCTGGAAATTCTCAAAAATTTCGACAGAGTCTCATTTGTATTTACTGACCCGAAAATCAATCCGATACAAGTAAACACAAAAGAATAATATATAGGCACGCCGACCCCTTCGGTGGAGCAACCCTCAACACCGGCAATACGTAATATATATAATCGGGTATGTCGACCCCTTCGGTGGAGCAACTCTCAACACCGAAAAACACACATCCATATATATATATATATGATTTAAATAACTTTCTTACCATTGTAGGCAAACTAGCAAGCAAGCAAGCGTGCAACTATTCTTGGTTTTGCATATACTTTATCTAAACACTAAACAAGTCAAAGATGATATGGGCTATTAGTAATAAAACGAGACTAAGAAAACTTATTATTAACTATGCACCACATTTAGCTTATTACGGATATAAGAAAGGCAATTGGAAACTTGAAAAATTAACATACAACTATCCTAGTAAACCGGTATTCGAAGTTATCAACCTTTGACCATGTTTTCATGACAAAATAACATTTTAAGCATAATTAAAAATTCGGACAGATTTGCATATTATGCTAAAAATAGTTGACAATAACTCCTATCACATAATAATTTAACTCATGCATTATTGTACCGAATCCTAACTTCTTGAAAGAGCAAAATGAGGTTTCTAAGCATAATCACAAATGAACAAGTTATCTAATTTCAATTTTAACATGCCCAATGCCATTACATACTAAACACTAACTTTTAGGGGCACAAAATAGTTATTTTTGACTTGAAAATTCATAATTGAAGTTACCTTAATGAACCGGTATCAATAAATACATATTTAACTATGAGATCACAATAATTATGTCAAATATGTATAATTTCAAATCTGGACAGAATTAAATTAAGATAAAAATAATGGATAAAATTCATAATTTCTTATTTTAGAGTTATTTAGAAGTACTCTCATGAAACAACAATGTTGGGCTATTTATTTCTTGAATTTAGTATGTATGTATGTGCATATATATGTATATAACCTTGTATGGAAAAATCAACAATCACAATTTGTCCTATGTAGAAGTGTCCAACATTTGTCCAAATTTATACTAATTGTGTATACACATTCATGAACACATGCTACCCAATAATTCCTAAAATCAACCATCACCCATATCATAACAATTGGATTAAAATCATAATTTTACAATATATATATATATATATATATATATATATATATATATATATATATATATATATATATATAGATTTATGACGCAAAACAAAAATTATTGATAATAACATGACGAGATTCGAGAGGAGGAAGAAGAGAGCTTGCCTTGCTCTTAGAGTGTGCTTCCTAGAGGAAAGTTCTTCCTAAAGCTCCAATTCAGAACCTAGGGCACAAATTAGAGAATTGGGGTTAATCATAAAACCTAGAAATATTTATCAAAGAAATTGAAGAGGAAAGAGGTAAGGAAATTGGAGGAAAGGAAGAGGAAGAAGAATGAGAAGATGAAGAGGGGGGTCGGCCAGCGGCCGACCGGCCGGTGGCGCCAACGGCGGCGCGGCCCGCGGCAGCAGCGGCAGCCACAGCAAATGCAACAGCAGCAGCAACAGTAAAAAGGAAAAGAAAGGGAGAAGGAAGAAGAATAATGAAAGAATGGAAGAAGAAGAAGAAGAGATGAAGAAGAAGAGATGAAGAAGAAGAAGAAGAAGAAGAAGAAGGAGAAGGAGTTCACCTGGGTCCAGAATAGAATGAGAATGAAGCTCTCTTCTCTTACCTAAGTCATAAAATAGAAATTGTGGAGGTATGAAATGACTAGATTGCCCCTAAGGATTTGTCATGGGGCATGAATGCCATTTGGCAATTCCTCCATGCATGGTTGACACTTAATCCACTTATGAAAAATGTAAAATTAACATTTGCATAAGGGCAAGTGCAAAAAGGAATTTGATTTTGGAAAAAAAAAGTTTTGGAATTAAATTTGGAAGGGATATATATATATATATATATATATATATAATAAAATAATGGCTATTACACTCTACCCACCTTAATTAAATTCCGTCCCCGGAATTTAAAGATAAGAGAGGTAGAAAAGGATAGATTGCTAAGTACCTTAATCATCAAAGAGGTAGGGGTACAGTTGCCGCATTTCATCTTCCTTTTCCCAAGTAGATTCTCCTGGCGAGTCCTTGTTCCAAGATATTCAAACCAAAGAGATGGTCTTGTTCTTAAGAATCTTCTGCCTCCGATCCAGGATCTCTACCGACTTCTGTTCAATACGGAGAGTTGGGCCAACTGTGATTTTCGAATGATCCAGTATGTGACTAGGATCTGGCACATACTTCCGCAGTTGAGATACATGGAAGACGTCGTGAACTCCTTCGAGAGATGGTGGCAAGGCCAATCGATAAGACACGTCGCCAACTCGATCCAGGACGTCGAATGGGCCTATATACCTTGGGCTCAACTTCCCTCTTATTCCAAACCTGATAGTTCCTTTAGTTGGTGAGATCTTCAGAAATACATGATCACCAGGTTTGAAGTTCAAGATTCTCCGATGCTTATCTGCCCACATCTTATGCCTGTCCTGCGCAGCTTGAAGATGACTTCTGATTGCCTTGACTATGTCTACTGTCTGTATGACCAACTCTGGTCCTAGAAGTTGTCATTCTCCGACATCACCCTAACATATAGGTGATCTACACTTTCTTCCATACAGTGCTTCAAATGGTGCCATCTTGATGCTGGCCTGATAACTGTTATTATAAGAGAATTTTACCAGATGCAGATGGTCATCCCATGATCCTTGGAAATCTAGAGAGCACGCTCTCAACATGTCTTCCAAAATTTGTATCATCCTTTCTGACTGTCCATCAGTCTGTGGATGATATGCTGAACTGAACTTCAGGCGACTGCCAAGACTGTCTTGCAAGCTTCTCTAAAACTTGAAGGTGAACCGAATATCCCTATCTGAGACGATACTTACCGGCACCCCATAGTGACTAACAACTTCCCTCATGTACATATCCGCTAGATGCTCCGTAGATTGTCCAACTCGGAATGGTAGATATCTTACGAACTTTGTAAGTCTATCCACTATCACCCAGATGGCATTGTTACCTTTTTGTGTTCTTGGGAGTCATGATACAAAATCTATTTTAATATGCTCCCACTTCCATTCAGGTACTGGCAGTGGTTGCATTAGTCCAGCAGTCTGTTGGTGCTCAGCTTTTACTTGTTGGCACACTAAACATTTCGAGACAAATTTAGCTATCTCCCGTTTCATTCCATGCCACCAAAAATTTTGTCTCAGATCCTTGTACATCTTCTTACTCCCAGGATGAATGGAGTACTGAAAACTATGTGCTTCAGTCATTAGCTCAGTCCGGAGTTCTCCAAATAGTACACACAAACGACTTCCAAACCTCAAGGATCCATCAGAATGCTTCATCAATCCAGTTTGTACCCCAGTTTCAGTTTGACTCCACAGTTTTTGCAGCTTCACATCTTTCCTCTGTACCTCCTTAATTCTCTCTACTAAGGATGATTGAACTTGTAAACTTTCCCAGATTCCATCTGCTACTGGACATATCACTTCAATCCCCATCTTTCTGAGATCATCTAATATCTCCTTGGGCGTGTTCATAAGAAAGCCTCAGGCCTCCTACTCAGAGCATCTGCCACTTTGTTCGTCTTGTCTGGATGATACTCCAACTCCATATCATAATCCTTAAACAACTCGAGCCATCTACGTTGCCTCATATTTAGCTCCTTTTGGGTGAACACATATTTCAAACTTTTATGATCTGTGTAAATCTTGATCTGTTCACCATACAAGTAATGCCTCCACAATTTCAGTACAAACACAATAGCTGCTAACTCCAGATCATGTGTTGGATAGTTCCTCTCATGAACCTTCAACTGCCGTGAAGCATAAGCGATAACCCTTCCGTGCTGCATCAGCACACAGCCCAAACCCTTGCCAGAAGCATTACTGTAAATCTCGTAACCTCCTGATCCTGAGGATAAAGCTAGTACTGGTGCTGTGACAAGTCTTTCCTTTAATTCCTCAAATGCCGCTTGACATTTATCAGTCCAAACGAATTTCTCATTCTTTCGAGTCAATCTAGTAAGCGGCTCAACTATTCTAAAAAAGTTCTCCACAAATCTTCTATAGTATCCAGCTAAACCAACAAAACTTCGAATCTTCGCTACATTCTTGGGAGTAGGCCATGATTTAACTGCTTCTATTTTCTTAGGATCTACTGTTATGCCTTCTCCACTGACTATGTGTCCCAAGAAAGAAATTTCTTTTAACCAAAACTCGCATTTACTCAGCTTCCCATACAGCTTCTCCTGTCGTAGAGTCTCAAGTACTATCCTCAAATGTTCTTCGTGCTCCTCCTCATTCTTCGAGTAGATCAATATGTCATCAATGAATACGATCACAAATTTATCCAAATATTGATAGAATATTCTATTCATCAAATCCATAAATATGGACGGAGCATTTGTCAATCCAAAAGGCATGACTTGGAATTCATAATGTCCATATCTAGTTCTAAAAGCAGCCTTTGGTATGTCTTCTTTCTTAATCTTCACTTGATGATAGCCTGATCTGAGATCTATTTTAGAAAATACAGTTGCTCCTCCAAGTTGGTCGAATAATTCATCGATCCTAGGGAGTGGATATTTGTTCTTGATTGTCAGTTCATTCAGTGCTCTATAATCTATCACCAATCTCAGGCTCCCATCTTTTTTTTTACAAATAGTACAGGCGCTTCCCACGGAGAAACACTAGGTCAGATAAACTCCTTAGCTAGCAATTCCTTGATTTGTTTATTTAATTCTGCTAGTTCCTCCTTATTCATTGGATATATCTTCTTAGCAATTGGGGCTGCTCCAGAAATTAGATCAATGCTAAATTCAACTGCCCTATCCGGTGGCAATTCGAGTAATTCATCAGGAAATACATCCTTAAACTCATCTACAACCCTTGGCCATTCCTCTATTACTTGGTTCAGGAGACTCCTAAGTTCAAACCTCTCTAACTCCTCTTTGTCAAACTCCTTCTGAGCTCTAACAAATTCATGCAGCTTCCTACTAGGTAAAGAAAACTGAACTTTTCTTTGTCCACAATCAATGATTGCCGAGGTTGCTATTAACCAATCCATTCCAAATACTATATCATAGTTGTCCATAGAAAAGACTAATAGTCTAGTTCGGAAGCTTGCTCCTCCTATTTTGATTAGATAGTTTCTACAAATTCAACTCAGTTCTACTATACCATTGTCCGTAAGGATTTTCAATTTTCTAACTAGAGGTTGAGTCTCAATATTATACTCAGTTATGAATGATGCAGATATGAAGGAATGAGTAGCTCCAGAATCAAACAATACTGATGCAGGGCTAGAAGAAGCGAGTATAGTATATGTCACCACGTCTTCCGCAATTCCAGCTTCATTGCTATCCATCATAAAGGCTTGACCGTGGTTCTTTTTTCTCTTGTTGTTGTGGTTCTGACCAGCCTTCTGAGCTTGATGGAATTGATGCGCTTGAGGTGCCAATGCTGGTCTCTGTTGATATCCTGTAGGAGCATGACCTTGTGCTTGTGGTGCTGCAGCAGCATTAAACCTAGGCTCATTGCTTTGAAAGAAAGGCCTTTGTTGAAATCCCTGGTTTGCAGCTCTTAGTCCCTGTGCATTATTCTGTACTACAGATCTTCTATTGTTCTGGGGACATTGGTTAAACCGATGGTTGGAGGATCCACACTTCAGGCACTTCCCTAGAAGTCTTCTGCAGTTATTCTTCGTATGCCCTGACTTCCCGCAGTAAGAACAGCTTAGCGTGACTCTATTCTGCTCATGCTGAGCACGCTTCTGTTGTCCTTGTCCCGAGGTCCTTCCTTGAGGTGAGCCGGTCTCCAGACTCCGCTTTTGTCCTGCAGCCTTCGAGTTGATCTTATCATTTTGCATCCTTTCTTAGTCTCTTGCAGCTTCGACCACTTCTGCGTAAGTTTGACATCTGTAGGGGGAAACCTTTATCTTCAGCTTATCGTCCAGCCCTTCCATGAACCGGACTACCTTTGCCTTCTCCGTAGTCACCATGCTCGAAGCATACCGGCTTAGTCTTGTGAATTCCATCGAGTATTCATCGACAGATGTCTTATTCTGCTTCAAATGTAGGAATCTCCTTTCCAGCTCCAACTTGGCACTTGGGGGAAAGAATCTCTCTTCAAATTCTTCCTTAAAATTTTCCCATGATACAATCTCATCTGATTCTTCAGGGTGTAAGGAGCTCCACCAGATATCGGCAACATCCTTCAGTTGAATCCTTACTAGAGATACTATGTCATTTGGTGCGATCTTCGTGCCCTTCAGCAACCCTTCTGTGGTCCTAATACATTGTGCCGCTTCCATAGGAGTTTCAGTCCCCTTGAACTCTGGAGGCTTAATCGTCCTGAAATTCGAAATGGTCCCAGCCTTAGGAGCAGCTGCGACATCCAATCTTTCCAGTAGCTTTGCAGACACAGCTTGGGAAAGTTGGATTTGTTGGGTGTTGGCTGCCAAGATTTTCTGAAAACTTTCCATAGCGTCTGTCGAACGCATCTCGGTGGTTTCCGTTTGCAATGTGTCGGGATTTGGTGAAGAAGACATTTCCTAAATATTAAGGGTGGGAAAATTCTTAATGCAAAATTTAAAGGAGAATCTTAAAGAACTTAATTGCTAAAGGAGATTAAAAAAAGGCAATCGCAATTAAGATAGTTAAAGCCAAAAGAAGCATATTTCATTCATTACACAAAACAGGATTACAATATGCTTCACAAGGAAGTCCTTACGACTTCTATACTCTAAACCCTATACAAAACTATTTACATCTATTGTAATTTCCAAAATATTATACAACAGACAAAAAAATTTCTTCTCTACACCTCCACATCATATCTTTCTACATATACATATACATATATCTACTGATCCGTCAAAATGTTGTGCAGCAGACAAAAAAGCTACCCCATTTCTCAGTTATCCTGACTAACCCCTTGTCAGCTTCAGGTAAGTGATCTCCAGAATCTTATCGTAGGGGTTGATCTCTTCCCACTCACTTATGGTTCCATCATACCCATAAGTAAAGGGAGATGGACCGTCCTTCGCAAGGAAGAATATAAGACGTAATTCCTTCTCATAATAAACTTCTGCTCCATCTTCAATGTCCCGAATCTTGGGACGCAGGCGATGGAAATATACTCCGAATACTGGAATTTCTGCGTCGTCCACCACTAGCCAAGCTTTCCAGGCGAACTGCTCATAACCGTAGAAGGTTCGGTCACTCCCGTCCCAATAAATGCTTGGCATAAATCGAGCCATAACCTATACCCAAAAATTCTCGAATTAGAAATCTATGACAAGAAACAATGCATCATCAATGTTTAAATAAAGTTTAATCAAGATTCAAATCCCAAATCTTTGCAAAATCCTCGATTCTTTAATTAGGAATTCAATCTTCAATTTAAATATTTCTGTCCTAGGGTAGTTCAAGTAAGTCCTTAGAATATCTAATATCTACCTATACAATCTCCTAAACCTATACACTATCCTTAAAGACTAGACCTGCATGGGCCACCAACCAAAAGAGACGTGTCACGCCCCGGTTCCCAGGATGACTCGAGGCACGTGATAATTCTTCCCAGGCTACGCAACTGTACAATGAGTACCGAATTGTACCCTGCGATTGTCGCCTGTAAGGTCCGGGATAGGCATAGATATAAGGCATAATCAACAGAAGTTCCACAAATTTATATTGTATTCATTGTCCATAAAGTTACATCTTGATCAAGATTCATCAAAACACAATTATACATATTCGATTAATTGTTCTTCAAACACATAATTTACATAACCGAGAAAGTTCTCAAAATAAAAGCTACAATCCATCAGTTCCTCGTCATTCATAGAGTTGGTTCTCGGTGTACTCCAGATCTCCATTCTGATCTTCAACAATCCCTAGTGCACAAAACTTGGTCGTCAATACGACGAGCAAGCCCTCAGTCAAAGGAGGAAGTATGATTATGTAATGATAAGACAAGTGAAAATAAGATATAGTATGAAGACGCTGAAAATGCAGCAGCAGCAGCAGCAGTAAAAAAGAAAGGAAAAGGAGAAGGAAGAAGAATAATGAAAGAATGGAAGAAGAAGAAGAGATGAAGAAGAAGAGTATTAATAATATGAAGAAGAAGAAGAAGAAGAAGGAGGAGAAGGAGTTCACCTGGGTCCAGAATAGAAAGAGAATGAAGCTCTCTTCTCTTGCCTAAGTCATAAAATAGAAATTGTGGAGGTATGAAATGACTAGATTGCCCCTAAGGATTTGTCATGGGGCATGAATGCCATTTGGCAATTCCTCCATGCATGGTTACCAATAAAAACGTGTCACGATCCGCACCCACTGTAAGGGTACGAGCGCGTAACAATGCCCAGCCTACGCCGCAGTGTCGGCGGTAGAACGCTGTTCTAGGTCACTATCTAACCAACAACTCACGCATTGAATAATGTACTCATCATGATCAACTCCGAACGGAGGACAAGTATAAGATATCGTAACTCAATCACAGTCTAAGCACGATAAGATAACATAGAAGAAATAACTAAGAATAGAAGACAACTACTAAAATAACAACTCTCAACAATCAAAAATACTACACAAGTCTCAATCCACTACAACAAGTTTAACATTGAAAAAAATATATGCTAGTCTACTAAACTAAATCCCGATGACTCCTGAGTGTCGGGGCCAAAGGTAGCCATCCTGTCTCCGGGTCCATAATATGTAGACAAGTGTCCTCTGGGCAAACATCTGTAAAATTTTCAACAGGTCCAGTCAGGACAGGAACGAGCACAATCTCTTCTAGAAAACCCAAGTAAATGACAGAGAACTATAAAGCAGTTATAGACAGTTGTATTGATGAATATGGCAGTTTATTTTCAGGTGATGGTAAGAAAGACAGATAAAGTGCAAGGAAAGAAAATAACTAAACAAGAGAAGAATCATAGCAATGAAGACTGTAAAAATAGAACTAGCTGAACCAGGGTAATATGATATAAAGTCCAGACAGCAATGTAGACAAGTGTAACTCCAATGTAAGTCCAGTACAAGATGAATCCAGTAAGGGACGATTCCAGTTATAGTGATCAATGGTTCCAGGGTGAGTCCAGCCTATACTCTAGCAGTGTGTTTTAAAATACCGAGATCGACATGTAAACGGCTATGGGTAATCCGGCACATCATACACCTGGCCGGGTGTGAGATGGCTATCATTCCAGTTTGATTCCAGCAAAGGGTGATTCCAGAAATGGGGTATGTCTACATGTCTTACTCTAGTATTTTCTCTCCCAGCAAGTGAATCCAGAATTCTGACACAATGATTCAAAATGAGTCCAGCCAAAATATAATGATACCAGTAAATGATTCCAGTAAATGATTCCAGTAGGTGATTCCAGTAATAGAAGCCAGGAATGATGATACCAGTAATAGAGGCCAGAAAATAAATGTGTGTCGTATACATGAATCCGAAATATCCATACGTGTTGTAACAGAGAATCGTATACAACTAACTAGAACTGAAGTACAGTAATTGACAAGTAAATGAGAGAATTATCAGAGAATGTACTCGCCTGCTACTCTGAAAAGAGTAGTGTAATATCATATGTCTGCAACTGAGTCACAATGTCCTAAACAGAGGAATACAGGTTATAATATGTTTAAAACAAGGTAAATGATGTTTATGATACAATCTACATGAATTCTAAGCCAATCTAGGTCGAAGTCAACTCTAAGTCAACCCTGGCCAACTGTCTAGGTCAAACTAGGTCCAAGTCAAACTTGGTCAACCCTAGGTCAACCCAAGTCAACATCTAGTCAAACTAGGTCAATATCTAGGGTTACATTGGTCAACTTGTCAATGGGTCTCTATCTAGGTCAATCTCTATAGGGTTTGTTTTTTTGTGATACTAGGCAACTTGGTGCTAACCAACATCCTATATTAAGCTATTTCGTTACTTCCCATGTACTTATCAAGTTACCCCTATCATATGCCTATATTTTAAGCTCACAAATCCCATTTACCACTTATATATTATAACACAATAACTTACATATTTATATATATAGAGGTACATAGGACATGAAGACTAAACATGTGAGAACATGGCATCAATAAGGGGTGTGGTGTGTGGGTGAACATACACATGTGTGTGTGTGTGTGCAAGAAATAGTGTAGCAAGGGACAGTACCATAGACATGTTCAATCTGAACAATACATCCTAGTATATCACAGATTCAAGGCACACTTATTCCTACATTGCAACTCATGGTACTAACCCACAATATGTCATAACTGAACTCAAATACTCCACATATCCTTACCCTTAGCCTAGGACTGAAACCCAAACTCAGTCAATGACTGATACCCCAAACAAATCTGTATAGCAATGCCTCTGTTGGCTTTGCCAAACCAAGCCTAGCCATTAAATGTCCAACACTCTAACATCCTTTCAACACCCTAATTACAGCCTACCACTGCTGCTGATCTTGTCCTGCTACTGCTGTTCTTACACATGCAAGCAATATGCAAGAATGCAAATATGAAGCCCATGCAATTTCAATTGTAAACTCAAACAATACTCTATCCAACCTGCCCCATTTTATACCCTCACTAAACCAAGCTAACTGACACTCACTCATGTATCATATATGATACTCTAGTCTGATACTAACTAGTACATGGCTGTACAAAATGGCTGTACACTTCCTGTACCAGACCCGAGCTCCCTCTCATGCCTTACTGGCAATCCTTCATCACAAATTCCCTTCCCAAATTCCTTGTTGCCCATACACTAACAGTGTCACTTAGCTACTCCTAATCTCCTCTCTTCTCACTTATTTTCTGCCCTCTTCTTCTTACTGTTCCAAAAATCCCTCTCTCCCTGTACACACACTAATGCATACATATCTCGCTCACTACACTCACTCACCCACAAGAGGGCTCACTACACTGATACAACATATGGCTAAAAGCCTATGGCACAAATGATTGCCCCCAATACCCCTTTACTAGATTACATAAGTATACTCACACTACATGATGCTAACCCAACTGAAATAAATGTCAGATAATGGAAATGCATTCGAAAACCCATTTCATAGCATGCCTATGGTCCATAGCCAAGTGTCAAAGCATAAGGTTGATCGAGTGATATCCAAGTGGTGTCCTAGTGAATCTGTGGGTGCATAAGTGACTGGAATGAGTGAATGAGTGTCAAGGGTGAAGTGTCAAGTCATGGTGTCATAGAGTGAGTGTCAATTTCATCTCAGATTCAGTGGGTAATATGAGTGTGAAGAGTGTGTTAGTGATACCATGTGTTCAGGAAAACAGTGTGTGAATGGACAGTGATGTGTGGGTACAATCAACCCAATGTAATGTGTTAGATGTGTATACGTGTGTGTGTAATAGGAATTTGAAGAGTGTAATGTATGTGTGTGCATTACAATGATGCGAGGGACAGTGAGCTGTGACTGAATGAAATATGGACTAAACAAATTACAGTGAACATGCCAGTCAATTACCAAGCCCCCATAACCATTTTACTATTCAAACCATTCCCAACTAAACTCACATTGAAAACCTATCATACGAACATGTAATCCCTAGTAAAAAAACACATAAACTATGTAAATGAACATTAAAACTGGATTAAAACATTTAAAACAACTCTGGATTATAAAGTTACTGTTCAGTATCAGAAAATATAGGTTTGAACCCAAATTCATTATTCGAATTACATGGAAACTTCAATCAAATGGTTGACAGAGGTGTATAATCATAACATGGTGTTGTACAGGTTGATTCATGTCCACACAAGTGGATACGACGTGTCCAAAATATGAATCATACAGTGTGTCAAAAATTAACACAGGGCAGCCTCGTGCCTGCGTGCGGGTCGCCCTAGGACACGACACAGGGCGACCCGTGTCTTGTGATCATACATCTGGGTTCGCCCATAGTAGGGCTAGGTGTCTAGGTGTCTGTATCGTGTCTAATGTGCGTCGTGTCGTGTCAATCAGCACGTATCAGTGGGGGTTTTACCCGTGCGTACAGTGCGCGCGCGCGACCAGTGCGACCAGTGCGAAGAGGAGAACTCCTCGCATACTGCACCATATAGTCCCCTTTTGGGAGGATGAAGTCAGTCTATGCCCCATCATCCTCGCCAAAAATGGCATGTCCACGTGTCCGACACAGGGAGTTATTGTGCCCGAGTAGCAGGACACAGTGTACGTGTGTGCACAGCGTGTCCAACACGAAAAACAGACACAAAACGACACAGAAATATCTAACACCCTTCACAAAATTTAATGTACATACTTAGATCTACCAATTCATGTAATTACATTTACAGAAATTGAAAATAATTTCCTAAGAGGCATTTCATCGAACACCTAACATACATTATGACACGTGTCCGATACGGACACCAAACGGACACAAAATCCACCCAAATTCGAGGTACAGCTAGGGGACACCTAAAACTAGCCTAATATGCAAAGAAATCAAAATAATAATACAATTTAAAGGGTTTTACCTATAGGTACAAATTGCATAGAAAAGCTCCAAATGGGGGGGTGTTCCTCTTGATGGCCAAATGCTCCAAATGAGCCCAAAACTGAGATTAACCTCCAAAAATATTAAATATACAAAAATTAGAACCTAATGCAAAAGACTAGGATGAAAAAGGAGATCAAATGAATAAATGGAAATTTTTGGAAGGGGGAAAATACCTTTCTTTTCTCCAAGTGTTGGAATGATAAAAAGAGGCAAGCCCTAATGAATAAGTGTTTAAATAGGGTGGGAATCCCTATGTGGCTGTTCATAGGTTCAATAATTAGGGTTAGGGTTCACTAAATGGCCCATGGGCTTAAGTCATGATCAATTAAATAATTAAGCCATAAGTCATTTCATGAAACCACAAGCCATGACTAAAATTCACTAAACCAAATCTCCTCATTCTAAAACTATTCTCTAATGACTAAAATAGGTTAACTCAAGTTAGACTAGGGTCACCATGGCTAGGGTTAGCTTCTAGGCTAGTCCACTAGGTCTCAACAAGTCAAGGTCAACTAGAACTCACCAATTCAACAAATCACCAAATAAGTCAAAATGACCAAATTACCCCTAGACTAAAAATGATAATCAATCATCCTAATGACATGGTTAGGCTCTAGGTCATGCAGTCTCTAGGGTTTCACTAGCAGCACATCAAAATCACAAATCATGACTTAAGGCAGTTTTTAAATAGTTTAAAAATTATTAAAAATTACTAAAAATCATAATATGAATCAAATATCAATAATTAATCATTATAATTACAAAATTTCAAAATTACCCTCATCTGGAAAACTGGGTGTTACAAATCCACTTATAAAAAATGTAAAATTGACATTTGCATAAGGGCAAGTGCAAAAAGGAATTTGATTTTGGAAAAAAATAGTTTTTGAATTAAATTTGGAAGGGAAATATATATATATATATATATATATAACAAAAAAAATACGGCTATTACATTTCACGAACTCGAAAAACTCCTTAGGACTTCAATGGCAGCCGCAGCACTTCTCTCTTCGTCTCTATATTTTGGCGTAAGTCTTTAATGAAGGCACGAAAAGAGTATTTATAGAGAAGGGTAGAAACCCTAATCATATTCCTGGCCGTAATTGATTGCAAAAAGATAGGAACGAATAATAAAAATTTTTGAATGAATTAAATTCAAATCCCACAAAGATAAGATTTGATCTATTAACTCAATCTTTCCATAATCGCTCAAATCTTCCAATCAGCCACATCATATGCCACATGCGCCCCATAGCCACTCAGCCTGTCAACCTGCGCACGTAGCTGCGAACCCCGCAGCAGCCCTCGGTACCCGCGCACCCAGTGCCGCAGTCCCGCAGCACCTGCGCGCCCAGCGCCGCAGCACCTGTGCTCCCAGCGCCGCAACCCCGCGGCACATGCATGCCTGCTGCAGCTGTGTTGCGACTTGCACAGAGACGAGCGCATCAACTACGCACAATGCGCCTTACGTCAATGCTGACATGCTGAGTGCAAAGTGCACCAACAAAATGCCACTTTATGCCCTTGAGCCCGAGTCCGAGTCGCTAAGCCCCTTCGGGGCTTAGCTCCATAAGGAAATTATCTCATGAGCATGACAAAAAATATTAATGCTTCTTTGTTGGTTTAGCCTTCTTTCAACTAGAAAAATGTCCCCTCATGGCACCCATGTGCCTCTCCACACTTCATGTGATCTCTCAACACAAGCAAAGCTTTATATAGAGATACCATCCATTTGGTTTTTCCAATGTGGGACTATCTTTCTAGTTTCTAAAGTAAAAGACCAACAAGAAAAAAGCACCAAAAATCTCCCACATATCTCTATATATGGGTTGAGCGTTTTCTATAGTGATTGCCCATCATGCATTAGAATAGATGTCACTACGACTTGAATCTTTTCGCATGGGTTAAATGACAGTATGATACATGAATGGACTAAGCCTTGAATTCTGTACCATAACTACAATTCTTCCCACTCACATAATGACATCAACTGCGTTTTTGGCTGCACATTAAAGGCCTTGTGCCAGCCTGGTTTCGGTGTATGTATCTTGGGTGTCTACAAGATTTTCCTCAAGAGACGGCCTATATCTCTTTCCATATACTCTAGGTGAGTTCTTTTAAAGAGTCTTTGTCATGAAGTATTTTGCTTATTTGTGGTGCTACACCGCTATGACATGGCTCGAAGCCAAGACCGTGTCTCATGTGGTGTCATATCACCTGTAGCATGAGGCTCAGCCTCTTTGTAATGCCAAAATATCCAACATTAAGCCTTTCGCTTCCTTGCGGTGTTACGTTGCCGTGACATGGCTTGCAAAGCCGAGGCCCTGCATCATGTAGTGTCACCCACTGTAACATGAGGCCCAGCCTCTTTGTAGTGCTGCCTACTACTCTTTATCATACAGCATTAGGCCCTCTTGCCTATGTGCGGTGCTACGGTGCTGTGACTTGGCCCGAAGCCGAGGCTTTACCCTCACTAGGTACCTCATGTGGTGTCACCCCACTGTAGCATGGAGTACTACGCTCCTTTGTAGTGCTGTACTACCTGTGCTTTCTGTAAAGCAAGCCAGACATCCCAGATGCCTGAGAACTCATTAAGGCTTTCAAGCCATCCTCCCATAGGACTTTGTTCTTTGTAAGGAATAATCAGTAAACGACAGTGGTTCTGGGTTCATAATTCTGCAACATCCGAAAAGATTTGCCTACTGTTCCTGATATTCTTCCAGTCAATAGTTTTTTCTTGAACTAAAAGTTAGATGCCTAGTAGATTTCTCTTTGAACTAATAGCATAAAACTTTATAGTAGAATTGTAAAGACATAATATCAGAGTGTCTTCGAGCCCATCTTTTCGTTGTGTCTTCAACCAGATGGCACTTGAGACCTTTGGTGAATGGATCTGCCAGATTCTCCTGTAACTGCCTATTTTCAAAAATGAGGGTAAATTTGTCATTTTTTATATTCCTATATTTTTGTAAATAATTATTTATTATTATTGTATTTTGGGGATTTGTTTAGTCGGGTTGGAGTTTCGTCTAGTTTTGACTTGTGTTAGTGGCCCGTGTAGTTTAGACTCTAGTCGGGACCCAAAGATTAGATAGGCATGGCCCACAAACTCATCTCATTAGGCTAGTGCATTTAGACTAAACCCACATGACAAGTTTAGTCATTTGAAGATTAGAAACTTGACCCTTTTGACCCCAAACCTTTGCATACTCCTAGTTAACCAAAGAGAAACTTGATGAGGGCAACTTAGACATTTCCCAAACCCATTTAGGGATCCCATATGGCAGCCTACCTTCCTATTAACGCCCCACTTCATCTTCTTCCTCTTTCCAATTTTATTTCAAGCCCTAATTTAGGAGCTTTTTTTTTTCAAATTGCTCCTACACCCAAATTTCCTCCAAATTGAGCCAAATTCATTTCATTCTCTTCCCCTTGGAGAGAAGAAGCCTCTATTGGCTAGCTAAGAAGGGATTGGAAGGATTTGGAGCCTTGAAGCTTGGTGGAGATCTAGATCTAGGAATTTTACATTGAGAATCCATCTCTCTTTTGGTATGAGCTCTCTAAACCATTCCATTCCATTTCATTAGTATAACTACATTCATTTCGGACCCTATTTGCATTAGGGTACCATTAGAGAGGAGTTGAGTCTCTCCTATTTCTATTTGAAGGTTTTTTTTTCCTTTTATTTTGATACAAATTGGGGGAACTCGAATTTGTGACCACCAAGTGTTTGATACGTATCCCCAAAGGAACTTTCGTGTCCTTTTTGAGTCGAAATTGGGTGTATGTGCCCTAAATAGGATACGTGGTGTTGTGTTATGGTATTTCATGATATACATAGTTAGATTTGGGTATATACATGTGTTTCTTTTGTCAAAAACAATCCAAATTTGTCATAATATTCATCCACATTTTTAGTACCCATAGCAACTTAGAAATGTCATAACTCCTATCTCAAGACTCCGATTAATCTCCTTTTTTTTTTAAAATAACCGTATTAAAGTTAGCTTTCCAAATATATATATTAATAGGACAAATTCGTTCTAGAACTTTCTGTAAAACTGTTTGAGTGTCAGTTGTCCGAAAGATAAACGTGTTTCGGTATTTTCGCGATTTTGGGAGTTTTCGGACACGAAAATGTGATCCGTTTGAAGTTTTGGAAAGCTAATACGAAGGACTATGACATACTTTAATCCTAGAATTTAGTGAATAGGTCTAATAGATGCAGTATTGGTTTTAAGTAGAAAACTGACTATACGACATAGACATTTTGTGTATCCTATGAGCCTATGTAGTATGGATATCAAGTAAATGTAGGTATCATAGGTTATCAAGAATATATATGATATAGTACATATATATATATATATTATTGTTAGGTAATATGTGTTAGTTAGTGTGTGTTAATGTTGATACAAATGGTTAACAAGTAAGCCAAATATAGATAAGTTATGTGTCAAGGTATTAAAGTTATGGGTAAGATACTAGTGTAATACTTGGGTACCATGAGGATATTGGTATCGTGACACTCAAGTACCATGAGTAAGGATAAGTGAGTATTGGGACTTGAGTAAGGTATCCTATTTGGTATCAAGTATTAGTATTAGTAAGTTGGATAAGTATATGGGAGGATAAGGTATTGGTCAAGATACTAAGATATTGGATATTAGAACTAGGTAGTAGATAATATCAAGATGTTAAATGCTAAGAGTAGGATGATTGTGTCCATGTGTGTGTGTGAGTGGTTAGATATATGTTAGAATACCTTAAGTTAGTGTCTAGGGTGTGGTTAGTGTTATATGTTAGATAGATGGTTTGATATGATAGTTAGAGTTTGTTAGTTAGATGTCTATCTATGTTAGAGTTAGATATCTTAGGATATAGATATCTAAGTTAGATATGTTAGAGTTAAGATACTTGGTATCTTGAGATACAAAGTAGTATCTTAGGATACTAAGGTAATGTGAGATATCTTAGGATATTGGTTTACCTTCACCAAGGTAATGGTGTTTACCCTATTACAAGGTAAGGTATTGAGTTACCTTCAAGGTAATGTATTTACCTTCAAGGTAATGGAAATTACCTAAGGTAAGGGTAAGGTAATAGCAAGGTATTGGTAGGATACTAGGATGGATAGTTAGAGACTAGTCTAAGGTTTATTTAGGATCTATTAGCCTAGGTTAGTAGGTTGTCTACTATCCCAAGGTAAATATTACTAGGGTAAGGATATTACCTAGTATCCAAGGTATTGGGATACCTTGGTAGGTAATGGTTAGAATTGGGATATTACATAGATGGATAGGATATTATGATATAGGCTAGAGTTGGTATCCTAGATTATAGGATATTATCCCATGGGTAGTGTATAGAGTATATCTATAAATATGTTGAGTTGGTTATCTACCATTTTTGGGGGAGAAGGGTATAATGTATATGTATATATTAGAGTATCTTAGGATAGTATCTTTAGATAAGTTAGCTAGTATCTTAGGATATCTAAGATAGTATCCTAGATAGATATGTTAGTATCTTGGATAGGTAATTAGATACCCTATGTATCCTAGACTAGAAGTTAGTATCTATGTTAGAGTGAGTATCCTATGTAAGTTGGTTTCTTGGTTAGATGACTTGGAATAGCTAGTAGATGTTTGAGAGTGGGTATGATAGTATCTCGAGGGTATCAAAAGAGTAGGATATTAGGATATGGTTAGAGTGGTATCTTGAGATACCCAAGTAGTATCTTGGGATATCTTAGATTTACCTTTTTCCTTATGGTAATAGTTTACCTTCAAAGCAAGGTATTGGGTTTACCTAGGTAACTAAGGTTAGATATCTAAGTTATTAGTTAGCTAGTAGCTTGGGGGTATATAGATAGTTACTAGATATCTAAGTATGGGTATTGTGTATTAACGTATGTTTACTTAGATTAAGGTATTTGACTTCCCACCAAGGTTTGGTATTGGGATACCAATAGGACCAAGGTATATGGTATCTTGGTAGGTAATGTTTAGGAATAGGATGCTTGACTTAGATTTGACTCTGTTTGACCAAGGTTGACTATTTTGACTCAAAGTCAACTGTAAGTCAACATTGGACCTATATTGGACTAGGAGTTGATCAGAGTTGACCAGTTGAGCAAAAGTCAACTGTGAGTCAACCATTGACCTAATTTAACCTAGAATGGATTAGGAGTTGACCAGAGTTGGCCAGTTGACCAAAAGTCAACTGTAGGCCAACCTTTGACCTAGATTGACATTGTTTGATTTTGATTGACTTACCTTAACTTTGTTTGACTTACCTTGACCTAGATTGACCTTGTTTGACTTTGTTTGACTTACCATGACTTAGTATGACTTTCTATGACCTAGTGTGACCTAGTGTGACTTAGTATGACTGAGTTTGACCTAGATTTGCATAGTATACACTAGAATATCATGTCATACACTGCCAAACCCTAATTAACTCATGTATATCTCATCTTTAGGTCTGTGACATCACTCTGAGCATCGATTCTCATTGACAGCTCAGGACCACAGGCGAGTACATTCTCTGATAGTTTTTATTATCTTGATATCTGCTATATCCGATTCAGTTGTAGTATTTTATTTGATTCCCGACACGATGGTACACGGACTAGTATGCGTCGGATCCTGTCATGAGATGTTATTCCTAGACTTTCCTGGTATATGGGTACATTGTTCGATCTTGTTTCCTGTACTTATATAAACACCGATTTGGGAGTGGACTGGCCCCCTACTTTTGAATCCTGTGTCATGACGTGTCATGTCCGGATCTATTATACTACTCAGGGATGGGAAGTTATTAGTGGTTATGTGATCAATATTCCTCCTGTATTCCTGTTACTACTTGTGCA
Organism: Iris pallida; assembly: GCA_029216955.1. Lineage (NCBI taxonomy): Eukaryota > Viridiplantae > Streptophyta > Magnoliopsida > Asparagales > Iridaceae > Iris > Iris pallida. Next base: position 896,248 of record JANAVB010006995.1, on the reverse strand, counting down.
TAGCTCCACCCTCACCATACGTAGGGTGTAGTCTGACCAGATACTACTTATGCATAGCTTTCCATTTTGGTCGGTCTGATCTCCAGGTTTACCTATGCTTGTTCTTGTGCATAGTCGGTCAAATGAAACAACCTGATCCTGACCCAAGACGATCACATAACGCTCTAATAGCTCAAGACAATGTTTATGATTACATTATACATCAGATATTCTTGTACTGTTCTATATTCCAGTATTTTATACCCTGACATGATATCCAGTTTTATATATCATGTTTATATTCCATTCTTGATATTTCATCTTGTATTCCATTATAATTGTCTCTTACAGAATTTGTCAATTTACATGGAACTGCTATTAGCGTTTGTATTTGCTCATATCCTGACAGGATAACCCTATTGATGTTTACAGATAATATAGAGGCTGACTGCTCGACCTTCTATGGGTTTGGCATAGACGGTGAGTACTACATGGACATCCCTATGGAGCCGGTGCCCATTGAGGACGCACCTCCTGCTTAGACTTAGACTAGTTAGGCTTGACTGGACTGTGATCCAGTTAGTACTTGAGACTTGTAGTATACTTTATATTTTGGGATCTTGTGTTATGTTTTGAACTCTAAACTTGTATTGTGATCTTGCATCTATTTTCAGTTTATCTTTCTATCATATCTTATCATATTTCATACTATCTTTCTTAGATGCCTTGTGATTGAGTTATGACTTTATATACCTTCGTGCGGAGATGATAGGTTTATATATTGTGTCTAAATGTTGTATATTGTAGACGACCTATATAGCATTCTACTACCAATTCAGCGACGTAGGCTGTACGTACCCATGTGTTCGTGCCCCTAATTAGGGTACGGGTTGTGACATATTTTTGTGGTGGCCCTTGCAGGTCAGAAGTCATAATTAGTGCGATGTCGTAGTGGTGCTTGACTTAGAGTGCTGTTACGAGCCTGCTATAGGTTTAGAAGATATAGGCTATAGGCTAAGGATACTTAATCATAGTTAGAACTTTTTGAGAAGATTCCAGGGACGACTCTTGAGAATCTCATGATAAACTATCTCGAAATTTGATTCCAACTATTTATGTCTGTTCTTCCTTGTCCGTCGTTGAATTTGATTCTTGGTATTCATTGATTTTCTACCAGGATAAACCTTTGGACTAATTTGCCTCGATTATGGAATCTAGAATCTTCTACAGCCATATTAGCAGGCATGGCGAAGACATAGGGTCTGATTTTGGATGTATTTCTCAGGTTGTAGGAATTTAAGATTTTTGCAGCCAAGCATGCGACAATATAAAAATGTTAGATACCATGATCTTAGAGGTATGTACCTTAATTGCCGACCCTTTGGTTTATTACAGTCGTACTTACTGGCGTGACAAGGATTCTGATAACATGATTCTGGGTAGACAGGTATGGTTATCAGATTACAGAATAGATACCCTATAGAGGGTACCCTAGTATAATGGAGTAGGTATCAGTGGAGATGTTACTTGGGTATTTTAGAGAAGAGAGTGGGAGCTAGGCCACTTGTGGCGTAGCATCATGCCCTGCACCAACAGCGGGATATATCCCGTCAGGACAGGGCTTTTGCGATGACGTCGAGAAGACCCACACCGCAGGTGAGGGACTAGGAGGTTAGGTCTTGTTCTTTCATTTTCCTATTTCTTTCCACCCATTGAATGTTTGATTGCTTTCTTAATACCCTTAGCTTGCATATTTGATGATCATGCTAGATTAATAGAAAACCCTAATGGAGACCACAATAACATGATACTGTAGAGACTAAAACTATGCATGTTTGTTCATATTCTATAGAATTGCATATTATATAACTTTGGATAGAATTTTGTTGACTTTGATTGTTGGGGGCTTAACCTAGAGAAGAGTACAACCAACTTAAATTTCGAGGACGAATTTTTTCTAAGGGGGATAGGATTGTAACTGCTTATTTTCAAAAATGAGGATAAATTTGTCATTTTTTATATTCCTATATTTTTGTAAATATTTATTTATTATTATTGTATTTTGGGGATTTGTTTAGTCGGGTTGTAGTTTTGTCTAGTTTTGACTTATGTTAGTGGACCGGGTAGTTTAGACTCTAGTCGGGACCCAAAGATTAGATAGACATGGCCCACAAACTCATCTCATTAGGCTAGTGCATTTAGACTAAACCCACATGACAAGTTTAGTCATTTAAAGATTAGAAACTTGACTCTTTTGACCCCAAACCTTTGCATAATCCTAGTTAACCAAAGGGAGACTTGATGAGGGCAACTTAGACATTTTCTAAACCCATTTAGGGATCCCATATGGCAGTCCACCTTCCAATTAATGCCCCACTTCATCTTCTTCCTCTTTCCAATTTTATTTCAAGCCCTAATTTAGGAGCTTTTTTTCCAAATTGCTCCTACACCCAAATTTCCTCCAAATTGAGCCAAATTTATTTCATTCTCTTCCCCTTGGAGAGAAGAAGCCTCTATTGGCTAGCTAATAAGGGATTGGAAGAATTTGGAGCCTTGAAGCTTGGTGGAGATCTAGATCTAGGAATTTTACATTGAGAATCCATCTCCCTTTTGGTTTGAGCTCTCTAAACCATTCCATTCCATTTCATTAGTGTAACTACATTCATTTCGGACCCTATTTGAATTAGGATACCATTAGAGAGGAGTTGTGGCTCTCCTTTTTCTATTTGAAGATTTTTTTCCTTTCACTTTGATACAAATTGGGGGAAATCGAATTTGTGACCACCAAGTGTTTGATATGTATCCCCAAAGGAACTCTCGTGTCCTTTTTGAGTCAAAATTGGGTGTATGTGTCCTAAATAGGATACGTGGTGTTGTGTTATAGTATTTCATGATATACATGGTTAGATTTGGGTATATACATGTGTTTCTTTTGTCAAAAATAATCCAAATTCGTCATAATATTCATCCACGTTTTTAGTACCCATAGCAACTTAGAAATATCATAACTCCTAGCTCAAGACTCCGATTAATCTCCCATTTTTTTAAAAGAACCGTATTGAAGTTAACTTTCCAAATATATATATATATATATATATATATATATATATATATATAATAGGCCAAATTCGTTCTAGAACTTTCTGTAAAACTGTTTGAGTGTCAGTTGTCCGAAAGAAGAACGTGTTTCGGTATTTTCGCGATTCCGGGAGTTTTCGGACACGAAAATGCGATCCGTTTGAAGTTTCGAAAAGCTAATACGAAGGGCTATGACATACTTTAATCCTAGAATTTAGTAAATAGGTCTAATAGATGCAGTATTGATTTTAAGTAGAAAACTGACTATACGATATAGACATTTTGTGTATCCTATGAGCCTATGTAGTATGGATATCAAGTAAATGTAGGTATCATAGGTTGTCAAGAATATGTATGATATATATATATATATATATATATATATATATATATATATATATATATATATATATATATTATTGTTAGGTAATATGTGTTAGTTAGTGTGTGTTAATGTTGATACAAATGTTTAACAAGTAAGCCAAATATAGATAAGTTATGTGTTAAGGTATTAAAGTTGTGGGAAAGGTACTAGTATAATACTTGGGTACCATGATAATATTTGTATCGTGATACTCAAGTATATGGGAGGATAAGGTATTGGTCAAGATACTAAGATATTGGATATTAGAACTAGGTAATAGATAATATCAAGATGTTAAGTGCTAAGAGTAGGATGATTGTGTCCATGTGTGTGTGAGTGGTTAGATATATGTTAGAATACCTTAAGTTAGTGTCTAGAGTGTGGTTAGTATTATATGTTAGATAGATGGTTTGATATGATAGTTAGAGTTTGTTAGTTAGATGTCTATCTATGTTAGAGTTAGATATCTTAGGATTTAGATATCTAAGTTAGATATGTTAGAGTTAAGATACTTGGTATCTTGAGATACAAAGTAGTATCTTAGGATACTAATTAGGTAATGTGAGATATCTTAGGATATTGGTTTACCTTCACCAAGGTAATGGTGTTTATACTATTACAAGGTAACGTATTGAGTTACCTTCAAGGTAATGGGTCTACCTTCAAGGTAATGGGAATTACCTAAGGTAAGGGTAAGGTAATAGCAAGGTATTGGTAGGATACTAGGATAGATGGTTAGAGACTAGTCTAAGATTTATTTAGGATTTATTAGCCTAGGTTAGTAGGTTATCTACTATCCTAAGGTAAATATTACTAGGATAATGGGTATTACCTAGTATCCAAGGTTTTGGGATACCTTGGTAGGTAATGGTTAGAATTGGGATATTGCATAGATGGATAGGATATTAGGATATAGGCTAGAGTTGGTATTCTAGATTATAGAATATTATCCCATGGGTATTGTATAGAGTATATCTATATATATGTTGAGTTGGTTATCTACCATTTTGGGAGAGAAGGGTATAATGTATATGTATATATTAGAGTATCTTAGGATAGTTAGTATCTTTAGATGAGTTAGCTAGTATCTTAGGATATCTAAGATAGTATCCTAGATAGATATGTTAGTATCTTGGATAGGTAATTAGATACCCTATGTATCCTAGACTAGAAGTTAGTATCTATGTTAGAGTGAGTATCCTATGTAAGTTGGTATCTTGGTTAGATGACTTGGGATAGCTAGTAGATGTTAGAGAGTGGGTATGATAGTATCTCGAGGGTAGCAAGAGAGTAGGATATTAGGATATGGTTAGAGTGGTATCTTGAGATACCCAAGTAGTATCTTGGGATATCTTAGATTTACCTTTTTCCTTAAGGTAATAGTTTACCTTCAAGACAAGGTATTGGGTTTACCTTGGTAACTAAGGTTAGATATCTAAGTTATTGGTTAGCTAGTAGCTTGGGGGTATATAGATAGTTACTAGATATCTAAGTATGGATATTGTGTATTAAGGTATGTTTACCTAGATTACGGTATTTGACTTCCAACCAAGGTTTGGTATTGGGATACTAATAGGACCAAGGTATATGGTATCTTGCTAGGTAATGGTTAGGAATAGGATGCTTGACTTATATTTGACCATGTTTTACCAAGGTTAACTATTTTGACTCTAAATCAACTACAAGTCAACATTGGACCTAGAATGGACTAGGAGTTGACCAGAGTTGACCAGTTGACCAAAAGTCAACTGTAGGTCAATCTTTGACCTAGATTGACATTGTTTGATTTTGTTTGACTTACCTTGACCTAGTTTGACTTACCTTGACCTTGTTTGACTTTGTTTGACTTACTTTGACCTAGATTGACCTAGTTTGACTTTGTTTGACTTACCATGACTTTGTATAATCTAGTGTGACCTAGTGTGACTTAGTATGACTGAGTTTGACCTAGATTTGCATAGCATACACTAGAATATCATGCCATACACTGTCAAACCCTAATTAACTCATGTATATCTCATCTTTAGGTCTGTAACATCACTCAGAGTATCGATTCTCATTGACAGCTCAGGACCACAGACGAGTACATTCTCTGATAGTTATTATTGTCTTGATATCTGCTATATCCAATTCAATTGTAGTATTTTACTTGATTCCCGACACGATGGTACACAGACTAGTATACGTCGGATCCTGTCATGAGATGTTATTTCTGGACTTTCCTGGTATATGGGTGTATTGTTCGATCTTGTTTTCTGTACTTGTATAGACATCGATTTGGGAGTGGGTTGGCCCTCTGCTTTTGAATCCTGTGTCATGACGTGTCATGTCCGGATCTATTATACTACTCGGGGATGTAGAGTTATTAGTGGTTATGTGATCAATATCCCTCTTGTATTACTGTTACTACTTGTGCATAGCTCCACCCTCACCACACGTAGGGTGTAGCCTGACCTGATACTACTTGTGCATTGATTTCCATTTTGGCCGGCCTGATCTCTAGGTTTACCTATGTTTGTTCTTGTGCATAGTCGGTTAAATGAAACAACATGATCCTGACCCAAGACGATCACATAATGATCTAATATCTCAAGGCATCATTTATGATTACATTATACATCAGATATTCCTGTACTATTCTACATTCTAGTATTTCATATCCTGATATGATATCCAGTTTTACATATCTTGTTTATATTCCAATCTTGATATTTTATCTTATATTCCATTACAATTGTCTCTTATATAATTTTTTAATTTACATGGAACTGCTGTTAGTATTTATACTTGCTCATATCTTGATAGGATAACCTTGTTAATGTTTACAGATGATATAGAGGTTGACTGTTCGACCTTCTATGGGTTTGGCATAGACGGTGAGTACTACATGGACATCCCTGTGGAGCCGGTTCCCATTGAGGATGCACCGCCTGCTTAGACTTAGACTAGTTAGGCTTGACTGGACTGCGATCCAGCTAGTACTTGAGACTTGTAGTATAATTTATATTTTAGGATCTTGTGTTATGTTTTGAACTCTAAACTTGTGTTGTGATCTTGTATCTATTTCCAGTTTATCTTTCTATCATATTTCGTGCTATCTTCCTTAGATGTCTTGTGATTGAGTTATGACTTTATATACCTCCGAGCTGAGATGACAGGTTTATATATTGTGTCTAGATGTTGTATATTGTAGACGACCCATACAGCGTTCTACCGTCGATTCTGTGGCGTAGGCTGGACGTACCCACGTGCTCGTTCCCCTAATCAGGGTGCGGGTCGTGACATCTCCTGACTCTGAACATCCACTACGGTAATGTCTCCCCTTTTAATAAGATCATTTATCGCCTTGTACCTTAGACGCACAGACCTCTTCTTGCCATTGAAGAGGTCATTCAATACCACCGCTGCAGTCGCCTGGTTGTCACTGTATATTGGTACCGCTGGTATCTGCGTACCAACCATTGGAAGATCATACATGAGCTTTCGAAGCCATTATGTTTCATCTACTGCAGCCGCCAGTGCATTGAACTCAGATTCCATAGATGAGTGAGACAACATAGTCTTCTTTTTTGACTTCCACGATATAGCAACTCCACCCGTGGAGAAAACATATCCTCATGTGGACCTCTCACTCTCTACTTTTGAGCACCAGCTTTCATCGTTGAAGCCTTCCACTACTTTTGGATCTCCGCAGTAGTGTAGTGCATACTTCTGAGTCCTTTTAAGGTATCTCATAACCCTCTTCATAGCTATCCAGTGCTCCACATATGGATTGCTCGTGAACCGACTCAACATCCCCACGGCAAAAGCGATGTCAGGCCTTATGGCAGTTGTTGCATACATCAAACTCCTGATGACGCTAGAGTACTCCAACTGCTTGACACTTTCTCTTGGATTTGGCTTCAGCTTCTTGTCATACCTATAAGGTGTATCGATTCCTGGAAGATCCTGATACCCATAGTGAGCAACTTCTCAATATAATAAGGCTGTGACAATGCTACTCCAGTTTCTGTCCGGATGATCTTTATCGCCAGGATAACATCAGCATCCCCTAAGTCCTTCATGCTGAACTTAGATGAGAGAAACTTCTTTGTCTCAGTGACACTTGCTAGATCTGTACACAAGATCAGCATGTCGTCCATGTACAGACAAACTACAACTCCTCTCTCATCAACAAACTTTGTATACACACAATTGTCCATCTCACTGACCTTGTAGCCGTTTGATCTTATGACTTTATCAAACTTCTCATGCCACATCTTGGGAGCTTGTTTCAGACCATACAGAGATTTCACTAACTTGTAGACTTTGTCTTCGAGGCCCTTGACGATAAATCCTTCTGGCTACTGCATGTAGATATCTTCGGTCAATTCACCATTCAGGAAAGCGGTCTTAACATCCATCTGATGGATTACCAGCTTGTGAATTGCGCTTAGAGCAATCAACATCCTAATGGTCGTCATCCGAGTTACTGGAGCATATGTGTTGAAATAATCGATCCCCTGCTTCTGAGAAAATCCTTTGGTAACTAACCTTGCCTTGAACTTGTCAACAGTTCCAGCGGCCTTCATCTTCTTCTTAATGATGCACTTACATCCGATTGGTTTTGCTCATTCAGGCAGATCGACCAACACTCATGTATTGTTGGAGGTTATCGAGTCGTATTCATCATTAATAGCTTCATTCTAGAAGATAGCATCTATGGTCTTCATCGACTAATCATAGGTAAGCGGATCTGCTTCCACATGATAGGTGACAAAATCCTCTCCGAAGTCCTTTTGTCTCCTCACTCGCTTAGATACAGGTTATACGAGTTCTGGTTCAACAGTTGTTTTTGCAGCAATAACATCTTCTTGGACTACCTCTTTGTAAAAAACTTGAGCCTCCTGTGCACTCATATTATTTCCAGAATGTCCACGAGAATAATGTTCTTATGCCTTGCAAATTTATCTTCAAAGGATTCTGCATCGCGAGATTAAATGATATGATTTGACTCAATATCAAGGAACCTCCGAGCATTACTCTTATCAGCATAATCTAGGAATATAGTCTTCGTAGTCCTTGTTCCCAGCTTCTGAATCTTCAAATCCGGAAGCTTTACGTACACCAGACACCCCCACACTCGAATGACATTTAAGTTAGGTCTGACCTTGAACCAGAGTTCATGAGGAGTGACTTCCGAAGTTGCATGTGGCACTCTGTTTAGTATGAACATAGCCGTAAGCACTGCTTCACCCAAGAAGCAATTTGGCAAACCCGCAGTTAACAACATTGAGTTCATCATCTCTGTTAACGTTATGTTCTTCCTTTCTGTAACACCATTTGATTGAGGGGAGTACGGAGCAGTAGTCTTGTTGATGATTCCATCTTCTCTGCAGAACAATACGAATTTATGAGACATATACTTTCCACCTCGATTACTTCTAAGTCTCTTGAGTTGTCCGGTTTGACGCTCGACTTCAGCCTTGAAGTCCTTAAACTTCTCAAACGCTTCATCTTTAGACTTGAGCAGATAAACGAATACATACTTTGAGAAGTCGTCGATAAAAGTAATAAAATACTTCATCCCAGCCTTTGTGGAGAACTGTTTGAAGTCACAGATATATGAGTACATTAACTCGATGTACTTCGGTTTACCCGCTTGAACAGTTTCCTTATGATCTCTGTCTGCATACAGACCTGACACTTCTCCAACTCTTTAACCCCACATTTGGAGATAAGTCCTAGACTAGATATCTTGTTTATTCTTTTACAATGAACATGTCCTAGTCTATTATGCCACAACTCAAGAGAATAACAAGAAGAAGAAACTGCATCCACTATCTCTATAGGAGTTAAAAGTTGAAGTTTAAACATCATTTCTGTGCAAAAAGCCTTTCCGAAGTATATTCCTTTATAGGAAAAAATGACTTGACCAGCGTTAATGTCCATCCTCAAGCCTGCATTGCAGAGCAGACTTCTCGAGACCAGGTTCTTGGCTATGGCCGGTACATGCTTCACGTTCTGAAGCGTCAGCGACTTCCTGAAGTCAGTTGCAATACCACTGTCCTGATCCTGAGAACTTCAGCTTGTGTCTGGTTTGCCACCATAACCTTCTCAGAGATAGGTTGGTGCATGGTAAACCACTCATTCTTTGAGCAAACATGACACGAGGCCCCAGTGTCTATCCACCAGTCTACATCAATCCCAGCTGAGTCAACCTGCACGATCATAGCGACAAAGTTAGCCTCACCTTGCTCCTTTTGTTTTGGTTTTTCTTTGCAGTCCCTCTTCCAGGGGTCTTTCTTGCCACAGTTGAAATAAGTCCCAGGTTCTTCGTACTTGGGCTTGAACTAAGCCGACTTCACCTTCAGATGGTGAACGTCTTTCTTCTTTTGGTAGAAAGCCTTCTGCTTCCCTTTATAACTTCCTCCTTGCACCATATTTGCCTTAGCCATTTTCTTGGACAAGGCATCTACTTTGAGTTGGACAAGGCATCCACTTCCATCTTCTTGCGGTACATGTCCACGATGAAGTTGCTCCACCCAGGTGGGAGCTTAGCGGCAATACCCCTGACGACAAAAGCATCGACCAAGGGCATGTCGTCATCCGCCAGCTTCAGACGTAATTTAAGGAACTCCTTGACTTGAGGCAACATGGTTTTCTCGTCCTCAAACCGCATCCTCCAGACCTTTTCGGTCACGTGGATCTTGTTTCTGTTCTCATCTGCCTTGTAGAGATTCTCTACAGACTCCCAGACGTCATTTATATTGACCGTCTTACGGTATGACTCCGCCAGAGAGTCCTCCATGGAGTTCTGGATCAACAACTTGCAGAGGTTGTTATCCCGCCTCCACTTCGACTGCAAAAACGTGGCTTCAGCAACCCTTCGAGCATTTTCACCCTCTTGAATCAAAGGCTCAGGATCTGTCAACACATAGTCGACGCTCATGAGTTGAAGATTGGGGCTGACCTTTCTCTTCCAGACGTTAAAGTGCTCCCCGTCAAACTTCTCAAGTTTAAAACTTGTATCGAGAAGTTGTGCACGGTTGTTCTCCTTCAGATCTGAATCTTGCTTTGAGATTGTTATTCCCAAAATAGATCTTTTGATGGAAAATGGAAATCTCGAACTCTTATTTCTAAAGAGACAGAAAATTCATTCTCCTAAGAGAGATGAAAACTCGTTCTCAACCGAAGTTGATGCAACGAGATGAAAGATTGCTCTCAACCTGAGTTGATGCAACGATGTGAATAATCGCTCTCAATCGGAGTTGATGCAACGACTTTGCTGGGTGATAAAGATCACCGTTGCTCAAAGCCGAATTTGCCCTATTGTGATCTGCTCCCAGGAACTAGCAAGTTCGAAAGAACTTCTGGAATGCTCGCTGTCACCTTCTTTCATGAACTCGAAGAACTCCGTAGGACTTCAATAGCGGCGGCAGCACTTCTCTCTCTGTCTCTTTATTTTGGCGTAAGTCCTTAATGAAGGCATGAAGAAAGTATTTATAGAGAATGATCAAAATCCTAATCCTATTCCTGGTCGTAACTGATTGCAAAAAGATAGGAGCGAATAATAGAAAGATTTGAATGAATTAAATTCAAATCTCACAAAGATCGAATCTGATCAATTAACTCAATCTTTCCATAACCGCTCAAATCTTCCAATCAGCCACATCATACGCCACCTGCGTCCCATAGTCACTCAGCCCGTTAACCTGTGCGCCCAGCCTCGCAGCCCTGCAGCACCTGGGTGCCCAGCGCTGCAGCCCCTACGCACAATGCGCCAATGTGCGCCAACAAGATGCCACTTTACGCCCTTGAGCCCGAGTCCGAGTCGCTAAGCCCCAGCTCCATAAGAGAATTATCCCATGAGCATGACAAAAGCATTAATGCTTCTTTGTTGGTTTAGCCTTCTTTCCACTAGAAAAATGCCCCCTCATGGCACTCATGTGCCTCTCCACACTTCATGTGATCTCTCAACACAAGCAAAGATTTATATAGAGATACCATCCATTTGGTTCTTCCAATGTGGGATTATCTTTCTAGTTTCTAAAGCAAAAGACCAGCAAGCAAAAAACACCAACGTATCTTACAACTATTTCATCCTTTTAATCTTACCCATCAAATCCCTTTCAATTTCAACGAATATAAATCCTCCCTACCTTTTTGTCTTAACTTTTTCTTTTTCTTTTTTTAATTTTTGTGTTATTCATATGGATAAAAAGGGTATTACGACCATCGATTATTCAACGCATCATTACACTATATATTAATATTTGAACAAAAGGTTCAAAAGTTCCAAGTTTGGCAAAAGTTTTGTTAGTCTCTTCAAAGTTGAACTTTACCAAGATTTTAAAAGGCGCTAGGCATTAGGTGGGCGACTACCAACCGTCGAGCGTCTTGCCCGCTGCCTAACTCTAGAGGTCGATGGCCGGTGGCATCTGCTTCGTACGAAAAAGAAAAGAACAACAAACCTGCTCCGATGGCTAGTGGCGTCTGCTCCGTACTCCGGTGGCCAGCGACAGTGTGGTGGCTTTTGGCGTCTGCTCCTGCTCTTAGCTCCAAGCTTTGGGTGGGGCCGACTGTGTTGTATTCTCTTCCAAGGTTTTGTTTTACTTAATACTATATGTCGGGTCCCAAATTGTTTCTCCTAAAACCGCCTAGGCGATTGCTTCTTCGCCTAGCGTCCGACTTTTGGGCGGCTGCCTCACCGCCTAGGACTGCCTAGGCAGCCGACTTTACTCGATTTCTTCCTACAATGCCTAGCTAGCCGATTCCGCCCTATTCATAGGCGGTCCATGGGCGGCTAGCGCTTAAGCACCGATTAATACCGCTTTTTAGAATACTGGACTTTACTACCAAATGCTGGACCAAATCATACTTCACACCAGTTTATCAATTTCTCTGCCAACATCTTGGCTTGATGACAAAAAAATATGTTTAGTTCTAGGATTTGTCTTTATCAATACAAAAATGACTGAAAATGTTAATTCTCGTGAGATCACCATTTGATATATTTACAATGGAACATTTATCATTTCAAATGGAAATCAACCATTTGACCTATTTGCAATAGTACATTTATCGTTTCAAATGGAAATCAAACTCTCTTATATTGTACTTTCAAGCTACCTTCTTCCTAATAAGGGTGAGCAAATACCGACCGATGCCGAAAAACTGACCGAATACCGATTAAAAATATTCCGGAAAATCGAACCAAAATTATGTACCGATACCGAATTACCAAACCGATTAAAATATGGTATAATGGTAGTGGTAACGGTTTGAATGTAATACCATACCGAAAATACCGAACCGAACCGATTATATATATATACATTTTTTCCCTTAGAATGTTGTTCGTGATTAATTTTATATTACTCTTTTTCATTTTTATCTTTGTTTTAGTTGGAAATGAGTTTGTTAGAACTTAGAATAGATTTTGGTGGACTTGAAGTTATGTTAAGAATGTTGAGAATTGAGTTTTGGTCTTTTGAGCTTATATTTTTGTGTTTTCATATAATTTTGAAATGAATTTTAGTGTACTTAAACTTATACTAAGAATTAAACTTAGTGATCATGTTTGATCTTTTAAGCTCTTTTTTAGGTGTTTGCGACTTGTTATATATTATTCTAATAAATTTGATTAATTGCTTGTTTGGTAGAGGCTTGGCTTTGAAATTTAATGCTTCAAAAAAAAGTAAAAAAATATTTTTCTAGGTTAAGAGGTTCATATTAAGTGTGTTTATTGATCAAATGCTAAATGGTAAAATACCGATACCGAACAAAAACCGACCGAATACCAATTTAACCGAAACCCAAAAAAATATATTCTAAATGGTACGATATTGGTATTGATTTTTTAAATACCGATTTTTAAAAATACCAAAAAATCCAACCAAATACCGACCGATTATATCGACGCTCACCCCTACTTCCTAATGACAAACTATAAAACACTTTTAACTCGTACAAGAATCATGGAACTATATGCTTAATAGAGCTGAGTGGAAAGAGGATTTAAACAATCAAATCCAAAATTTTGGAACAAATTTTTTGTTGTTATATAAATTCATGGAAGTACGAATATGCCCCGTCTTACTTCCATCAAGTTACTAGATTTTAGTAGTTCGTGTATAATACATGTTACACAAGCAAACGACGTCCTTCCCAATCAAAGATGATAAGTGTTTTCTAAATTATCTATGTTTCTACAGTTCCATGTTCTAATCATAGATTACAGTATCGGTCGATACCGATCCAATATGATCGATACCGATACGATTTAGCATTTCCCAATCTGATACCGATATAGACTAATACCAACATGGGGGGTCTCAATTCTCAATTTGGTGAAGAAAATTGAACGAAAAAGACCAATTAACAAAAGGATAAAAGTATAGAAAGGTTGTAAAAGTATATAAAAGAAGAAAACTTATCTAATGCAGGTAAACAAATCGGCAAGGGTGACTACTATTTTGTTCAATTCCAAAATTACTAATAAATAACACAAAAATACTTAAATTATGTCTAAATATATATTTGTTTTAGATTTTAATAATTTATTAATAATTATTTATTTTCTGATAAAAGATGTAATAATTCGATCTGAAATCCCTGATCGTGTCGATACCAATTCTGATACTTATAGAAAGGTACGATTTTCCAAATGCCTCGTTTGGTTCACGGAATCATGGCTTTGGAAAAGAAAAGTGATTATTTTCTTGTGTTTGGATGCTAAAAGAATTGAAGAGGAAAGAAAAGTGATTTTCGATTAAAAAAAGTTGGGAAAAATGATTCCATCCATCCAAGTAATGAATTATTCTATCAACTTGAAGTATTCACTTCCCTTTACTAAATTTCTTGGCATTTCTATGTATCAATTTTTTTAATAAAAATTGTACTTTTTCAAAGAAAGGAACTACAAAGGTCCTTTTGTAAGCCCCCTGAATTTTCTGGATTTATTTTCGAATTTTCTAAATGAATTATTTTCGATAATTCATTTTGATTTAATTAATTTTGATCATTAAATGCTCTTTACCGTGACTTGGATTTCTAGAGCATCAGGGATACCAGTCTCTGGAAACTTTCTTCTTGAAGTTTGTAGTAGACGAGATTATCTTCATGTTGATATATCGTGTCCCACTCGAACTTGTTCCCTTGTGCTCCATTTGCTTCGCACAACTTTCGGGTCAATTTAGACCAATTTATCGTCTGTCGTAATTTGTGATTTAACTTTAAATTTAATTTTCGGGCCCGACATCGGTCCAATCCAGTCGACCCAATATATGGCACTGGCCTGTTTTAAGTCTAATATGCACATGCCACTTGCGTGCCACCAAATTGATTTCTCTTGTGCTCCCATTTTATCCATAATTTTAAATGATTTAAATTATTATTTTAATTAAATCTTGGCCCCAAGCTTGTCCAAACTTGACCGAACCGGATCCAACGCCCAACCAGATTTTATGTGATCCCTAACATGACTACCACCCTATTTAAAATATCTCTATATAAATATCTTATTTTCTCTCTCTATTATATATATATATATATATATATATATATATATATATATATATATATATATATATATATATATATATATATATATATATAATACTCTCTCTATCTCTCCATTTAAATCCTTACCTCACTCTCTCTCCTAACTCACTCCCCTATGTGCAGCCGACCTACCCCCCCTACTTTCTCTCTCTCCTCTCTCTCTAATAATATCTATCTCTCACTTTCTATATATATAATATATATACTATATACACACACATATATATATCTTATATATATATATATATATATATATATATATATATATATATATATATATATATATGTGAAATCCGCAATTTTTAGTAATATTTTTAATCATTTTAAATAATGTTTTGTTAAATAAAATTTTGTGTTAAAAATAATATTATTTATTAATTCATGAAAATTATTTTTAAAATAATTAAGTCAAGGATTTTTGATTGTCAACCCAGACCCGAACCCGGTTCAAACCAATTTGAGAAAAAAAAAATCTTTTTATATTATTATTAGTAATATTTTCTAAAAAGGAAATTATTTTATAGCCTTTAGCCCAAATGCTTAATCTCCATTATTTAACCCATATAATTCATTAAAGCCTTAAGGCCATTTACTTAATCAGACCTTTAACCCAATAGTTCTAAAATCTTAAGCCCAAAGAGTTAAAGCCCTTAGGCCAAACCCACAGCTCATTTCCTTTGGGCCAATGCAAACTTTTTAATATAAAGTCCAAAACTTTCCAACCAAACCATTAAGGTTTCCTACAGCCAATGCATGGGTATTATTTCTTAAGCTAATGAATGGCTTTCTTTAGTTAGGAAAGAGAGAAGCTTTAACTTTCTGTTGGGAGCTTTGGGTTTTTCCCAAACCGAAGGCTTATCGGCTCTTCTCCCTGGACTCAACCGATGGCTTTTCTCCTCCCCTGGCCGCCGGCCATTATGGCTGAGACTCCTCCCTCTCCCTAAATTGGTAACTCCCAAACCCAATTTTCCCTATATATATAGCTTCTCCCTCTCCATCCTCCATCACCATCACTGTCCCCAAATTTCTTCCAAACTCACCATTCTCCGGCGAATTTTCCGGCGACCCGAGCTCCGGATCCACCGTCGGCGACCCGACCGGTGCCCGACCCCCGATCCCGAGGCCGCCGCCCCCGACGCCGCTCCCCGTGGCCGCCCGCCGCCATCAGACGACCCGCGCGGCCCACTCCGGCCGTCCGATCGCCGGCGTTCGCCCTCGTTCGCCCCTGGTTGCTTCTCGGTGCTGACCCGCGTGGCCGTGTGCTCTGTCGGATTTCGTTCCCGAGCATTTCGGTTCCGAGCTTCATTTCGGGATTTCCGTTGCACCTTTGGTTTGGGTAAACTCTAACCTCGAATTTAATTCCTCTGTCAGTGATGAAATCTGGTCCCCGATTCCTTCGGGAACTCGGTTTTTCCGGCAATGTAATAATTACGTTACCAATTTGCTTTCCGAAATTCTTCGGAAATTGTTGCTGTTCTGTGATTTTCTGAAATAAAATAAATTCAGATTTTTTCTGTGAATGTTCTCGGGATTTCCGAGAACTAACTCGGAAAAGTTTCTGTGTTTGAATTCTCGGGTTTTTCGAGAAGTTTTCGGGAATAAATTGGAGTTTAAAATTTTAACATAAAAAAAAATTGGTTTGGAGAATTTTGTTCTCTGGGTTCTGTGTATTAATTCAAATTTCCGATGAGTTCGGAAATGTTTACTGTAGCTTATTTCTTTTGGAAAGAAATGGTATTTGATATATTTCGGGTTTTCGGGAAATTCCGTTCTCATTTCGGAATGCTGGATTGGCTTTGGAAAAAGACTATTTTATGGTATATATATATATCCCTGGTTTGGGACTGTTTTATAGGAATCTTGGAAGCATTTCCCAGTTTTTGGGTTGACCAAAAAATAGAGGGAGTGCTGCCGAATTTTTTGTAAAATTATAAATGATTTTTGAAATGATTTTTAGTGATAATATTATTATTTGGGCGACAACCTTACCGGTCAATGGGCCCCAGTGAAATGCAAACGCACCGGTCCGTCCGGACGTTGAGGCAGAGTAGCTGAGTTTGACAAATGGACCAGAGTCTGAGACACCTATTATTTTAATTTAATTGTTAGTTTTATTATTATTATTAATTGTAGATAATTTCGGGACTAACCTGTTTTCTCTTATTTAAATTTATAATTAAATTTGTAAGGGCATAAGCCCAGTTTCTATTAAGTGGTCTGTAATATTGTAGTGTAGCGTTTTTATTTTATTTTCTGGGATTATGGTACGCGTAGGAACAATTAAAATACTATTAAATTAAATAACTCATGATTTCCTCATCTTTAAGTAAAAGAAAATATATTTTTATATATAATTGTAGAACGTCAAAGTTTTCCAATAAATAGATAAATACTAAGTTTTGTACGTAATTTGATAAAATACAAGTTTTCTCGAAAAACCAAAGTAATTTTGACTTTCTAAAACAACGCACTAGTAAACGTTGTGGTTAACTAAAATTGACTAGGAAAGACAAATAGAGATTGTAACTAGATAACTTGTGATTGCTTCTGAAATAAGTTTCCGGAGTGTAGGGTTCGAGGAGGTTTCTGACTGTTAACCCCGAAGTACCGACTCTCCAGTTTGATCAAGTTTAAGGCAAGTACAGTTGTGATTGTTTGCAATTTAATTAGTAATAGTAATCTTGCATGCTTGAACCACATTTCTACACGGAACTCTCTCCTAGAGTATTGATTGTTATTGTCTCATTGCCTCATTGAATCTAATTGACTCGGGATATTGGGGGAGTAGTGTAGCGTCTATGACCAATACCCCTCATTGAATCTAATTGAATCTAATTGTACGAGCTTACCCCTCTCACACACGGGGATAGGCCGGACCATATCAGTGAATCATCCCAAACCGGTCATAGTCGTTACTTACTCAAATCACATGTTTTCAATTGTAGAACTGTTGGAAAATATTGCATTTCTAAATTGTTTATAATTGCAAATTGCTAATTATTAGTTGAATTGTAGATTTTCATAATTGTACTTTGCTCCCTCCTGACTGGAGACCAACATATTTAGGTTACACTGAGGATGACCTATTCCAGAGTATCTGAGGACTCAGAGCTATTGTTCAACAATCCTGACTTGTACCCGGCGGTACTACCTGACGATGATGGCACGGCGTCTCCTTAGATGCTGTTGGTGTTAGTTAGATTTACTTCAGTTTATGGTCTTTAAACTTTTGTACTGGACAAGTTTTTATTATCGAATAAATGTTATTGTGGCAATTTTAGTCTTAAATGTTGTTGAATGACCTGCACATGGATTACAGCTTACTGCCACCGTCTCATCAACGGTGCAGGCTGGGCATGATCCGATTCGACCCAAGTATTTGGGGACCGGGTCGTGACATGTTTTTAGTGGTGGCCCATGCAGGTCAAATCAATCAACAACTTAGGAAAACCTAGGAAAACAGTTAGAATACTAGAACACCAAGTTGCCACAATTTAGGACCGATTATATATATGATAAATATTTTGATTATAGACTGGTAGGATACCTTGCTTATGTTTGCATCCTAAACCTTCCAGAGCATGACCATTGACAAAACCAACTTTGATGGCGATGTGGTGTCATCTCCGGATCGAACCCCGCCTCTTCAACCAAGTTCGAGCTTTACACCCCACCAGCTCATTGATCATTTCTACAAATCATCCAGTGAAGTTTTCACTACACTGTCGAATCCTACCTCTTCTTAAACTGGGTTATTTTTCCTTGAGGAAATACCCACTCCTGTTGTTTCACCAGTATCAGCGATGGTTGCCCTATTTCAAGAAATCCTGGAGTGCCAGAAGATTCAAACTGAACAGATGGATATCACGAGAGAAGTCATGAAGAATATCATCGATGCAACTTTAGTCATTTTAAACCAAGTTGGAATGGAACCTCGTCCTAGGAGGGATACCCATGAATCTAGAAGATATTTGGGCCCTGTTCGGCAATCATATTGCAAGAAGCTTTTGACTTGTGCCTACTGCAAAAGGCCTGGTCACCAAGCCAATATTTGTCGCAAGAGATTTAGAAAATATTTGGTATGTGGATCTGCCGAACATCGAGTAAAGGACTGCCCCTTATCTTTTCATTGTACCTGAGCGTCTATAATGTCAACCTCAGGACTCTATCCAAAAGACCGTAGGAAGGCATAAAGCCGATTCAAGGATCATAGAAGTTGAAGCAGTTGGAGACTGCTCATACAAGAGCCAGAGCCATGAAGATTAGTACCTAAGACCACTGTGTAGCAATATCTATTAAGAAGCTGTAACAAGATGTTCTTAGAACAATCATGAGAGTTATTTTGCTGTAATTCTCCATATGAATAAAATTCTTAGTTACACCTTCATGGTAGATGTTTTCTCATAGTCTTCATGGGTTACCCTAGATAAAGACATAGAATTCACCATTGACCTAGTTCTCGGCTCTTTTCCTATCTCTAAGGGATGCTATAGAGTCAACCTGAAGGAAGCCAAGAAGATGAAGGATCAGATCAATGGACTAAAGACTTTAAGATTCATTCAAGACGGAGCTTCACCCTAGGGAGCACTTGTGTCCAAGAAGGATGGAATAGTACGGATGTGCATCGACTATCGGGCACTGAAGAACAAGTACCCTTTTTCCCAGATTGATAATCTGTTTGAATCAGTTTGAGTGAACTTTAGGTGTTTTCCAAGATCGACCTCAGATCTGACTACCAACAGATCAAGGTCAGGAAAGAGGACAATTCCCATAACGGCATTCAATTATGGATAGTTGTTGGTCATGTCGTTTGGACTGACAAATGCTCCTGTTGTGTTCATGAATCTCATGAACAAAGTCTTTTATGAGTATTTGAATCAGTTTGTTGTCTTCTCCATAGATGACATTCCGATATACTCGAAGACTGAAGAAGAGCATGAAGAGTATATGAGAAAAGTTTTGGAAAGAAGAAAAGCTAACTAAAAGTGAATCTTCTTAGACAAGGTGGTTTTGCCCATATTGTCACAAGAGAAGAATTTCGAAGAATCTCAAGAAGATAGCCACTGTGGAGAAATGGTATACCAAGATTCAGTAGCTGAAGTTACGGCTGACTAATACCGGAAGTTGTGAAGGAATTTGCCAAGATTGCTGAACCTATGACGAAGCTGACTCGGAAAAAAAAATGAAGAGTTCATCTGGACGGAGGACTGCCAAGCAGCATTCGAGGAGCTGAAAAAGAGGTTTATCACTGCACCAATTCTTGCGCTACCCGCAGGAACCGGTGATTTCTTAATTTACAGTAATGCCTCTGGAAAAAGGACTGGGTTACAATCTTCAACAACATGAGGAAATAATTGCTTACATATCTAGGCAATTACGGACTCATGAGAAGAACTATCCCACACATAATTTGGAACTTGCTGTAATGGAAGCATTATGGAAAGGGGGTAAAATATATGTGGACTATAAAAGTCTAAAATATATCTTTACTCAGAAAGACCTGAGCGTTGGACAAAGAAGATGGTTGAGGATTTCAACATCGATTTACATTACTATCCAGGAAGAGCAAAATGTGGTAGCTAATGTACATAGTTGATACTGATGGCGAAATTCTTAAACAAGAAGCGGCACCTTCTAGAAGACATCAGAAAGTTGGACTGGAGATTATACTGCCGAGAGAAAAGAGCTGGATGTTGATTCAGTATCGATAAAATTACAAGTGAGCTCGAGTCTGATGAAAGAAGTCAAGAAGACGCAGTTTCAAGAAGAAATATTTTGCAAATTGAGAGATCAAATGTTGGCAGGAACAATTGAGAGTTTCTCTATTGCCAATGATGAAGCTTTTGAAGAATGGTATGAGGTTTATGTATCTTCTGGCGAACTAAGGAATGAACTGATGGAAGAAGCGCGCAGTCGCAGTATCTCACATATGAATCGGGATATGCGTATCATTAATTGATATTATGAAATGTAGAAGGACAAATTCCAAGTATGGGATTAGATTGGTCAACATAAGGAGTTTAGCAGAAACCAGTAAGCTTGTTGCAGCCGCTGGACATTCTGGAGTGGAAGTTGAAGCCCATGAACTTTGTATCAGGATTACCTTAATTCTAAGGAGGGAAGAACACCAATTGGACTTTGTGGATTGACTGACTAAGTCAGTTCACTTATTTCCCTACAAATTAGTTTATTCACTAAGAAGTTGACAGCATTGTATGAAAGGCAATGTAAGAGAAAGAGTACTGTTGGGTCTAGAAAAGGTGACTGACGCAGTAGAAATAGTAAAGGTAATTAGAGACAAGCTCAGAATTGCCAAGATAGACGGAAGCATTGGGATTAAGTGTAGACGTTGATCAGTGGAGTTTGAAGAAAGAGATAGTGTCTGAAGATCTCTTCTACCAAAGGAACGATTAGTTTTGGCAGAGTTGGAGAAGTAGCATACCGAGCTGGAGAGTAGATCAAGCCTTACAGTGCCAGAGAAACCAGTAACAAGCGTAGTCAGAGGTGAGTAGAAGATCAGAAATTTGAGCCATCATAATTCATATTTCCTTCAAATCCTTATCTTTTTTATTTTGAACTTGACATATGTTGCTAGTTAGCCTAGTTTTGCAAGCTATTTCTTTTTCAAGCTTGATCACGACAGTATTTTACTGGGTGCACCCACTAATATATTGTCTAATCAGAACCGGTGCATGATGGTCTGATAAACCTCGTGTACTTTGGTTCATCTTTGTATTTTTCTGCATATCATAATTGAAACTTGTCCTTAAACTATCTCATCCACGACTATTTTTGGAAACTCTTATTGTTTGAACCTGAGTTATGGACGCAATACCGTACCTGCTTGATTGTAGTAAGTCTATCCTTTCTAACCCAACTCTTTAAATTTCGAGGACGAAATTTTCTAAGGAGGGAAGGTTGTGAAATCCGCAATTTTTAGTAATATTTTTAATCATTTTAAATAATGTTTTGTTAAATAAAATTTTGTGTTAAAAATAATATTATTTATTAATTCATGAAAATTATTTTTAAAATAATTAAGTCAAGGATTTTTGATTGTCAACCCAGACCCGAACCCGGTCCAAACCAATTTGAGAAAAAAAATCTTTTTATATTAATATTAGTTATATTTTCTAAAAAGGAAATTATTTTATAGCCTTTAGCCCAAATGTTTAATCTCCATTATTTAACCCATATAATTCATTAAAGCCTTAAGGCCATTTACTTAATCAGACCTTTAACCCAATAGTTCTAAAATCTTAAGCCCAAAGAGTTAAAGTCCTTAGGCCAAACCCACAGCTCATTTCCTTTGGGCCAATGCAAACTTTTTAATATAAAGTCCAAAACTTTCCAACCAAACCATTAAGGTTTCCTACAGCCAATGCATGGGTATTATTTCTTAAGCTAATGAATGGCTTTCTTTAGTTAGGAAAGAGAGAAGCTTTAACTTTCTGTTGGGAGCTTTGGGTTTTTCCCAAACCGAAGGCTTATCGACTCTTCTCCCTGGACTCAACCGATGGCTTTTCCCCTCCCCTGGCCGCCGGCCATTATGGCTGAGACTCCTCCCTCTCCCTAAATTGGTAACTCCCAAACCCAATTTTCCCTATATATATAGCTTCTCCCTCTCCATCCTCCATCACCATCACTTTCCCCAAATTTCTCCCAAACTCACCATTCTCCGGCGAATTTTCCGGCGACCCGAGCTCCGGATCCACCGTCGGCGACCCGACCGGTGCCCGACCCCCGATCCCGAGGCCGCCGCCCCCGACGCCGCTCCCCGTGGCCGCCCGCCGCCGTCAGACGACCCGCGCGGCCCACTCCGGCCGTCCGATCGCCGGCGTTCGCCCCCGTTCGCCCCTGGTTGCTTCTCGGTGCTGACCCGCGTGGCCGTGTGCTCTGTCGGATTCCGTTCCCGAGCATTTCGGTTCCGAGCTTCATTTCGGGATTTCCGTTGCACCTTTGGTTTGGGTAAACTCTAACCTCGAATTTAATTCCTCTGTCAGTGATGAAATCTGGTCCCCGATTCCTTCGGAAACTCGGTTTTTCCGGCAATGTAATAATTACGTTACCAATTTGCTTTCCGAAATTCTTCGAAAATTGTTGCTGTTCTGTGATTTTCTGAAATAAAATAATTTCAGATTTTTTCTGTGAATGTTCTCGGGATTTCCGAGAACTAACTCGGAAAAGTTTCTGTGTTTGAATTCTCGGGTTTTTTCGAGAAGTTTTCGGGAATAAATTGGAGTTTAAAATTTTAACATAAAAAAAATTGGTTTGGAGAATTTTGTTCTCTGGGTTCTGTGTATTAATTCAAATTTCCGATGAGTTCGGAAATGTTTACTGTAGCTTATTTCTTTTGGAAAGAAATGGTATTTGATATATTTCGGGTTTTCGGGAAATTCCGTTCTCATTTCGGAATGCTGGATTGGCTTTGGAAAAAGACTATTTTATGGTATATATATATATCCCTGGTTTGGGACTGTTTTACAGGAATCTTGGAAGCATTTTCCAGTATTTGGGTTGACCAAAAATAGAGGAAGTGCTGCCGAATTTTTTGTAAAATTATAAAATGATTTTTGAAATGATTTTTAGTGATAATATTATTATTTGGGCGACAACCTTACCGGTCAATGGGCCCCAGTGAAATGCAAACGCACCGGTCCGTCCGGACGTTGAGGCAGAGTAGCTGAGTTTGACAAATGGACCAGAGTCTGAGACACCTATTATTTTAATTTAATTGTTAGTTTTATTATTATTATTTAATTGTAGATAATTTCGGGACTAACCTGTTTTCTCTTATTTAAATTTATAATTAAATTTGTAAGGGCATAAGCCCAGTTTCTATTAAGTGGTTTGTAATATTGTAGTGTAGCGTTTTTACTTTATTTTTTGGGATTGTGGTACGCGTAGGAACAATTAAAATACTATTAAATTAAATAACTCATGATTTCCTCATCTTTAAGTAAAAGAAATATATTTTTATATATAATTGTAGAACGTCAAAGTTTTCCAATAAATAGATAAATACTAAGTTTGTACGTAATTTGATAAAATACAAGTTTTCTCGAAAAACCAAAGTAATTTTGACTTTCTAAAACAACGCACTAGTAAACGTTGTGGTTAACTAAAATTGACTAGGAAAGACAAATAGAGATTGTAACTAGATAACTTGTGATTGCTTCTGAAATAAGTTTCCGGAATGTAGGGTTCGAGGAGGTTTCTGACTGTTAACCCCAAAGTACCGACTCTCCAGTTTGATCAAGTTTAAGGCAAGTACAGTTGTGATTGTTTGCAATTTAATTAGTAATAGTAATCTTGCATGCTTGAACCACATTTCTACACGGAACTCTCTCCTAGAGTATTGATTGTTATTGTCTCATTGCCTCATTGAATCTAATTGACTCGGGATATTGGGGGAGTAGTGTAGCGTCTATGACCAATACCCCTCATTGAATCTAATTGAATCTAATTGTACGAGCTTACCCCTCTCACACACGGGGATAGGCCGGACCATATCAGTGAATCATCCCAAACCGGTCATAGTCGTTACTTACTCAAATCACATGTTTTCAATTGTAGAACTGTTGGAAAATATTGCATTTCTAAATTGTTTATAATTGCAAATTGCTAATTATTAGTTGAATTGTAGATTTTCATAATTGTACTTTGCTCCCTCCTGACTGGAGACCAACATTTTTAGGTTACACTGAGGATGACCTATTCCAGAGTATCTGAGGACTCAGAGCTATTGTTCAACAATCCTGACTTGTACCCAGCGGTACTACCTGACGATGATGGCACGGCGTTCTCCTTAGATGCTGTTGGTGTTAGTTAGATTTACTTCAGTTTATGGTCTTTAAACTTTTGTACTGGACAAGTTTTTATTATCGAATAAATGTTATTGTGGCAATTTTAGTCTTAAATGTTGTTGAATGACCTGCACATGGATTACAGCTTACTGCCGCCGTCTCATCAACGGTGCAGGCTGGGCATGATCCGATTCGACCCAAGTATTTGGGGACCGGGTCGTGACAATATATATATATATATATATATATATATATATATATATATATATATAATCTCTCTCTCTCTCTCTCACACCCATCACCATCATCACACCTCCCCACCCCCTCTCTCAACCGACCCCTCTCTCTCCTCTCTCCCACAACAGCACCCTCCATTCTTCTTCTTCTTCTTCTTTACTTCTTCTTCTTCTTAAATCATCATTTACCACCACCACCATCACTACACTATACCACCACCATCACTACAATACCACCACCCCGACTCTCCTTCCTCCCTCGGCCAGCCACCACCGATGGGCCACCGTCGTCATGCCGTGACGCCGCCGCCTGGTCGCGCGCACAGTACATGCGCCGCAGCAGCAGCAAGCAGCAGTTGCAGCAAATAGCAGCGCAGCAGTAGTGCGAAGCACAGGCGCGCGCGGCAGCAGCCATTGCTGGCCTACCGTGCGCCGCCATGACCGCCGCCGCCGCCGGCGAGCCCCCCTTGGCTGGCGAGCTCCCCCATGGTGTGTGTCGTCTCCATGATGCATCGCCAAGGCGATTCATGCGTTTTGCACGGGATTCGTCGTCGCGCGCGCGTTTCGAATTTTAGAATTCGCGTCTCGGGGCAGCGACTTCATGCAGATTTTCTAGACAATCCGACAGTTGGATCGACAAACTCTTTGCTCCGTCATAATCTTGATATATACCCCTTCACTCTTCTCAAATTTAATCCATTAATTTTGTCGTTTGATACATCAAAACCGGCCACCAAGTTGACACTTTAAATTGTACTTTTTTGGATAGTTTGAGGAGCCGACTTCATCAGCTCGTATCTCCTCCATCGCAGCTCCGTCTGGCGTGCCACCAGTTCCTGTTCATAGCTGGTATAACCCTCTTCCTACCCCTCCAGGTTCGTTTCATTGTGAACACGTTTGATTGGTTGAATTTGACGCCAAAGTTGGCCGTCCGAATTCCTAATTTCTAACTTATAAAATTCTATTTTTGAACCCGGGACTCCGGATTCAATTTTTGACACTACTAGTAGACTCGTAGCGTCGTTCTGGCACATTTTCATATAAAGTTTGTTAGATTTGGAGGACGTGGACCCTGGCACGTATTTCGATGCAAGTCGGATACCAAAATCCGGGTCAACGGATCATTTTGAGATCGGCTAATCGGAATCCAATTTTGGATATACCGTTGGGTTCGTATCATCATTCTAGACTTGTTGACATATAATTTGCTAGGTTTTGAGGACATTGGCTTTGACACGCTTTTTCATGCAAATCGGATTCCAATATCCGGGTTAACGGACCAATCTGAGATCGGGTCATCGGAATCCAATTTCGGATATACCGTTGAGTTCGTAATGTCATTCTAGATTCTTGGACATATGGTTTGTTAGGTTTTGTGTACTTTAATTTTGGCACATTTTTGGTACAAAGTGGGTCCGACACGGACACCATTTTGACCCAAAATTACATTTTTGCCCATGTGTCCAAATTGGACTTATAGATAGGCTATCCTAGCTAATTTGACCATTTTGGACACGTTGGTGATGGTTGTTTCACCATCCGACAACATCTGTAGGTTTTTACCCTATTATTATAATCCTTCTCTTTTTATTCGTATTTTTATATCCTTGTATCGGAATTGAGATCCATCGATTCCAGTGATTTCACCATCACTGAAATTGATATGTTGACCCTGTAATGTTTATAGAGACTAGCTTTGACCCTGTTTGACCATGGTTGACTAATTTGATTGAACGGCGAAGTAGAGTCAACATTTGACCTAAGTTAGACTAGTTTTGACCTTGGTTGACCACGGTTGACTATTTTGACCAAAATTCAACCGGAAGTCAACCGTAGCCTAAAATTGACTAGAACTTGACCGAATTTGACCAGTTGACCAAAAGTCAATTGTTAGTCAATATTAGCCTTATTTGACCTAGAGTTGACTAGAGTTGACCAGTTGACCAAAAGTCAACTGTAAGTCAACCATTGACCCAGTTTGACCTAGTTTGACTTGGTTTGACTTCTTGTGACCTAGTTTGACCTAGTGTGAATCAGTGTGACCTAGTTTGACTTAGTTGACTGAGTCTGACCTAGATTACGTAGCTTATACTATAGAATAAAGCCTAACACTATTGAACCCTAATTAGCTTATATATATCTTATCTTTAGGTCCGTGGCATCACTTGAGCATCGACCCCATTTGACAACTCAGGACCAGGGCCGGCCCTGGCCCAGGGCGGCCAGGGCGACCGTCCAGGGCCCCATGAAATTTAGGGGCCCAAAAAAAATAATTTAAATGTATATATATTAGTAATCTTATATTGAAAATAGAACTAATATATAATATGATTCTCCTTTATCACAAAACATTTGTGGTGTAGTGGTAGTTTGTTATACCTGTACATAAGAGGTCCTAGGTTCTAGCCTTAGCTGTATCATTTTTTAGTTCAATTTTTTTATATTATATATGGGCCCCATTTTAAAAATTTGCCTAGGGCCCCCACTAACTCAGGGCCGGCCCTGCTCAGGACCGCAGGCGAGTACATTCTCTGATAGTAGTTCCTTGTCTTGATATTTTCTGTATCCGATTCAGTTATAGTATTTTACTTGATTCTCGTCACGATGGTACACGGACTAGTATATACTGAATTCATGTCATGAGATATCATTCTTGGATTTTCTTGGGATACTGGTACTTGCTCGATCTTGTTCTTGTATATGTATTAACACTGATTCCTGAGAAGGAGTAGCTACCTTCTTAGGAAATCTTGTGCCATGACGTGCTGTGTCCGGATCCGTATACTATTCGAAGAATAGGAATTTTATAGATAGTGTGATCAATACCCATCTTGAGTTACTACTTGTATTATAGCTATACCCTCACCACACGATGGGTATAGCCTGACCTGTGCTACTACTTGCTCCATAGCTTGCCATCCCGGCCGGGTCGAGTCCATGTACTTATAGCCGGTCGGCTAGAAGCCTGATCTTGACCCTTACCGATCACATTATGCTATAATATTTGAGGCACATTTTACATTTATTACATCAATTACATATTACAGTTCAGCTTACTTTCCCTGCATGATTCACCTTGACATGATTTCCAGTTTATATATCCTATTTTACTTACAGTCTTGATATATCATCTTGTATTCCATTATGATTGTCTCTTACAGCATTTGTCAATACTATGAAACTGTTGTTAGTTTATGTACTCGTTCCCATCCTGACTGGATACGTTGATAATATTTTAGGAGTTGTTATGCCATTATTGGACTTCATGATGTTGCTAGCTGAGGTGGATCTCACTATTTTTCTATGTGAGTTGCCTGGTAGTTATCCTTAGTTTGTCTTATTTTCCTTCTTTATTTTCCTGTCTTATGATTCCTTCTAGTAGTTTCTGATTGTTCTTGTGTCTTAGTTATCTTTCTTGTCTTATCTTCTTTAGATATTGGGTTGTGATTGAGTACATTTGTAGTTCATGGACCTTCTAGATATAGTGTATATTTATTGGGTACTAGACAGCGTTCTACCGTCGATACTGCGGCGTAGGCTGGGCGTGGCCCACGTATTCGTATCCGTATATCCAGGTGCGGGTCGTGATACGTTTTTAGTGATGGCCCATGCAGGTAAGTCTTTGCAATTAATGTGAAGTCGTGGTAGTACTTGAGCTTTTCTGTACTACTGCGAGCCTGCCCTAGGATTAAGGTTGCGTCATGGAATATTTTAGAAATTTGGTACTCAGTCACAAATTAGGAACTCTTGGTAGATTCCAGGGATGACCCCTGGAAATCTTATTTCAACTTTTCGAAACTTTTCCCATTTGTTCCTGTCCGTCATGATTTCTGAAACATCTGTCCGTTATCAACTTTATTCTTTCTTGGAATGAGTTTGTGGACCCCAGAGGGAAGGTATAAGTTGAACTTATATATCTTCTAGGTTGAGACGAGAATATGATTTGCCAGTCTCATATCAGGTTGAGATTGTTTTAGATTATACTCCAATGATTTCCTTTTATCTTGACCTAGATAGTACCTTTGGAACTTCTCCTGAGAACTTTTCCTAAATCCTGTCTCGGAATCTGTTTCCGTTAGTTTCCATTTACTTATCCTTGATTCGTTGTTGAATTTTGAATCTTGATATTCATTGTTGACTTCGATTTTGATTCTGTTTGAAGATAAGTTTCTCTGGATTGAGTTAAGATATTCTGATAAACATATTTGATGAGGACGATGAGACGATAAATGTCTACTTTATTTATGGAGTTTAGAATTTATCGCAGTCATATTAGCTAGCCTGACAAGGACATGGAGCCTGATTTTGGATATACTATCCTAGTTATGGCATTTAGATTCTCTTACAGCCATACCGGTTGGCGTGGTAAGGAATCTAGATGACATGATTATAGGGTGTATACCTTAGTTATGGACTCTATCATTTATTACAGCTATGTTTACTGGCGTGGCGTAAATTCTGGCAACATGATTTTGGATAGACGTGTATGGTTATCAGGTCATATCTTAAATTGATTTTGTAACGCCCCAGTCCTAAAATAGAAGGACTAGGAACGTATCATGCCAGCTGTATACATACGAGTAAATGAAAGGCTCGTATGTATACATAAGCTGTAAATGTAGAAAGCCAAGATATTAAATCTCATCCATGAAGATAAATAATGATATAAAAGCAACTTTGTGTTTATCATGTATACAATCGTTGGACGGAGACAAATCCACTACCAACCAATTTAAATATGGAAAAATATACAAAGAAGGAATTGGTCGAGCGAGCAAGTGACGAGTCCAAGAGCAATCATCACGGAGGAAGGAAGACATGGCCTTAGCTAGAGCACCTACAAGAAATCATGAGCACACACCTGGAGAAATTACCAGGTCCTCAGAGGGACGTAACAAGATACAGGAAGAACATGCCATATAAATACTAAATATAAAATATGCCACAACCAAAGAAAGTGACAAGACTACAAAAAGGTAATCTAACCATACTAAAGTGATCATGCAGATGAGAAACAATCCTTCGACGCATGAGCCCTGGCTGTAAATAGGATCGGCGTAGTCTCCATATAGGGCACCAGGGGCCTACTTCCGTAACGTCCGAATATCGTCAGAGGGCATCATGTGCAAGGGGCTACGTCCATAATGCTCTGGATAACGTCAGAGGGCATCTGAAGCCTGCGTCTCCGGTGGAGCGCACAGGTAAGCAGGGAAGTACAAAGAAGCCCATACGTCAGGTATTGTTCTCCCCACCCAATGTACCTGTCAAGTCGCATCCACGACCATGTACCTCTACTAACTGCTAAGTCTCCTAACACGCCTCTATTAGCAGTTAGCCCTAACGCATGCGCATGGAGGATCAGCCCACATGCAAGAACCTCTACATGCTACTCATCTCACACATCCTCGTGGTACAACTGTGTCAAGGTATATGCAATACACTATAAACAGTAGTCTCTTAACTCTAAGTCCATATGCAATCCAAGGATAATAAAAAGTACATCTAATATCACTGAGCAAACAGTAAATCAAGAACTGTAAGAACTAGAAATAAATGAACAGTGATATGTAATAAAATGCAACTGAATATAAACAGTATAATGGCAAGGTATCTTGCCTGGTGTGACGCCTGGTGTCGTGCGGTATTCTGACATGTCCCAGTAGTCTAATAGCGATGGTCGAAGGAAAGGGGTCTGAAGTCGCGAGGAATAATAAGCACGATTTAGTCATGGTTGGTGACAATAACCGAATAGAGTTGACTGAAAGATACATATACTATTTTAAGAAATATTTATAATGCTTGAAACTATCTTTTATTTGTTACCGTATTTTTAGAGGAAAAAAGAATGCTTAAAGTAACAAAATTCATTTTTCACTACAATACTCTTGTTTGTAAAAATAGGACTTTTTAGATGGGAGCTTTATTAGTGAAAATAACTTGGAAATCAGAAATCGTTTACATAAGATCTAGAAAACTTTTAATGCTAAAACTAAAGTTTGTTATATATATATATATATGTATATATATATATATATATATATATATATATATATATATATATATATATATATATATATATATATATATATATATATATATATATATATATTTAAAAACCCATCATCGAAATTGACTAGTTTAATTTTATAATAATATACATGTGTTTTATTTATTTATTATTATTTATTATTATATTTACAATTTCCTAAAAAAATAAAATTGAATAACAATACTTAATTAATATAATATCCATACCATAGAATAGTACTTAGAAATTTGTAATAAATAAATAAAAACTAATAATAATAGTAATAATAATAATAACAATGACTTTATATTATGCATAGCTTAGCATGCCTACACCAATATCTGTACCTCTATGGAAAGAAAGTGTTAAATAAAATATATATGAAAATGACAACCACCTTGGCTGTGCTCCTCTTCCAGGAACCAAACTGAGCTAAGGACAAATATATATAGTATAAAGCAAAGCAGAGAGAGGGAGAGTTAGGAAAAAGGGCTAAGTGGTCGATGCCCATGAGAGGAAAGAGAGAGAAAGGGGAGGAGTCTCATACCGGAGTCTACGGCTGGGCGCGCTCCGCGCGTTTGCGGTGGCGAGTCCACATCTTCGACACGGTGGGCGCGTGCTCCAGACATGGAGGCCACATCGCGGTAGAGATGGTAGGAGCGTCGGTTGGAGAGAGACAAAGAGGGGAGGAGCTACAGGGCAGTGCAGGAGAGACGAGGAGAGGCGGGGCTCACTAGCGCTCCGGTCCGTACGACGTGGTCCGACGGCCCATCCGCCACTGGCCATGAAAAGCTCGGTGGACGCCGGGGTACAGCGATGGAAATGGCAGCACGGTGGAGAAATTCAGGTGAGGGGTTTTCTTTCTCCTCTGCTATGTTGTGATGGGGATGGTGTGGATGGATTGATTTGGGGGACACGGTGGCCGGACACGGTAGTGGAGGTGTGCTTAATCGGCTGACAGTGGCATTTGGTGTTGAAGGCCTTGGTGTTGAGTACAGGGTAGCAGTAGCTGGTGGTAGCGGTGGTAATGGTTGTAATGGCTAGGGAGATGGTGGTCGTAGGGGTGATGACGATGGCGGTATCGGGGCTGCCATTGGGATGGCGATGGTGCCGTGGTGAAATGACCGGGTAATGGTCGAGTATGTGGTGGTGGCGGGGTTGGTGATGTTGGCAGTCAGGGACGATAGGGGACAGAGGTTGCTGTGTGGTCGGGATGACGGCTCGTGTCGGGAGTGTCCGACACGATAGAGACGAATGTCCAAATTTGTCGGGCATGGAGAACCAGTGTATTTGTACAAATCGAAATATAGTAGATGGCAGGGCACGAACACGATACACGATTTGTGGTAGAGAATTTAGGCTTGTGGAATTTCTATGGAAAAAGACAATGAGGGCTCTCCTTATATAGGAGGTGGAAACCCTTTTTAGATATGGACTAATTTGATTGTGTCGGGAGTGTCCGACACGATGGAGACGAATGTCCGGATTTGTCGGGCATGGAGAACCAGTGTATTTGTACAAATCGAAATATAATAGATGGCAGGGCACGGACACGATACACGATTTGTGGTAGAGAATTTAGGCTTGTGGAATTTCTATGGAAAAAGACAATGAGGTCTCTCCTTATATAGGAGGTGGAAACCCTTTTTAGGTATGGACTAATTTGATTTAAATCTCCATATAGATAATTTCGTCATTTAATTCAAAATGATTTAAAATTAATTTAATCCAATCCAAGTCGATCTAGATAAATCATACTTTTAATTTAAAAGCATTTAAAATAAAGTCAATAAAATTTTTTCTAATTTAAATTCTCATATTTACTCCAATATATATTCAAACAAAATTTCAAATATCATTTTCATAAATAATAAATTATAATAATAATTAATTTCGAAATCTATATATATATATATATATATATATATATATATATATATATATATATATATATATATATATATATATATATATACATGAATTAAATTTATGTACCTCTCATAAATCTAGAATAAATATATAAAACTTACTTTCTAAATTACCAATAACTAAAATAGCCTTTCTATAATAATAAAATAAAGTTTTGGATATTTCTCAATGCGATGCTTTGTGCAACTTTTAGCAATAAAAGAAATAGATAAATAAATAAAATATTTATCACTTATTATTTGAAAGCTATATTTCTATATAATAAAAATGTTTTCAAAAAAAAATATGTACCTCGCACATATTCGCACTCGACGAGCAATTACGAAAAATGCAAATTCGCACGCAACCTACAATTATGAGAACTCGAACTTGCACGCGCCGTACAAATACGAAGTATAAATTAAATATCTTTAAATACCAATATATAAAAAAATCGTAGTAGAAATTTAGGGGGTTTACATCCTACTCAACTTAAAAGAATTTCGTCCTCAAAATTTAAGAATAAATAGGGTAGGTAGGGTGTCATTATCAACTTTTCATCTTCACATATGGGAATCATGAGAAACAAGGTTTGCATGAATAACAACAAGGCAAAATAAAATCCCCGAAGGGAGAAGCAACACAATTTGGAAGAAAATTTTGGTTAGGCTCAATGGTCATGGTAGGGTTTAAGCATTGATTTGGAGCTACTAGGTTAACACACGAAAATAAAGGACAAGGGTTAAGCAATCAAGATAAAACACAAAGTTAAGCATTTAAGGAATTTAGTATATCACAATCATATATTGGGTCGAAAGATTTGAGTCGAGGTTGAGTCCCTATCCGTAGTCGAAAAGTATTTTGGTAACATGGTAATGGTTATAGTTTAGCCTTTTTGACCTAAAATCGTATCATAAAAATAGAGCATAAGCGGACGTGTTTTAGTGGGACATGATATACCTACACAAAGGTGGGCTTGTCTAGGTCTTGCATGTGAAATTTGTTGGAAGGTAATAGCTAGTATTACACTCGAATATCAAAGTCATGGTCAGAGACACCAAAAAGATCTAAAATAGAAAGTGGGAGTTCATGAGGTGCACGAAAATAAAAATCAAATTAAAGCACAAAGTAAAATAAGTTAGGGACACGGTTTATAGAGAGAAGATAGTCTCCACGATCAAGGAATGGTCTAATCCTTTTTAAGTTTCAAACAATTAGAAGGTCATGATAAAAGTTTTAGATTTGAGGGAAGGTCGAGTAAGTCAAGGTAAAGATATTGTTATACAGTTTGGTTGATGACTGACTATACTTGTGTATATGCAATATCATAATCATAGGTGGTATGGCAACCTAATGTGGAATACTTCTATCTCACTTGGGTGACCTTACTTGCTTCTTGGTCCTCTACCAATATATGATCTAATCTAAAATTTCAAGTTCCTCTTAAGTTTCTCAATAAAATTTCCAAGATACTCCACCAAGATTTCCAATCATCTTAGGCTGTCAATTTTAATCAAAAATTTTAAATTTCTAGTAAATCTCGAAACAAACCTTGTATATCGCAAATCGAATAATAAATTTTTTTCTCCAAATCTTAAACTCAACATTTAATAAGTTTATCAGCCGAAATTCATACTACAAAATGGAACACTTAAATAACTCCGGAATTTAATTCTATATCCTTCAAATGTGCATATCTAGCTTCCAATAAGTCACAACTACTCTTCAAAAGTTAAAAAAAATGCACTAAAACTTAAATATCCATAGTCAAGGCTTTAAACTCAAATCTAAATATCCAATTGACTTTATAATTCATAGGTCATATGACACAATCTAATTCAAGAAAACATTTTACCAAAATTTATCAATCGTCCTGAAAGTTTGGTCAATCGTAAATCCTACTTCAACATTTAAAAACTTAAGATCCTTTTTCAAATCAAGTTTATCTCCATCCAAGGAAGTATAGCTATAACTTAAAATTCATAAATATTTTCAGAGACCTTCAAATTCAAATTAATTTGTTTTCTCGATCTAGCTATCCTCTCGTGTATACCACCTTGTAATATCAAAATAAAATTCCAACTATCCTTTGAAGGCGGTAATATGCTACTACCCAACTTGGAATTAACTAATCCTTAAAATCATACTTTTAGAAAAAATATCTTTATAACTCAAATAAGACCTCAATGTACACTAATTGTCAATGTAATATTCCTAGCCATGTGTTTGACCTATGAGCATATAATAGTGTAGTCATCTTCCTAACTGTCACTAAGCACGAACGATAAAAATTTACGGTAGAAAGAGTTCAAGCGGGATGCAAACCAAGGATGGTAACGAGAGTTCAAAAGTTGGAACAAGGAAGGAGGTCAAGCTTGTGGATGAGATTCCTAGACACTAATCCAATATTGCAGGCTCACATCGATACGATTACGTAACCGAAGTGACAAACTCGACCTGCATGGGCCACCACAAAAATGTGTAACGCTCCAGTCCTAAAATAGAAGGACTAGGAACGTATCATGCCAGCTGTATACATACGAGTAAATGAAACTCGTATGTCTACATAAGCTATAAATGTAGAAAGCCAAGACACTAAATCTCATCCACGAAGATAAATAATGATATAAAAGCAACTTTGTGTTTATCATGTATATAATCGTTGGACGGAGACAAATCCACTACCAACCAATTTAAATATGGAAAAATATACAAAGAAGGAATTGGTCGAGCGAGCAAAGTGACGAGTCCAAGAGCAATCATCACGGAGGAAGGAAGACATGGCCTTAGCTAGAGCACCTACAAGAAATCACGAACACACACCTGGAGAAATCACCAGGTCCTCAGAGGGACGTAACAAGATACAGGAAGAACATGCCATATAAATACTGAATATAAAATATGCCACAATAAAAGAAAGTGACAAGACTATAAAAAGGTAATCTAAACATACTAAAGTGATCATGCATATGAGAAACAATCCTTCGACGCATGAGCCCTGGCTGTAAATAGGATCGGCGTAGTCCCCATATAGGGTACCAGGGGCCTACGTCCGTAATGTTCGAAGATCGTCAGAGGGCATCATGTGCAAGGGGCTACGTCCATAACGCTCTGGATAACTTCAGAGGGCATCTGGAGCCTGCGTCTCCGACAGAGCACACAGGTAAGCAGGAAAGTACAAAGAATCCCATACGTCAGGTATTGTTCTCCCCACCCAATGTACCTGTCAAGTCGCATCCACGACCATGTACCTCTACTAACTGCTAAGTCTCCTAACACGCCTCTATTAGCAGTTAGCCCTAACGCATGCGCATAGGGGATCAGCCCACACGCAAGAACTTCTACATGCTACTCATCTCACACATCCTCATGGTACAACTGTGTCAAGGTATATGCAATATACTACAAACGGTAGTCTCTTAACTCTAAGTCCATATGCAATCAAAGGATAATAACAAAGTACATCTAATATTTCTGAGCAGACAGTAAATCAAGAACTGTAAGAACTGGAAATAAATGAACAGTGATATGTAATAAAATACAACTGAATATAAACAGTAAAATGGTAAGGTATCTTGCCTGGTGTGACGCCTGGTATCGTACGGTATTCTGACATGTCCGAGTAGTCCAATAGCGATGGTCGAGGGAAAGGGGTCTGAAGTCGCGAGGAATAATAAGCACGATTTTGTCATGGTTGGTGACGATAACCGAATAGAGTTGACAGAAAGATACATATACTAGTTTAGAAAATATTTATAATGCTTGAAACTATCTTTTATTT
Organism: Iris pallida; assembly: GCA_029216955.1. NCBI lineage: Eukaryota > Viridiplantae > Streptophyta > Magnoliopsida > Asparagales > Iridaceae > Iris > Iris pallida. The sequence continues at coordinate 859,524 of JANAVB010006995.1, read as the reverse complement.
GTTACCGTAATTTTAGAGGGAAAAAAAGAATGCTTAAAGTAACAAAATTCATTTTTCACTACAATACTTTTGTTTGTAAAAAATAGGACTTTTTAGATGGGAGCTTTATTAGTGAAAAATAACTTGGAAATCAGAAATCGTTTACATAAGATCTAGAAAACTTTTAATGCT
>JANAVB010006995.1:826853-854353 GCA_029216955.1 Iris pallida | reverse complement strand
CGGGTCAATTTAGACCAATTTATCGTCTGTAGTAATTTGTGATTTAACTTTCAATTTAATTTTCGGGCCCGACATCGGTCCAATCCAGTCGACCGAATATATGGTCCTGACCTGTTTTGAGTCTACTATGCACGTGCCACTTGCGTGCCACCAAATTGAATTCCCTTGTGCTCCCATTTTATCCATGATTTTAAATAATTTAAATTATTATTTTAATTAAATCTTGGCCCCAAGCTTGTCCAAACTTGATCGAACCGGATCCAACGCCCAACCAGATTTTATGTGATCCCTAACATGACTACCCCCTATTTAAAATATCTCTATATAAATTTCTTATTTCTCTCTCTCTCTCTCTCTCTCTCTCTATATATATATATATATATATATATATATATATATATATATATATATATATATATATAGATATATATATATATATAATACTCTCTCTCTCCATTTAAATCCACACCTCACTCTCTCCTAACTCACTCCCCTATGTGCAGCCAACCTACCCCCCATCGCTCTACTTTCTCTCTCTCCTCTCTCTCTAATAATATCTATCTCTCACTTTCTATATATAATATATATACTATATACACACACATATATATATATATCTCATATATATATAATCTCTCTCTCTCTTTCACCCATCACCATCATCACACCTCCCCACCCCCTCTCTCAACCGACCCCCTCTCTCTCCACTCTCCCACAATAGCACCCTCCATTCTTTTTCTTAAATCATCATCTACCACCACCATCATCACTACACTATACCACCACCATCACTACACTACCACCACCCCGACTCTCCTTTCTCCCTCGGTCAACCACCACCGATGGGTCGACGCCGCCATGCCGTGCCGCCCTGGCCGCGCGTACAGCGTGCGCGCCGTAACAGCAGCAAGCAATAGTTGCAGCAAGTAGCAGCGAAGCAGCAGTGCACAGCACAGGCGCGCTCGGCAGCAGCCATTGCCGGCCAACCACGCGCCGCCGCGGCCGCCGCCACCGCCGGTGAGCCCTCCTTGGCCGGCGAGCCCCCGGCGATCTCTCCCGTGGCGCGCGTCGTCTCCTATGACACGTCGCCGAGGCGATTCGTGCATTTTGCACGGGATTCGTCGTCGCGCGCGCGTTTCAAATTTCAGAATTCACGTCTCGGGGCAGCGATTTCATACAGATTTTCTGGACAATTCGACCGTTGGATCGGCGAACTCTTTGCTCCGTCACAATTTCGGTATATACCCCTTCACTTTCCTCAAATTTTATCCGTAAATTTCGTCGTTTGATACATCAAAATCGGCCACCAAGTTGACACTTTAAATTGTACTGTTTTTGGACAGTTTTGTGGAGCTGACTTCGTCAGCTCGTATCTCCTCCATCGCAGCTCCGACTGGCGTGCCACCAGTTCCTGTGCGTAGCTGGTATAACCCTCTTCCTACCCCTCATGTTTTGTTTCATTATGAGCACGTTTGATTGGTTGAATTTGATGCCAAAGTTGGCCGTCCGAATTCGTAATTTCCAACTTGTAAAATTCTATTTTGAACCCGAGATGTCGGATTCAATTTTTGACACCACCAGTAGACTCGTGGCATCGTTCTGGCACATTTTCATATAAAGTTTGTTAGATTTGGAGGACGTGGGCCCTAGCACGTATTTCGGTGCAAGTCGGATACCAATATCTGGGTCAACGGGTCATTTTGAGATCGGCTCATCGGAATCCAATTCTGGATATACCTGTAGCACCCAGTTTTCTGAAATTAGGGTATTTTTGAAATTTTATTATTTTATTATTAATTAATAGTATTTTAGTCATGATATGATTTTTGGTGATTATTAGTGTAATTAAACCATTTTCTAAGTCATGACTTATGACTTTGTGACTTACTAGCAAAACCTTAGTGTAAACCCTAGTTTTCCTTAACCTAGAAGTTGCCATGACCATGTGAGCCTAGCCATAGGCTTAGAACATCAAATTATGGCTTTTTAGCCTAAAGGGTATTTTGGTAATTTTCTAGGATTTATTTGGAATTATTTGTATTTATGTGTTTTTAATATTATTTAATTATTGTTAGTATCATGATTAGTCCCTAACCTAGTTTACCCTAATCTAGAGATTAGTCACTAACCTAGGAGGCTAATGTTAGATATTAGCTTTAAGTGTAAATATCTAGGTTTGATAATATCTAGATATTTTACTTTTAGATATTTTCGAGAAACCTAAATATCTATCTACTCGGTCCAAGACTTAGGAGGTAAGTTAGCAAGGTGGATGAACCCTAAATATCTACCCCTACCCTACCCATGGCAGCCCAAACCCTACCCCCTTCCATATAAACACACCCCCTTCATTCACACCTCATTTTTATTACACTAAAAACCTAATTTCCCTACAACTTCACACCCTCACCACTTAACCATTTCAACTCCAATTTGAGCCTAGTTTCTTGCATTAGACTCCCATACACTAGAGGATACCAATTGTGGCTTGCTAGCAAGGAATTGTGGAGCTTTGGACGTTGGGAGTCGAAGGAGGATTTCATTCAAAACAGCCTAATATTGAGGATTTTGCACTCATAGGTAAATATCCCCAACCTAGTTAATATTGTGTTTTCTCTTCATAATTACATGCATATAGGTAAACCCTAGCTGTGTGTCAAGTTTGGTAGAAATTAGAGTTGGTTTGGTGTCCGTATCGGACACGTAACCTAGGCTAGGAAACCTTGTTTGATGAAATGCCACAAAGGATTTGTTTTTGTTAAAATATAAAACAAATTATATTTTCTGGTAGCCCTAGACTTCTAGGTCACAACCCTAACTTACTGGACACATTTTCGAGTCGTGTCCGTGTCCAAAACGGACACGAACTCACTGTACGATACACGCGCACAGTGCCCTGCTACCACACCCTTCGTGCGCACTGCACAGGCCACTAGGACACACCAAAATTGGTGGACACGAGGGGACAATGTCTGCGAACATGCCCCCAAAGTTTCACGACGTATCGTTTTGTATCGGACACGAAATCGGGGCCGCACTGGCCATACACGCGCACGTTTCAGTCAAAATCCGACTTGGACACGGCCTTCGTATCGCGTGGACACGAGTCGAGGACACCTCGTGGTGACACGAGTGTGTAGCCCAACACGTGGGCTACACGTGGGCATGACCACGAGGCCCCACGTGGCTCGTATCGTGTCCACGAGGCGTGTGCATCTCTGCACGACGCAGTAAAAACCGTACGTATCAGTCGAGTTTCCTCGACTGATACGGCTCTCGTGTCGACGCTGTAGGACACGTGGACACGTAATAGTGTGTCCATCGTGTAGCCCTATATGTGGGCTACACGTGTGTACGACCACGAGACGTGTCGTGTCTCGTGGTGTGTCCAGGAGCGTGTGAAACGCGTGCACGACGCTGTGCACGCGTATGAGTATCAGGATTTACCTGTGTGGTGTTTTTGGGAGTTTGGACACATTAAACCGTGTCGTGGTGTCGTGTCAGGTACCTAGGATACTAGGGTATATGTGGGGCATCAGTTACCAACCCATAGATTCGAGCCATAGCTCGGTTTGTGAGTGAGAATGGGTTTACCTGTTTTCGAGTGCACTGTGCACAGTTTCCAGGATTTTGGATTATTTCCAGTTTTGCAAAAACAAATTTCAAATCAAATTTTAATATGATTTATACATGTATTAGTGTATTTTAGTATATATGTAGTATATATGTATGTGTGAGTGTGGGTGAGTTTGAGGTTATTTGGTTGTGTGTATGTGTAGTTGTGGTGTATATACATATACATGTATATACATAACTGTGTGTGTGTGTGTTGGGACTGGATTTTGGTTCCAGGAATTCTGAACCCATTTCCCTTCCTGTGTGTTCTGTCCAGCCCTCTCTCTCACTGTCCTCTTCTCTCTTTCACTCACTCTATGTCTCTCTCTCACTTTCCTCTCTCTATATTATGTTTATATATATAGGTTTAGTATATATATATATATATATATATATATATATATATATATATATATATATATATATATATATATATATATATATATATATATGACTTCCTAAGTATAGGTTTATATAGAAACCTATAACCATTAGCCTATGGAAATCTAAGTCAATAGCCTATGGAACCTAGATATACTAGCCTATGGCATTAGGGGCTAACCCTAATTTGACCAAGTGACCCTTGACCTAGGTAGTTGACCTTGTTTGACTAGAGTTGACCAAAGTCAACCTTAGGTCAAACCTGACCTAATTAACCTAGAATTGACTAGGACTAACTCAAATGACTTAGTGACTCAAGTATGATTTAACCCTAACTAGTTTGACCATGGTTGACCCAACTTTGACCTAGTTTGACTTTTAGAGTTGACCAGAGTTGACCAATAGTTGACTTGGACCTAGATTGACCTAGAATCATGTAGAATGCATTGTAAACTTTAGTTTTACTATTCTGGACATATTGTGACCTGTTTTACTCTAAATAGGACTCTGTGACACCAGTTCGAACATCTAGTCATATCAGTCATACAGGGTGACAGGCGAGTACATTCTCTGATCTTTTCATACTTGTTAGGATTTATATTCTTGCTCTAGAATACCTTACATGATGTTGTCACGTCATTATCACGGATTGGTACTATATGGATCTTGTCATGCGATGTTATCTCCCTCGGGGTGCATCAGATACAGTTGTCATGTGCTTTTCACGAACATCTTGTATTTCATGTACACCACTTTCATATATACTCTTGTGCAATCTTGTACTCTCATGATCACGTGAGCAAATATGATAAAAACCTCTTGTATAAGGTAACGTAACTTGACTGGATCCTTGTGTATTGATTGGGGAGGGTGAGTAGGAAATGGTTATGTGATCAAATCCCATCTTGTACAAATTCTTGTGAAATCTTATGAAATCTTGTATATGTCCTAAACCCGTTTATATAACCATATCATGCTCTAAATCACAGGTTACCTACAGTTCTTACTTATCATATATATAGATATTTCCAGTTATCAAATCTCTCTCGTTTTTACATATATTCTTTACAGTTCATGTATCTTACTCTATGCATGCTTTACATTTTCCAACATGATATGAACTGCGTGAGATGTATTGTGCTCGTTCCTGTCCTGACTGGATCTGTTGAAAATATTACAGATGATGATGGTGACTGCCCCACCTTCTATGGGACACATGAGGGTGACCTTCAGGAGCCTGAGGAGCATCTAGCTCAGTAGAGGGTGCCTAGTCTAGTCTAGTGTTTACAGTTTTCATTTTGTATCGGATTGTTCCGATTGTTAGTTGTGACTTAGTTATATTTCAGATCTTGTACTTATTGTGTTGGATATCTACTTTGTGTGGTGTGGTAACTCTATATATATATTCAGTTTCTTCCTTTCGTCTGATTCCATATCATGCTCTATCTTTCCTAGACTTGTGTTTGAGATATAGAGTTGAGTTGTTATGTTATACCTCCGTGCGGAGATGACAGGTTTATATATCTTGTTGTTAGATGTTAGATGTTATAGATGACCTATACAGCGTTCTACCGCCGATACTGCGGCGTAGGCTGGACGTACCCACGTTCTCGTGCCCCTAATCAGGGTACTGGTCGTGACACATTTTTGTGGTGGCCCATGCAGGTCTGTGTCGCAATTAGTGCGATCTCGTAATGGTGCTCGACTTAGAGTACTAATTACGAGCCTGCAATTAGGACGTAGAACCTAGGACATGATAGGAGTTTCTCAATCACACCTAGGAAATTTCCGATCTTTTGATTATCATGATTACTCCCCTTGTATTAATTTAACTGTCCTTCCTTGATAAATCTACTCATGTGCCATATTGACCTCTTTGTTTCAATTCGTCTCCAGGATGACGAAGACGCACCCGCAGGCCACTGGATCGAGTAGTTTGCCTGAGAGATCTGATCAGACAGAGGAGGAGGTTCACGAGACTGCCCCCAGTGATTCTACTATTCTGGAGACCCAGGCAGTTGCACAGGGAGGTCTACCACCTCCACCCCAGAGGGTTACGGTCGTTGTTCCGGAGATACTGCTGCCACCACCACCGGTACCGACGGATACGCACCATATATTCTTTCTCCTTCAGCAGATGATGGAGACACAGCGGGCCCAGGCAGAGGTGTCGCAGCGCCAGTCGGAGGCATCACACCGACAGATCGAGATGCTGAGGCAGAGTATGGAGAACTCGCATCAGCTTGCCCTAGCAGTAGTAGAAAGAGTGGCACCGGGTACGGTGCAGGGCCCTACTGGCCAGCAGCCGTACCAGCAGCAGTCCAGGCCGGGGACAGTATTGGACTTCAGGAAGATGAGCTCCAGGGACTTCACAGGCACGGAGGGCATCCTCTATGCAGACGACTGGCTAGAGGATGTACAGCGGAGCATGGAGCTGGCAGAGCTTCCTAGAGCGCTTTGGGTTTCGGTCGCAGCCAGCCGATTCTTCGATATTGCGCTGACATGGTACCGCACGGATCCTCGTGCGTCGGTGAGAGGGCTGACTTGGGAGAACTTCCGGAGGCTCTTCAAGGAGAAGTTCTTTCCGGACGTGGCTCTTACAGCATTGGAGGGCCAGTTCGTGGGTCTAGTGCAGGGGAACTCATCGGTGGACGAGTATGCAGCTGAGTTCTTCCGCCTTAGTAGGTTCGCTCTCGATATGATCCAGGATGAGGGGCAGAAGGCTCGTAAGTTCCGTAGGGGACTTATTCATGCAGTGCGCACCCGCACCTCGGGACGCCGTGACGCGACGTTCGATCAGATATTGATGGACGCACAGATTACAGAGGAGGACTTCGGCCTCAAGCCGAAGAGGGGCAGTGATACCTTAGGGGCTAGTTCTAGTGCAGGGCCAGCCAAGCGCCCTCACATACAGCAGAGGCCAGTTCAGCAGCCGTTTCATGGCCAGGGACATATACTTCACCAGCAGGCACCCAGGCAGCAACAACACCCTATGTGTAACTTCTGCAAGAAGCAAGGTCACGGATGGGACGACTGCAGAAAGAGGCAGGGCTGCTTTGTGGTTCAGCAGAGCATCAGTTGAAGGAGTGTCCCAAGAGCTTGGCACGAATGGCTCAGGCAGCAGCAGGTGCTAGGGCTCCGACAGGGCAGCAGACGGGACCACCGTTGCAGACTCAGCAGAGGTTTGTCCAGCATCAGCAGCAGGCCAAGGGAGGCCAACCGGGGCGAGCTTTCGCCATGGCAGTCGATGATGCACAGGCAGAGGGAGAGCTGATTGCAGGTTCCAACCTTTTCGATTCTATTTCCGCATTCGCCTCCTTATAACTGTCTTGGAATTTCGATTCTATCTGTTCCTTATAGTTGATAAATTTTGTTCGGATATTTCATTGTGAATTATTTTCTTCTGAGATAAGTCGTATGGGCTAGGTCGTCTCGATCACGGGATCTAGAGTCTTCTATAGTCATGTTAGATGGCATAGTGATGACATATAGTCGGATTTTGGACGTATTTCTCGGATGTGGGAATTTAAGGTTTTCGCGGCCAGGCATGCGACAATGCAAAAATTTTAAATACCATGATTCTAGAGGTATGTACCTTAGTCGAGGACTCTGTGAATATCGTAGCCTTGCTCACTAGCATGACGAAGATTCCGAATATCATGATTTTGGACAGACGTATATGATTATCGGACTGTGTGTTTAAGACTGTGATTGTTGGGGTGTTTGACCTAGAAGGAGTATGACCATTCTAATTTCGAGGACAAAATTTTCTAAGGAGGGTAGACTTGTAGCACCCAGTTTTCTGAAATTGGGGTATTTTTGAAAATTTATTATTTTTATTATTAATTAATAGTATTTTAGTCATGATATGATGTCACGCCCCGCTCCCGTAGGAGCGATCGTCCTCGCTAAGGCGTGATGCCGCACGGGCCTAGATTGCGCCCGTGCAAGGCCAAGTCCAGAAACGGCCGATTTAATTACTAGGCCACAGAGTCGCACAGAGTGTCCCCATTTGCAGCGGAAAGTAAATAAACACAAGTTGAATACGAAATCAAACTCTTTATTGATATTCAAGAAGTTACAAGCGGCGCTAGGCCGATATTACAAATCGCTCAAGCTCTCTCTCTCTGAAACATAAAAGGCGTGCCAAATGGCTTACAACATGGAAGGATACATAGCGATGTTCCGATACATTATGTCCTGTATAGGGTGCTTCAGCTTCTTGCAACGTTCCAAGGCCCCAGAGTTGGCTCCGCGCCTTGACACGTTCGATGGAAGCTCCGCACCCGCCGGCGTCTCCTGCTATCCTGCAAGCATACTGTGGGGTTATCAGTACATTGTTATGCACTGGTGGGGAGGCTGGCTCGCCCACAATGCCATCATTACCAAATACGTTCCATTTACTTTTGTGCATCTCTATCATTCATTGTCTTTCTAATCTTGCCTTAGGATCAGTTTCATGGCACATATCATGACCTATCTCGTGTTGCTGATTTCAAGTGTCGTATGGAAAATGCATGCACGACTTACCCATACTTACCGTCCGGCCTTCCCTGTTCAAGGTAAACCAAGTTAAACAACAATTCATGTATAATAACATAACACGATTCATGTACGCATTCAATATCGAGTGTGTGTCCATGTCTCGGGTTCTAGTGCATCGTGGGCATGTTCTAGCACGTCGTAGGCACGTTTTAGAGTGTTACAATTCAAGCATGTTTCGGGTATTTCATTCAAGCATGTTCTGGAGTGTTACGTATCGAGCATGTTCAGGAGGCACATTTCAAGCACGTTCGGGGTGGTATATTTCAAGCATGTTCAGGCATGTTACATTTCGAGCACGTTCATGTTCAGGATGTTACTTTGCAAGCATGTTCAGGAGACACTTGTTCATTTAACTTAGACTACTTTGATTTCAATGCAAGAACTTGCACGTGGATTGCCACCAGCATAGTCCACTTAATCTACATGCACGGGTCGCTGGCTTTACAAGCCATTTAGGACATTCCCCTGTGGCAATTCTCAACTTAGCGTAGGGTGATGGCTGGTACACCCCGTTAAGTCTCTCGAATATACCCTCCTACTTACGTCTCTTGGTGCCCAAGCCCGCACCCAAGCAGCCCGTAAGCGCCGTTGATTCTGCCTAGGCCAGCCACGGTTTACCCCCCCAACGCCCGTGCCGCAGAATCCTTCCACACGACGGCCACGGTATTCCCCCCCATCGCCCGTGCCGTTTGTCCACGACCATTTCGTATTAACTTGTCTTTTACTTAGCGGCTATCTCCGAGCCGTAGGCTAACCCTTAGCCATAATGCGTTAACGACCAGGTTGGCGTCCGTACAGCGCGGGTAGCGAGCCCCGTTGCACGTGCCCGTCATACCTGTCGCTAGCGTCTTCCATGTCTTATCTTTCATGTATTCTTTCTTTCATTTCATTCTTTAACTTGTTCGTTCGTTCATAGAGTCATTCATGTATTTATTCATTCGTTCGTGGATTCATTCTTTCACGCATTATGCAACTCCCAGTGTGGGAGTCGCCTTGGCGACCCATCGGTCCCATAGCCTTCCAATGTTGCTAAACTCTATTCGGAGCGACTATGTTGATAGCCTTCCCGTTTCATTGTTGTAAACCATTCATTGTTTCATTGTTTGAACGTATAAGGGACATGAACGTGAGCTTGTGCCTTAGCACGAGCATAGAGCGCGGTGCGAGCATTTCTATAATTTCCAAGTTCTTTTCCATGTTCTAAACAAGCATGCAAGATGGGATTATTCCCTTAGCTAGGTGCGTTGAATCATTTATTAGCATGCAGGGTGTTATCGCCTAGCGATTCTCGTGATAGTGTCCGCATTGTTATGTGTCTAGGCTAAGCACAGACGGGTTCATCGGAGCCACCCACCTTAGCGATGTTCGCATCGGCCGAACGATACTCCGAGCGCGCCTTTGAAGGTCTAAGCCTGGATCCATCTTGTCGGGCCAATACAAGTCTTGCATCGATTTGCATCGATACTTCATCGGGTCGAGGCAACTCTTCGGGTCGACGGCTCGTTTTGAGTCGTTGCACGCGCCGTTTGGAATCGGCGTTCCGCTAGGGCGGAGCGGGTCACTACATAATACACCACTCAAAATAAGTCTCGTCCTCGAGACTTTCTGAGTGCAGGTCATCCTACCATTTCTTAACTCGTGTTTTCGTGTTTCTTAGACAATTTCATCGAGCGGCCCTATCGTTCGACGGCATCGAACCATATTTGATATCTTTCTAAGTTCCGTGTCGCACGCGTTGTGTCGATTTATCGAATAGCCTTTCATTCATTTTAGAGTTGATTGTTCTTATTCAATTCAAGTATTTCTTCGTCTTGGTTGCCATTTCGACATGTCATGGAACTGGAATGGCTGCACGAGGCACGTTGTAAGTCATCAAATGCGAGGGTCGCAGGCTAAGGCAAATTCACTTTTCGCTCATCTCGGTCATCGAGATGACCCGACTCGCTTCTCAAGCGTTCTCGTTCATGAAATCAGTATGATTTCTTCTTAGCGGGGTCGACCAAGTCAAGTAAATTTTCGTCCAATTCAAGACCAAGTATTGCACTATCGTCGAGCATAACTTCCTATCAATGGTTCAATTCGTTGTACCAACTTTTACTAGCACGATTTCACGTTCACGACACTTGTTCACTCCCCAAGTCGTGCTAGAACTCATCGTATCACTTGGCCGGATCGTGCACGCATTTCAGGCGTCCCCAAATACCTGTATTCAGCCTAGCCGCATGATAGAGAATTTGTCATTCTCACTCGAGTCGCATCGTGCACATACCCAGGCGTCCCTGAAATATATGCATGTCAGCCGAGTCTCGTGAGTAGGGTTTCCTACATTCGTGGTTCATGCTATCCGTCCATGCCAATCCTTAAGATCAATCTTTTGATTGCTAACACATGAAACAGGGGCGTCTCGCCTAACCGCTAGGCCATCTTTTCGAGGCTAAGTCAATGTCAGGATTGGAATCATAGTTCCCCAACAATAATGCCAACACTGACCCCAATCCTAGGGTCAAACCAAAGTCGGTAGTACGGGATTTTCTACCCAAGCTCGCGTCATTCAGATTTCTAAACATCGAGCACGATCACCTATTCTCGTCAAGGCATTCGCCGCGTATATCCGAATTCATTCTGATCACATACTTCACATATCCATTCTTTCCAATTCATGTATTCGATCACGAGTTCATCTAGCTTGACAATACGTTGCGCCCCAATCTCACGCGAGTCCGATTATCCACGGTGGTTCATGAATCACCATGCAACGCTCTCGCGGAATAATCATTCTCATCGGGGCGTAACTCTTGCTTACGTCTAGACTGATTCATTCTCGATACGCGGATTGGACCTACTCAATCCTCAAACTTCATCATTCAAGCACACCGAATCATTCTCAAGTCATCTTCGCGTCAAACCACAAGTCGAAGCAATCGTATTGCCACGCCGTACAAGTTTGATCACCCCCGCTGGATGAATCACCATACCAGCGCTCACGCGGAGTGATCGCCCTAATCGGCGCAACGCATGTGCGAGGCTGGAGTTGCGCTCGCATAAGACAAGAATGTCGACGTTGGGGTTATCGTCGAAGTAAATCCAAGCATTTCATTTCATCCAAGTCAAGATTTCAATTCGATAGTTTACCCGTCATTTGTTCAACCAGAAAATCCTCGAGCCAAGTTTATCCTTTTCCTCGACACATTTCAATATCCTGATTATAACATCCATCGGAACAATGACATTTGCACGATCGTCATTTGCCGAGTCAGAGTACCCCCGAGTTATCGCATATCGATCTTTGATACGCCTCAATACCATCGACGATATGCGTAACCTGACGATCTTCCTTTGCAACCAATTTCGAGTCATGCGACGATGCCGTTGTCCGAGTTGGATATTCCACCATTTCATTTTATATTCAAGATCAAGTTCATCTGCTATTCCTCGAGCTCGTTTCAAGATCGTTGTTCAAAATTCAAGTCATATTTCATTTGTATCAATCCGAAATCGTACGTGCGATCCTCTAAGTTTCCTCGATCAAGACCATTTATTTCCATTCATCGTTCCGAGTCATTTTCTAACATGCGTTACCCATTCACAAGTTGTCCAACGACATCTCGTTCGGGACTTTTAAAGTCACAGCCAACTAAGCGTGACACGTTCTAGAGCTTTGCGCGATTGCATCGCTTCGCCGACATACTCGTTCTATCGTTAATCCTTTAGTCTCGCTCGAACAATTTCTATAACGTCCATACACCACTCAGGGTTCGAGCCACTCGACTAGTCGTTGACACTCATTCTTATTCTTCTCCGAGCTATCACATACACCACTCGGGTTTAAGCCATACGATCTAGTCCTCAATCACGTTCGCGTCATGCGCTAAGACGTCCTTCAGATTCGTTCGACGAATCTCTAGCGTAGTCGCTTACGTCGTCTCGACGTACTAAGTCGTTCACACGAGTCCTCAAAATCCAAATCAATCATTCGCGTACGCCTAAGCGTTAACTCGATAGCGTTCCTATCGATATACACTCAAAGTGTATCTTCGTTCTCGATCGAGCGATACTTGATATCGCTCGCAACCCGATTGCACCCAAGAGTCGAGGTGCGCGACACGCGGACTAAGTTGTACCGCTTAACCATCCCGCACGGACTACATTCAAGTTTGTACGCTCACTCATTCTCGTTCACAACTCGTTTGCACCAAAGGGTCTAGGTGCGCGATACTCCGTACTACTTAGCCAAAAGGCTGCGTGCATGACCATCCCGTTCGAACTATACTTCAGTCTCGTGTACTCGTTTGCTATCGTCAGCGTAAGCTTATTCAAACACGCCTTACGTTTGCTAACTTTTAACATCGGCTCCTTCCAACTCAAGTTCGTCGTGGTTCGGCACAAAGGCCTTCGCCTATCAAGTTCGTCGTAGTGGCACAAAGGCCTTCGCCCATTGGTCCCGTGCAACCGAGTACTTGTACGAGCTTTTGAAAGTATTAGACTTATTGTATGGAACATCCCAAGGCACAATGAGAGAGAGCGTACACTTCTTTTGCTTTCCAACCGAGCTTTCAAAACTGAGAAAATCGAAATGAAGTCCAAGGACGTAAAGCCGTGCTCTGATACCAATCTGTCACGCCCCGCTCCCGTAGGAGCGATCGTCCTCGCTAAGGCGTGATGCCGCACGGGCCTAGATTGCGCCCGTGCAAGGCCAAGTCCAGAAACGGCCGATTTAATTACTAGGCCACAGAGTCGCACAGAGTGTCCCCATTTGCAGCGGAAAGTAAATGAACACAAGTTGAATACGAAATCAAACTCTTTATTGATATTCAAGAAGTTACAAGCGGCGCTAGGCCGATATTACAAATCGCTCAAGCTCTCTCTCTCTGAAACATAAAAGGCGTGCCAAATGGCTTACAACATGGAAAGATACATAGCGATGTTCCGATACATTATGTCCTGTATAGGGTGCTTCAGCTTCTTGCAACGTTCCAAGGCCCCAGAGTTGGCTCCGCGCCTTGACACGTTCGATGGAAGCTCCGCACCCGCCGGCGTCTCCTGCTATCCTGCAAGCATACTGTGGGGTTATCAGTACATTATTATGCACTGGTGGGGAGGCTGGCTCGCCCACAATGCCATCATTACCAAACACGTTCCATTTACTTTTGTGCATCTCTATCATTCATTGTCTTTCTAATCTTGCCTTAGGATCAGTTTCATGGCACATATCATGACCTATCTCGTGTTGCTGATTTCAAGTGTCGTATGGAAAATGCATGCACGACTTACCCATACTTACCGTCCGGCCTTCCCTGTTCAAGGTAAACCAAGTTAAACAACAATTCATGTATAATAACATCACACGATTCATGTACGCATTCAATATCGAGTGTGTGTCCATGTCTCGGGTTCTAGTGCATCGTGGGCATGTTCTAGCACGTCGTAGGCACGTTTTAGAGTGTTACAATTCAAGCATGTTTCGGGTATTTCATTCAAGCATGTTCTGGAGTGTTACGTATCGAGCATGTTCAGGAGGCACATTTCAAGCACGTTCGGGGTGGTATATTTCAAGCATGTTCAGGCATGTTACATTTCGAGCACGTTCATGTTCAGGATGTTACTTTGCAAGCATGTTCAGGAGACACTTGTTCATTTAACTTAGACTACTTTGATTTCAATGCAAGAACTTGCACGTGGATTGCCACCAGCATAGTCCACTTAATCTACATGCACGGGTCGCTGGCTTTACAAGCCATTTAGGACATTCTCCTGTGGCAATTCTCAACTTAGCGTAGGGTGATGGCTGGTACACCCCGTTAAGTCTCTCGAATATACCCTCCTACTTACGTCTCTTGGTGCCCAAGCCCGCACCCAAGCAGCCCGTAAGCTCCGTTGATTCTGCCTAGGCCGGCCACGGTTTACCCCCCCAACGCCCGTGCCGCAGAATCCTTCCACACGACGGCCACGGTATTCCCCCCCATCGCCCGTGCCGTTTGTCCACGACCATTTCGTATTAACTTGTCTTTTACTTAGCGGCTATCTCCGAGCCGTAGGCTAACCCTTAGCCATAATGCGTTAACGACCAGGTTGGCGTCCGTACAGCGCGGGTAGCGAGCCCCGTTGCACGTGCCCGTCATACATGTCGCTAGCGTCTTCCATGTCTTATCTTTCATGTATTCTTTCTTTCATTTCATTCTTTAACTTGTTCGTTCGTTCATAGAGTCATTCATGTATTTATTCATTCGTTCGTGGATTCATTCTTTCACGCATTATGCAACTCCCAGTGTGGGAGTCGCCTTGGCGACCCATCGGTCCCATAGCCTTCCAATGTTGCTAAACTCTATTCGGAGCGACTATGTTGATAGCCTTCCCGTTTCATTGTTGTAAACCATTCATTGTTTCATTGTTTGAACGTATAAGGGACATGAACGTGAGCTTGTGCCTTAGCACGAGCATAGAGCGCGGTACGAGCATTTCTATAATTTCCAAGTTCTTTTCCATGTTCTAAACAAGCATGCAAGATGGGATTATTCCCTTAGCTAGGTGCGTTGAATCATTTATTAGCATGCAGGGTGTTATCGCCTAGCGATTCTCGTGATAGTGTCCGCATTGTTATGTGTCTAGGCTAAGCACAGACGGGTTCATCGGAGCCACCCACCTTAGCGATGTTCGCATCGGCCGAGCGATACTCCGAGCGCGCCTTTGAAGGTCTAAGCCTGGATCCATCTTGTCGGGCCAATACAAGTCTTGCATCGATTTGCATCGATACTTCATCGGGTCGAGGCAACTCTTCGGGTCGACGGCTCGTTTTGAGTCGTTGCACGCGCCGTTTGGAATCGGCGTTCCGCTAGGGCGGAGCGGGTCACTACATATGATTTTTGGTGATTATTAGTGTAATTAAACCATTTTCTAAGTCATGACTTATGACTTTGTAACTTACTAGCAAAACCTTAGTGTAAACCCTAGTTTTCCTTAACCTAGAAGTTGCCATGACCATGTGAGCCTAGCCATAGGCTTAGAACATCAAATTAGGGCTTTTTAGCCTAAAGGGTATTTTGGTAATTTTCTAGGATTTATTTGGAATTATTTGTATTTATGTGTTTTAATATTATTTAATTATTGTTAGTATCATGATTAGTCCCTAACCTAGTTTACCCTAATCTAGAGATTAGTCACTAACCTAGGAGGCTAATGTTAGATATTAGCTTTAAGTGTAAATATCTAGGTTTGATAATATCTAGATATTTTACTTTTAGATATTTCCTAGAAACCTAAATATCTATCTACTTGGTCCAAGACTTAGGAGCTAAGTTAGCAAGGTGGATGAACCCTAAATATCTACCCCTACCCTACCCATGGCAGCCCAAACCCTACCCCCTTCCATATAAACACACCCCCTTCATTCACACCTCATTTTTATTACACTAAAAACCTAATTTCCCTACAACTTCACACCCTCACCACTTAACCATTTCAACTCCAATTTGAGCCTAGTTTCTTGCATTAGACTCCCCTACACTAGAGGATACCAATTGTGGCTTGCTAGCAAGGAATTGTGGAGCTTTGGACGTTGGGAGTCGAAGGAGGATTTCATTCAAAAGAGCCTAATATTGAGGATTTTGCACTCATAGGTAAATATCCCCAAACCTAGTTAATATTGTGTTTTCTCTTCATAATTGCATGCATATAGGTAAACCCTAGCTGTGTGTCAAGTTTGGTAGAAATTAGAGTTGGCTTGGTGTCCGTATCGGATACGTATCCTAGGCTAGGAAACCTTGTTTGATGAAATGCCACAAAGGATTTGTTTTTGTTAAAATGTAAAACAAATTATATTTTCTGGTAGCCCTAGACTTCTAGGTCACAACCCTAACTTACTGGACACATTTTCGAGTCGTGTTCGTGTCCAAAACGGACACGAACTTACTGCACGATACACGCGCACAGTGCCCTGCTACCACACCCTTCGTGCGTACTACACAGGCCACTAGGACACACCAAAATTGGTGGACACGAGGGGGCAATGTCTGCGAACATGCCCCCAAAGTTTCACGACGTATCATTTTGTATCGGACACGAAATCGGGGCCGCACTGGCCATACACGCGCGCGTTTCAGTCGAAATTCGACTTGGACACGGCCTTCGTATCGCGTGGACACGAGTCGAGGACACCTCGTGGTGACACGAGTGTGTAGCCCAACACGTGGGCTACACGTGGGCATGACCACGAGGCCCCACGTGGCTCGTGTCGTGTCCACGAGGCGTGTGCATCTCTGCACGACGCAGTGAAAACCGCGCGTATCAGTCGAGTTTCCTAGACTGATACGGCTCTCGTGTCGACGCTGTAGGACACGTGGACACGTAACAGTGTGTCCATCGTGTAGCCCTATATGTGGGCTACACGTGTGCACGACCACGAGACGTGTCGTGTCTCGTGGTGTGTCCAGGAGCGTGTGGAACGCGTGCACGACGCTGTGCACGCGTATGAGTATCAGGATTTACCCGTGTGGTGTTTTTGGGAGTTTGGACACGTTAAACCGTGTCGTGGTGTCATGTCAGGTACCTAGGATACTAGGGTATATGTGGGGCATCAGTTACCAACCCATAGATTCGAGCCATAGCTCGGTTTTGTGAGTGAGAATGGGTTTACCTGTTTTCGAGTGCACTGTGCACAGTTTCCAGGATTTGGGATTATTTCTAGTTTTGCAAAAACGAATTTCAAATCAAATTTCAATATGATTTATACATGTATTAGTGTATTTTTAGTATATATATATGTAGTATATATGTATGTGTGAGTGTGGGTGAGTTTTGAGGTTATTTGGTTGTGTGTATGTGTAGTTGTGGTGTATATACATATACATGTATATACATAACTGTGTGTGTGTATTTGGGACTGGATTTTGGTTCCAGGAATTCTGAACCCATTTCCCTTCCTGTGTGTTCTGTCCAGCCCTCTCTCTCTCACTGTCCTCTTCTCTCTTTCACTCACTCTATGTCTCTCTCTCACTTTCCTCTCTCTATATATATGTTTATATATATAGGTTTAGTCTATATATATATATATATATATATATATATATATATATATATATATATATATATATATATATATATATATATATGACTTCCTAAGTATAGGTTTATATAGAAACCTATAACCATTAGCCTATGGAAATCTAAGTCAATAGCCTATGGAACCTAGATATACTAGCCTATGGCATTAGGGGCTAACCCTAATTTGACCAAGTGACCCTTGACCTAGGTAGTTGACCTTGTTTGACTAGAGTTGACCAAAGTCAACCTTAGGTCAAACTTGACCTAATTAAACTAGAATTGACTAGGACTAACTCAAATGACTTAGTGACTCAAGTATGATTTAACCCTAACTAGTTTGACCATGGTTGACCCAACTTTGACCTAGTTTGACTTTTAGAGTTGACCAGAGTTGACCAATAGTTGACTTGGACCTAGATTGACCTAGAATCATGTAGAATGCATTGTAAACTTTAGTTTTACTATTCTGGACATATTGTGACATGTTTTACTCTAAATAGGACTCTGTGACACCAGTTCGGACATCTAGTCATATCAGTCATACATGGTGACAGGCGAGTACATTCTCTGATCTTTTCATACTTGTTAGGATTTATATTCTTGCTCTAGAATACCTTACATGATGCTGTCACGTCATTATCACGGATTGGTACTATATGGATCTTGTCATGCGATGTTATCTCCCTCGGGGTACATCAGATACAGTTATCATGTGCTTTTCACGAACATCTTGTATTTCATGTACACCGCTTTCATGTATACTCTTGTGCAATCTTGTACTCTCATGATCACGTGAGCAAACATGATAAAAACCTCTTGTATAAGGTAACGTAACTTGACTGGATCCTTGTGTATTGATTGGAGAGGGTGAGTAGGAAATGGTTATGTGATCAAATCCCATCTTGTACAAATTCTTGTGAAATCTTGTGAAATCTTGTATATGTCCTAAACCCGTTTATATAACCATATCATGCTCTAAATCACAGGTTACCTATAGTTCTTACTTATCATATATATAGATATTTCCAGTTTTCAAATCTCTCTCGTTTTTACATATATTCTTTACAGTTCATGTATCTTACTCTATGCATGCTTTACATTTCCCAACATGATATGAACTGCGTGAGATGTATTATACTCGTTCCTGTCCTGACTGGACCTGCTGAAAATATTACAGATGATGATGGTGACTGCCCCACCTTCTATAGGACACATGAGGGTGACCTTCAGGAGCCTGAGGAGCATCTAGCTCAGTAGAGGGTGCCTAGTCTAGTCTAGTGTTTACAGTTTTCATTTTGTATCAGATTGTTCCGATTGTTAGTTGTGACTTAGTTATATTTCAGATCTTGTACTTATTGTGTTGGACATCTACTTTGTGTGGTGTGGTAACTCTATATATATATATATATTCAGTTTCTTCCTTTCGTCTGATTCCATATCATGCTCTATCTTTCCTAGACTTGTGTTTGAGATATAGAGTTGAGTTGTTATGTTATACCTCCGTGCGGAGATGACAGGTTTATATATCTTGTTGTTAGATGTTAGATGTTATAGATGACCTATACAGCGTTCTACCGCCGACACTGCGGCGTAGGCTGGACGTACCCACGTTCTCGTGCCCCTAATCAGTGTGCGGGTCGTGACAATACCGTTGGGTTCGTATCGTCATTCTGAACTCGTTGACATATAATTTGCTGAGTTTTGAGGACATTGGCTCGGACACACTTTTCTGTGCAAATCGGATTCTAATATCCGAGTCAACGGACCAATCTGAGATCGGGTCATCGGAATCCAATTTCGGATATACAGTTGAGTTCGTATCGTCATTCTAGATTCGTAGACATAATTTGCTAGGTTTTGTGCACTTTTATTTTTGGCACATTTTTCGGTACAAAGTGGATCCGACACGGACACCATTTTGACCCAAAATTATCTTGTTGCTCCTGTATCCAAATTGGACTTATGGATAGGCTATCCTAGCTAATTTGACCATTCTAGATACGTTGGTGATGGTTGTTTCACCATCCGACAATATCTGTAGGTTTTCACCCTATTATTATAATCCTTCACTTTTTATTCGTATTTTTAGATCCTTGTATCGGAATTGAGATCTATCGATTCTAGTGATTTCACCATCACTAAATTTGATATGTTGACCCTATAGATGTTTATAGAGACTAGCTTTGACCATGTTTGACCATGGTTGACTACTTTGACTGAACGGCGATGTAGAGTCAACTTTTGACCTAGGTTAGACTAGTTTTGACCTTGGATGACCACGGTTGACTATTTTGACCAAAATTCAACCGGAAGTCAACCGTAGCCTAAAATTTACTAGAACTTGACCAAAGTTGACCAGTTGACCAAACGTCAACTGTTAGTCAACATTAGCCTAGTTTGACCTAGAGTTGACCAGAGTTGACGAGAGTTGACCAGTTGACCAAAAGTCAACTGTAAGTCAACCATTGACCCAGTTTGACCTAGTTTGACTTGGTTTGACTTCTTGTGACCTAGTTTGACCTTGTGTGATTCAGTGTGACCTAGTTTGACTTAGTTGACTGAGTCTGACCTAGATTACGTAGCTTATACTATAGAATAAAGCCTAACACTGTTGAACCCTAATTAGCTTATATATATATCTTATCTTTAGGTCCGTGGCATCACTCTGAGCATCGACCCCATTTGACAGCTCAGGACCGCAGGCGAGTACATTATCTGATAGTAGTTCCTTGTCTTGATATTTTTTGTATTCGATTCAGTTATAGTATTTTACTTGATTCTCGTCATGATGGTACATGGACTAGTATATACCGAATTCCTGTCATGAGATGTCATTCTTGGATTTTCTTGGGATACTGGTACTTGCTCGATCTTGTTCTTGTACTTGTATTGACGCCGATTCCTGAGAAGGAGTAGCTACCTTCTTAGGGAATCTCGTGCCATGACGTGCTATGTCCGAATCCGTGTACTATTCGGGGAATGGGGAATTTTATAGATAGTGTGATCAATGTCCATCTTGAGTTACTACTTGTATCATAGCTATACCCTCACCTCACGATAGGTATAGCCTGACCTGTGCTACTACTTGCTCCATAGCTTGCCATCCCGGCCGGGTCGAGTTTACGTACTTGTAGCCGGTCGGCTGGAAGCCTGATCTTGACCCTTACCGATCACATTATGCTATAATATTCGAGGCACATTTTACATTTATTACATCAGTTACATATTACAGTTCAGCTTACTTTCCCTGCATGATTCACCTTGACATGATTTCCAGTTTATATATCATGTTTTACTTACAGTCTTGATATATCATCTTGTATTCCATTATGATTGTCTCTTACATTATTTGTCAATACTATGAAACTGTTGTTAGTTTATGTACTCATTCTCATCCTGACTGGATACGTTGATAATATTTTAGGAGTTGTTATGCCATTATTGGACTTCATGATGTTGCTAGCTGAGGTGGATCTCACTATTCTTCTATGTGAGTTGCCTGGTAGTTATCATTAGTTTGTCTTATTTTCTTTCTTTATTTTCCGGTCTTTTGATTCCTTCTAGTAGTTTCTGATTGTTCTTGTGTCTTAGTTATCTTTCCTGTCTTATCTTCTTTAGATATTAGGTTGTGATTGAGTACATTTGTAGTTCATGGACCTTCTAGATATAGTGTATATTTATTGGGTACTAAACGGCGTTCTACCGCCGATACTGTGACGTAGGCTGGATGTGGCCCACGTATCCGTATCCGTATATTCGGGTGCGGGTTGTGACACATTTTCATTTTTACGCGTACCAAACGAGGCCAAATGCAAACAGGGTGCGGCTATCCGCACCCCACCACCTTCTAAGCACACCCTGTAACGCCCTAGTCCCAAAATACATAGGACTAAGAACGTAGACATGCCAGTTGTATACATACATAGTATACTCGAATATATGAAAACCTTGTATGTGTACATAACCTGTAAAATGCAGTAAACCAATAGTAATCTATTCTCATCCACAAAATGAAAGAATAAAAGATATCATATAATCAACTATGAAATATTTTTGTACAATATGTTGGGCGGAGACAAATCTACTACCAACAAGTAAGGGAAGAAATACATAGAAAATGAAATAATTTTGGCGAGCGAAGCGAAGACGATCAAAGTGCAATCATCCTCGAAGAAATAGGGATGATCGTGGCCATGGCAAGAATACCTGCAAAAGACAAAAACACACACACCTGGAGAAATAACCAGGTCCTAAGAGGGACGTAACAAGATACATAATATCATGCCATATAAACTGAATAAATATTGCTTAATAATAAGTTAATCGGATCATAACATGGTCCAATACCCACCTTTGAATTAGCGTACCATCCCTCCAACCAAACAAGGACAGGAGATGGCACACTAACCCACGATAAAGTATCTTTCCAAGTCACGAATCCAAAATGATATTCGGACCACAACAAGGTTCAGTTCCTTCTCATCGAAGTAGTGAGCCACACCTACAACCAAACAAGGACAAGATGTGGCAAAATAGTCTGCGACAAGTTATTGTTCCAAGCCGCGATCAGATACAAGTACCCAAACCAAGAGTACTCATACCTAACGGATAAGGGAGCCTAACCAATCTAGGTGAAATACAGTTTTAAGAACAAACCTCCTACTCATGGGCCCTTGCTAAAATGGGATCGGCATGGCCCTCCCTGGGGCACAGAGGCCCAATCAATAAGAGCATAACGTTCCGCAAAACATCAATGGCCGTCAGTAATCATGGGTAATCTCACCCGCATCTCCGGCGGAGCTAACGGATTACAAAAGAGTGTATAGTAGCCCATACGCTGAGGAAATGTCCTTCCCACCCAATGTCTACTATGTTGTATCTACAGCATAGAACCTCTATTAACCACTAAGTTAAACTAATCATGCAAATTTTTATTAGCGGTTAATACTATCGCACGGCTTATACGTACCGGTGGCTAGCCAGTCACGCATGTCCGAGTTCTATATGTGACTCGCAACTCCGTGGTACAAATGTGTCAAGGCCTACGAATGCAACACACAAAGGGTGGTCCCTTAAATCTAAGTCTAATGTGTTTGAAAATAGTACATAGCAGAAAATAGAACTAAACAGTAAATTCTATCTAATTATGCCATGTATCGCAATTTATTTTGCAGAAAATAAATAATGAATAAATGCATGAATATGAGCTAAAGTAAAATAAATAGCTAATGGTAAGGTATCTTGCCTGGTGTGTCGATGCCGAGGGTGGTACGATGATCAAGGTGGCACAGAGCATGACTTTAGTGTTACAACTACGTAAGACGACATCTGAAGATAACACAACCTGTTCCATCGGGTCCATGGTAGTCTAATTAGCTAGGGACGATAGGAGGGAAGGACATAATTGGTAAGGGAATAAAAATATGATTGGTCACGGACAGAGGGAAAGTCAAAAGAGTTTGGATATATATACGATTTTAGAAAAATATTTTATAAGACTTGAAATTATATTTTTTTTTGTTAGTTAAAAAAAGAGAATAAAATTTTGGAGAAAAATATAGATACTTTTATTAAATATTTAAAGATCGAGGGATATTTATAAAATATTTAAAACTATAAATTTTACTCGTTATATAAAAGAAATATATAGAAATAATTTTTTTTGTTGAAAACTCCTTCATAATAACCTAGGAATATATAATCATACATTTTAGGTTAAAACTATGATTAGACACAAAATGCTACATTAAATTCTTAAACAAATATTTTAGAATCCATTTATGGATATTAACAATGATTTTTAGAAGTTACTACCATAATATATGTGTATATATGTTTTAGAAACTTAAATATGCTTGTATAAAATCCTAACATAATAATAATATTTGGTAACCAAAATATTTATATACATATAAATATAAAAACAATAATACTACTATTTTGCGTGCATATACTAATATCTCAAAATATAGTGTACTATAACTAATATACATATGTATATATGTCACCCCCGTTTTTCGTTATCCGTATTTCCAGTATACGTATACGGAATCCTGACACGTATTTGTACTTCTCTTACCTTGCAAGCTAATTTTGGTTTAATCTTGCTTAGGTTCATCATGCATATCATGGTTTGACTTGGTTTATTTTGGTTTGGGTTAGTTTATTTCAATGGTTTATCATGCTAAACCCCCCTTTTTTCCTTTATATACCCACATACTTTTCTCCCTCCTTCTTTATTATCATTTACTCTTTCTTTCTTCTCCCTTTACTCTTCCAACAACCAAAGAACCCATAGGAAAGTGCAACTTGCTTCATAAGAGAACCCCATTTTTGTTATTCCATTACCTTCCCCACATGATTCAAAGACACTTTATTTCTTTGCATTTTCCATTTTGGTAGTTTATTTCTTGTAGATCTAGGTTTAAAGTATTTTTGATTTTCTTGGGTTTTGATCTACCAAACTTGCTTATTTTCAAAAACTAGTTGTTTCATATTGTAGAGAATTTTGTTCTACCCTATTTTGACCTTTGGAAGTCCAAATTTGGGCGTAAATTGAAGGTTATATGGAGCATGGAAGTCATGGGTTCCATGGCCTTCTTTTCGAAATTTTGGAGAAGAAGAACAGTACTGGCGCATAACTATGCACCCACTAGTTGTGTGGGCGCATGGGCACTGGGCGCATGGGCGCTGGGCGCATAACCCCCTGGGCGCATGCCTCCTCTTGGGTGCATGTGTCCCAGACTCCCTCTCTCTTGGGCGCATGTCACCATGGGCGCATGCTGCCCTGACCACCCCCATGCTTAAGTGCATGTTACCTTGACCATCCCCAGCTTGGGCGCATGACCCTGTGTGGGCACATAGCCCTTATTATGCGCCCACATAGCCAGTATAGGTGGCTTCTAACTTAGCTTCCCATGCAACCTGCCTCACTTATGTGGGCGCATAGACCGCGGGAGCATGTATGTGGACACATGCCTTAGGCGCATAACCCTGGCGCATGCACCCCTTGGGCGCATGATGTCCCCACAAATACAAGATAAGATCGAAGACTAAATAACTCAATACTTCTATTATTTATTGTTTGATCCTCAATTTACCCAAAACTCCAATCGGAATTCAAGCTCGGATTTCTTTTTTGTTTGAAAAAGTCTAGAATTTTCCCTTTTCTTGATTTTTGTGCCCTTTTTATATCCTCAAGCCTTTTCGATATGAACTCGACATGAACACGATGTGAGCATGACATGTTAATGGAATGATAGCATATGATGGTGGCCCGTTGTGGCGTACCCTTGACAAGCAATATTGATATGGTAATCTGAACACGACAAGATAATGAAAACTACATGTTTAGTGGCCCGTCGTGGCGCACTCGTGACAAGTGACCTTGACATGATAAATGACATGATAGTGGCCAATTGTGGCACACTCTTGACAAGTAAACATGACATGTAATCTTGACAAGTAATATATAACTCTCGTCTTGACACCATGGATGATTTCTCTTGATTGTATCAGTACAAGCTACATGTATCGTCATGCATCATGTCTAGGACATGAACTCCTGATTTCCACGGTCAAGGATTCGTATTGAATCTGACTAGGATAATGACTAGATTAATCAAGTAGTCCATGAAGAGATTCCCAGCTACAGGCAGTTCCGTTATCTGGGCGTTCTAATTGGACTTGTAGCCTGCCGTCGAGTAGGGCACATTTCCAGCGCACCGTCGTGTGTTGCACCCCCAAGTCACCTAATCCAAATCTCTCAACTTATGACCGAATAACCTGGATTAAGACTGCAGGGCTTGTGGCTGTTGGAACATCTCGATGCATCTTGTTAGTAACTAAGCTTGTGATAACCCTAGTTAGTTAAAGTATCAAGCCGTACTCATTGCTCCATGATTGATGGATGGAGTCTCGTCTGGTCTTGCCTAGACAAAACCAGTACATGGTTATTTTAGCATGTTACTGTTATACTTTACCTTATCGATAATTGGTTAGTGACTAAGTTCTGTCCAGGTGAAGGGTTACAATTCCGGTCCTTGTTTGATTTACGGGTTGTAACTTGGCTACTGGGATAGTCCTTTAGTTATCTTATCGTTTATCGTCTTGTTCCTCTAACTCATGTCTTTCGTTATCATTATATTATTATGTGCTTATATACTGGTTTTAGTTCTTAAGTGAAGCCTCCCTTGTGGCACTTGCTCTTTCTGGGGTCTGACCCAGCTGGTTTTGTATGGCCAGATTTTGGAGTAGCACCCGAGGATCTTCTAGCCTTCCAGCCAGATGGTGAATACTAGGCGCAACCCTGGCAACGAGTGGGTTTTATTTTGCTCTTCTATTCTATTGTAAATTATTCTTTTGAGGCGTTTAGCCGCCGAGCAAGTGTTAGCTCGTGTTAAATTACATTCCTATTTGCCTAAGGGCTGTAACATGATTGACAAATCCTAGGGTTGATCATGTATGACTTAAACTCTTGCTAGTTTTCGTATTTTGTATGACTAGCTTCATGATCATCTGAATATGTAATGTGTGGGACGCCTTACTTTGTATATCTGATGATCTACCCTCTTGTTACACTTACTTGCTTGCTTGAGATTGAGACACTAGGCTTGTTATTGACCATAAAAGACTGTTGGCTTGTAGTAAAACCCTCATGTATCTAGACAACCGTGACCGTACATCGAGATGGGTTACACTTCAATGTACGTAGCTGGCTGTGTCTGTCCCCCGCTCTCCAGTATTCTGGTTCTGGGGCGTGACACGGTTTAAGTGGTGGCCCATGCATGTCTTGTAAATCAAGATATGTGAGGGTTTCACTGAATAGATGTCTCAATCAGTACTCGCCCTTGATCTCTACTCGTGTCTTCTAATCTTTCCAAAATCTTGATCTGATCACATGCTTATATCCTTGATCTATCATGGTCCTTCCTTATTGTTCCCCATGCCGTTTCTTCAGCGGTATTGTTCCTGGTCCTACCGATCAGCAAGTTGGAGCACCTCCAGTGAACCAGCAGCAACCTGGAGACCAAGCCTAGCATTCAGGGGTAGCCTCCAGAGTCATGCCTATCGGAGGTCAAGAGCCACCAGTTCAGCCAGTCCAACTTGTAGAGCTTGACAATGGAACCCTAGTGGGACTCATCAGGGAATTGCTTGCATCTCAAGATCGTCGGGGTGATGTCCTGCACCAGACGGTACAAGATGCCATGGGCAGAGTTGGTTACCAAGGGAACAACGCGGCCAACAGCTTCAAGCGTCTGAACTCTCTTTTCTTTGATGGCAGTGAAGATGCTATCGCTGCTGATGCGTGACTTCAGGATATAGAAGTTATCCTGGAGGCAGCCAGGATTCCTGAGGAAGAGAAGGTGGCCGTTGTGCGCTGCAATTATTAGATTTAGCCTACAGCTGGTGGGCGATGCTAGCAATTGGATTACCGACGCCTGTCTCATGGGCGGTATTCAGCAATAAGTTCCAAACCAAGTACTTTGACGCAGTAGCTCGGTATGATCTGCAAACGAGATTCACCAATCTTAAGCAGATGGAGAGGACGGTCGATGGATATGCGGTCGAGTTTTCTAGACTCAGTCGGTTCATTCCTACCTTGGTGGCAACCGAGTTGGATCGAGCCCAGCGATTCCAGCAAGGGCTCCACCTAGAAATTATTATATCAGTGGAGCAGTTTGAGCACCAGACTTTTGATGCCGTCTTGTCACGACCCGTACCCGCTGTAAGGGCACGTGTGCGTAACAACGCCCAGCCCACACCGTAAAAATGACGTGGAACGCTGTAGGTTTTCTACTCTAACAACAGAGTATATAATATCAAAAACCTGTCGAGAATATGGTCAACTCCGAACGAAGGACAAGCAATGATAATATATATGAGTGCTCAATCACAACTCTAAGATGATAAAGTAAAGACCG
>JANAVB010006995.1:716853-821853 GCA_029216955.1 Iris pallida | reverse complement strand
ATCTCAAGTCTCTATACATCTTGTTGGCTCCTGGATGCATAGAGTACTGAAAACGGTGCGCCTTCTGAAGAACCTCCTCTTGAAGTCCTCCGCTCGGCACGCACAATCTGGTACCATGCCTCAACGACCCATCCCCCGCTATAGAGAACTCATCCAACAGTCCTACCCGGACCTGCTCCCTGATGAATCTCAGAGCCTCATCCTCAAACTCAGCTTCCCTGACTCTGTCCATCAGCTCCGACTGCACCTGGAGACCCCACATCTGTGCCTCGAACCCAGGAACTATCTTCTCTATGTCCAAACTCTCCAGATCTGCCAGAAGGTGACGATCCATCGTCAAACACATGGCCACGGGATACCTGCTCAAAGCATCCACGACCACGTTGGCCTTCCCCGGATGGTACTATAAGGATATATCAAAATCCTTCATCAGCTCTAACCATCGCCTCTGCCTCATATTCAGCTCCTTCTGGGTAAACACGTACTTCAAGATCTTGTGATCTGTATAGATCTTAACTCGCTCTCCGTACAGATAGTATTTCCACAGCTTCAAAGCAAAGATGACCGCTACCAGCTCCAGATCGTGGGTAGGGTAGTTCCTCTCATGAGGACGTAACTGCCTAGATGCATAGGCAATCACCTTTCCGTGTTGCTGAAGTACACAACCCAAACCCCGTCCTGAAGCGTCACTGTAGATTGTAACCACCAGATCCAGATGGCAGCGTCAAGATAGGAGCTGTAGTCAACCTCGCCTTCAGCTCCTCGAAGGCGGCCTGGCACTCCTCGGACCAAATAAACTCCTCGTCCTTCCTGGTAATGCGGGTCATCGGCTGGGCAATCCTGGAAAAGTCCTACACGAACCTCCGGTAATAACATGTCAGACCCAAAAAAACTCTGAACCTCTGCTACTGAGCTCGGCGTAGACCAGGACTCCACTGCAGAAATCTTCTTCGGATCCACTGAAATTCTCTCGCCAGAGACAACATGGCCTAGGAACTCCACGCGATCCAAGAAGAACTCGCACTTGGACAGCTTCCCATACTGCTGCTCCCTCCTGAGAGTGTCCAACACAATCCTCATGTGCTCCTTGTGCTCCTCTGGTGTCTTCAAATAGATGGGAATGTCATCAATGAAGACCACCACGAACTTGTCAAGGTACTGATGAAATACCTTGTTCATCAAGTTCATGAATACCGCCGGAGCGTTGGTCAACCCAAACGGCATGACGGTATACTCATACTGGCCATAGAGAGTCCGAAATATAGTCTTCGAAATGTCATCCTGCTTCACCTTCAGCTGATGGTACCCGGTACGCAAGTCGATCTTCGAGAACACCCTTGTGCCGCTCAACTGGTCGAACAAGTCATCAATCCTTGGCAAAGGATACTTGTTCTTGATGGTAAGGTTGTTGAGCGCCCTGTAATCAATGCACATACGTACCGTATCATCCTTCTTGGGGACGAAAAGAACTGGCGCACCCCAAGGTGAAGAACTAGATCGAATAAAGCCCTTGTCCTCCAGCTCGTCGACCTGTCTCTTCAGCTCCGCTAACTCACTGTTGTTGATTCTATAGACGTGCTGGGAGATAGGCTCAGCGCCCGGCACTAGGTCTATAGAAAACTCAACATCACGATCTGGCGGCATCCCGGGCAACTCCTCGGGAAAGACATCCAAGAACTCAGCAATAAGTGGATGTGGCAACACCGGCCCCGCCAACAACGCTCTGCAGAATCTATCTCCTGGCTCCGCTGCACCCCTGGTGAACTCATACTCCGACTCTCCTGGTGTCCTGAACAGAATCCTGTCCCCTCTGCAGTCTATGCTAGCATGGTGCATGCTCAACCAGTCCATACCGAGTACCACATCATAACTCGGAAGTAGCATTACGAGCAAACACGTACTCAGCTCCCGGCCTCTCAAAGAAACCCTCCGCCCCTTGCAAACATTATTAACCAGGATGATGCCATTCCCAGTCATAATCTTGCAAGTCCTACCAAGATACTCAGTAATGATATTGTGCCTAAGAGCAAAAGAAACAGACACAAAACTGTGCGTAGCACCAGAATCAAACAAGGCTAAAGCTGGAAAAGAATCGAGCAGAACAGAACCTGCGACAACATCTGCAATAGGCTCCATCTCCTCGGCTGCAAGAGCAAAGGCTCTACCCTGACCACCCCTCTGCTGGCGGTGCTGAACAAACTGCTGCTGCTGGGTCGAAAGTGGATCCCGCTGCTGAACTACCGGTACACTAGCTAGTGCCCTCGGAACAGGTGACCTCTGAGCTGCTCCAGTAACACGAGGGTTCCAATGACACTCCCGTATCTGATGTCCAACGACACCACAAAAAAGACACAAACCCAGCCTCCTCCTGCATAACTCAAAGAGGTGACCGAACTTCTTGCAGAAGTGGCACGGTAGATCATCTTGCCCCAGACGCTGTTAAACCCTCTGGACAGATGCTCTGGCCTGAACCTGCTGCTGATGATGCTGGAACGGCTGATGCTGAAGCTGAGGGTGCTTAGCAGCCCTCGTGCTGCTACTGGCCCCCGAAAACAACTCACGATCCCTCTTCGGCTTCAAGCCCCACTCTCTCTCCACCTTCCGAGCCTCCGCATAGACCTCTGCATATATCGCATAGAAGGAAGGGATCAGGATCTTGATATCCCATGTCAATCCCTCCCGGAAGCGCTCTGTTTGGATCACTGGGTCGCTCACCATGTACTCGGCGTATCGGCTCAGCCGGCCGAACTCCGTCGCATACTCCGCCACAGTCATACCGCCCTGCTGCAGGTTCTGAAACTGCCGCACTAGGCCGATCTTATCTGTAGAAGAAAATAACTTCTCTGAACAGGGCCTGAAACTCAGCCCAAGTGTGGCCCTCTCCTGCAAGAGTCGGCTCATTCCGGAACCATGTCCGAGAAACATCTAATAACTGCAAGCCAACCGCCTCGACCTTCAGGTCGTCTGCCAGGCGGGAGGCCCTCATCTGACGCTCGATATCCTCGAGCCAGTCATCAGCATATGTAATGCCCTCGTTCCCTTTGAAATCCCTCGGACCCAACTTCTTGAAAGCCTGGATGTCTCCGATCTTCTGCTGCTGCACCTCCCGCTGTAGAGCCCCATACTCCACCGTAGCCAGAGCCAACCTGTGTGCATCCTCCATGCCCTGGCGCATGGCCTCAGTCTGTCTCATCTGTGCCTCGTGCTGGGCCCGCTGGGACTCCAGCACCTGCTGAAAGAATATGAGCATCTGCCCCATGTCTGTGGGCAGAGAAGGCAACGGAGGAATAGCTCCCACCACCACCGGAGGAGTCCCCTGCTGAGGAGGAGGAGGAAGAATGCTCCCGACAGCTCCCGTCGTAGCCCCCGGTACTGCAGGAAGAGCACCCGCAATGACCCCAGGGACAGTCATCGAGAGCGCTGGAGGAGTACCCCCGAGGGCCCCTACTGAAGTCCCATCTGCAGGGGAAGTGACCGGAGCCTGTCCGCCAGAGGTAGCAGACCTCTCCGTCTCCTCGTGCTCCTCACAGGGAGAATGAGTCATAACCATCCTGGAGACAGATTGAAAGAAAGATATCAATATGGCACAAGAAGGATTATATCAAAGGAGGACAGCTAGAAAACAGTAAATCAATATCAAAGACGGTAAGCAAGATAAGCAAGGAAGGATCCTACTGTGATTGAGTACTCTTAGCGTACTACCTCCTATGTGTAACACGGGCTCGTAGTCAACACTCTAAGACGAGTGCTGCTACGACATCGCACTAATTGCGACTTCAGGACCTGCGTGGGCCACCACTAAAAATATGTCACGACCTGCATCCGCTGTAAGGGCACATGTGCGTAACAACGCCCAGCCCACACCATAAAAATGACGTGGAACGCTGTAGGTTTTCTACTCTAACAACAGTTTATATAATATCAAAAATCTGTCGAGAATATGGTCAACTCCGAACGGAGGACAAGCAATGATAATATATATGAGTGCTCAATCACAACTCTAAGATGATAAAGTAAAGACCGAAAGATAAAGACAACATGACAATAAAATATAACCTGTCAAGTCCAAACACAAAGAATATACAAGTCTAAGTCCAAGTCTCTAATACAAGCCAAAATAATAACAGTCTCAAAAGTAACTGGAGACAAGGTCCAGTACAAAAACCTACTCTATCTACAGGACAGGCGGTGTCTCGCCCTGCGGTACTGCACCCTGCGGGTCTAGGGTATCTGACTCTAAACCCACTACGTCCGGTGGGCCGTAGTAAGTGCAAATATAGTCCTCCTCTGCATCTGTAATATTTTTAACATATCCGGTCAGGATAGAACGAGTACATATATCTCATAACAGATCTCAAGATAGAATAAAAGCTATAAGACTGTAAATAGAGCATATATAATGAAATCATGGAGTGTACATATATGTATCATGGCATGGTAAGCTGTAGAGCTAGATCTAGAACAGAAAAGTAGAACTGAATCATGGTATGTACACAAATCAAGGTAAGCCATATATCCAATGTGTGTGAGTAGCAGTTTCAACTTGTGATCGGCTTGGGTACCTGTCAAGAACTGGCCTGGCTAGTCATAGTGCAGTATATGACTAACACTGTTCGGGAATGCGGGATGGATCTGATCACAGGCATACGCTACTACTCCCCCTACCCCAACTGGTAGAATGGATCCAAATAGGACACGTCACTGCACGGGATTCTATGAGAAGGGAGCTAATCTTCTCTAGAATCGGTGACCATATATTGAGCAAGAGCTACAAGGGAGCTTGCACAATACATCCCAACCTAAGAAGGAGAAACATCTCT
Source organism: Iris pallida (assembly GCA_029216955.1). NCBI lineage: Eukaryota > Viridiplantae > Streptophyta > Magnoliopsida > Asparagales > Iridaceae > Iris > Iris pallida. The sequence goes on along the minus strand of JANAVB010006995.1, from coordinate 817,033 downwards.
CGTCGAGATCCAGGAATACCAATCCGTGAGAACCATGTGTCAGGAATAAGCATATCTACACTAAGTACAAGAATCATAACAGTTATCATAAATTGGGAAAAAGTTATCAGAGAATGTACTCGCCTGTGATATGATAAAATATGCCAACCGGATCTAATGCAGCGTCTCGAGGACCTATAGAGAACAAGACGTATCAATACTATGTTTAGAAAGTAAAGTCAAATCAATTTAAATCCTATTAAGTCATTCTAGGTCAAGACAAGTCTAGTTGGGTCAACCTTGGTCATGGAAGAGTATTGGAAGTCAACCCGTATCAAACTAGGTCAAAAGTTGACTTACAGTTGACTTTTGGTCAACATGTCAACTCTGGTCAACTCTAGGTCAACCCTAGGTCAACCCTAGGTCAATGGTGACTAACAATTGACCAGTTCAAGTCTAATAGAATTTGGGACTAAATTGGGTAAAGTGTTGACCCATAGTTGACTTTTGGTCTAAAAAGTCAACCGTGGTCAACCAAGGTCAAGACTAGGTCTAGGCGACTATTTCTAATCATTACCAACTCTTACAACCCATATCCGAGTCCATCTTGGACTCCTAAACCTGTATCTTAGTCGTAGGCCAATATCCTAATTTACCCTTTACAAAGGTAAATTTTTAGCCTAGGTGAATACCAAGTTAGCCTACCTACGCTTGGTATTTCGATCCGTGCTCCCAAGGGTAGTAGGATACTAGCCTATACGTTCGTTACCTACCAAGCTTCCTAGGTAGAGTGGACGTCCAGTCCATCTTACGGCCTATTGCCGATATCTTGAATATCTCAAGATACGCAATGGTACGGTGTGATACCATCGTTCTAAAATCCCGATTTCAACTCGGGAGCCTACCCATAAAGTCTAATTCACCTAATCTAGGTCATCTCCAAGTTTCAATGCGTTCCGACGCTCGGGGCTCAATTTTACCGTCTAACCAAAACCTATTCACTCTCAAACCTTTCTAATTTAATTTCCCACATTCCTATACTAATACTCTTCTTTCCCTCCTCCTTCTCCTTCTCCTATTTCTATTCTTCTAATTCTTCTTCTTCTAACTCTTCCTCTCATTCTTTTTCTAATTCCTATTCTTCTAATTCTTTTTCTTCTAACTCTTCTTCTCTTTCTTTTCCTTAACTTCTTCTAATTCTTTTTCCTATTCTCCTTATTTCTTCCTATTCTAATTCTTCTAATCTTCTTCTTCTAATCATAATTCTTCTTAATCTATATATATATATATATATATATATATATATATATATATATATATATATATATATATGAAGCGGATCAAAAGTTCCCCTTAGAAAGCCCCCCAAAAACCCCCCTCACTCTAATTCATAATTTAATATTAATATTAATGTTAATATTAATGTTAATGTTAATATTAATGTTAATATTAACATTAAATACTAAAATTAACATTAAATTTAACATTAAAATTAATATTAACATTAATATTAACATTAACATTAATATTAACAATAACATTAACATTAATATAAAAAAATTTAAAAAAAATTAATATTAACATTAAAATTAAAATTAACATTAATATTAAAATTAACATTAATATTAACATTAATATTAATATTACGAATTAGAGTGAGGGGGTTTTTTGGGGGGCTTTCTAAGGGGGGCTTTTGATCCGCTCCCATATATATATATATATATATATATATATATATATATATATATATATATATATATATATATATATACATATGGGGAGTTATATAGGGCTTGGGACTACTGCTGCTGCTAATGCTAGTGCCATTGCTGCTGCTGCCAGTGCAAATGCTGCTGCTGCTATTGTGATTACCTGCTGCTACTGCTCCTGCAGTAGCTGCTGCTGCTACTGCAGGGCTCCTGCTACTGCTCCTGCAGTTTCTTATTCTCTTCATCTACTTCTTCTACTTCTCCTCCTATTCTCCTCTCTCTCTCTCTCTCTCTCTCTCTCTATATATATATATATATATATATATATATATATATATATATATATATATATATATATATATATATATATATATACTCTAGTTACCTATCTATCTATCTATCTATATATATTATATATATACACACACACACACACATCTATATATGTATAAATACATACACACACACACACACACACACACACACACACACACACACACACACATATATATATATATATATATATATATATATATATATATATATATATATATATATATATATATATATACACACACACCCTTACTCAAACACAAACACACACACTCTCACACAAACACACACACATACTCTCAAACACCACCACCACCATTCTCATGACACCAATACCACCACCCCCACTCTCTACACACACACAATACATATAAATATATATACACATATATACATATATTTTTTTTTATACACATATATACACATATATACATATATATTACCACTCTAATTAAAAAAATCCCAATTAATCCTTAAACTAGATTTTAGGAAACCTATTAAAAGCTATGGTCAAAAGGTGGAGAATGAGCTCCTCTTCATTTACTGTGAAGGAGATAAATGTAAACGAGGAATTAATGAGGGATTAATGGCATACCTAGAAATGGTTTGCTTGAAGAAGGAGCTTGGAAAAAAAGAAAGAAATGGAGAGAGAGAGGTTTACTTAGAAGTGAAGCAAAGGAGAGGGGGAGTGGCTCCTCTTGGCCGGCCATGGGGGGGCTTGGTGGGTTTGGGTGGAGACCCATTAGGCCCCCAACCCATTAGACTAAGTTTGGGTTCGGTTCGGGTTTGGTTTGGTTCGGTTTGTTTTGGTTTAATTCTAAATCGGCTAATTAAGTCTCTAAATGACTAGTTAAGCCATGGGAGTATGGTTTATTGGTTTCTAGCCTAATTAGGATGGCATATGGGCCAAGCCCAGCTAGTATGTGGGTTCCACTAGTGTCCAAACTACCCGGGTCTCCAACTTAAGTCCGAATTGGATAAAATTCAAAATAAATCAAACAAATCCCTAAAAATCATATAAAATCAAATAAAATTCCCAAAAATTATAAAACTTGGAAAATAATAAAAATACCCATAATTCAAAAACTGGGGGTGACACATTTTGCGAGCAGCGAAGAGGCATGAGTATACTTTGCAGAGGATTGTAGACAAAAGCGGAGGACGAAATAGGTCTCATGGGCAGATGTCCTAGTCATCAGCACCAGCCCTAGCAGCTAGGGCTTTGACTATTGGAGCTCCTAGGAGGGCGACCACAGTTTCGTCGTTCAGCACTCGACACTGACGTATCCTCAACAGCAGAAGCAGACTTTCGCAATGGGTTGCTCTCATTGTGGGAGGCCAGGGCATGTAGTATCAAAGTGTCATAGAGCACAGGGATTGTGCTTGGCTTATGGGGCACCGGACCATAAGATAGGGTCCTATCCGAATAGAGCTAGTTCGTCGTTGTCAAACCTAACCAGTCCATCGGTTAGGGGTCCAGCACCAGTGCAGCAGTAGTACCAGCCTTTGAGGCCATTGCCGCCTCAGGCTCAGCAGTATGCCCAAGCTCAGATTCAGAATCAGCAGAGAGGTTTCCAGCAGAGGGGACCAGCACCAAGAGGACAAGGTCAGGCTATGGCTCTGACCATAGCAGAAGAATTGGCATCAGGTGAGGTGGTGGCAGGTACCATTCTCGTCAACTCTTTTCCAGCATCATATTATTTGATTCGTGTGCATCGTATTCATTTATTTCTGTACGATTCGTATCACTGATAGGATTGGAGCCCGAGTCATTATCAGTAAGGCTCAATATACTTACTGGTAACGGTCTTGTGGGAGTAGATAGAGTCTATTCCTCGTGTCGAATCGTAGTTAGTGGTAGAGAGCTTTTCGCTAGATTGATAAAATTTTTGATGGCCGACTATGATGTAGTCCTGGGGATGGATTGGTTGAAGGATCAATATGCAATAATAGATTTCCATATCGACAGGATTATTTTTGGTATTCCCGGTGAACCGGAGTTTTCATTTTCTAGAGGTGAAGTAGAACCTTCTCCACCAGTATTGCGGATGGCAGTAGCAGTAATAGTTCAGTTTTCCAGAGTAGTAGAAGAGTTTCCTGATGTATTTCCCGAAGAGCTTCCAGGTATGCCCCAGAGAGAGAGATAGAGTTCACCATTGATTTGCTTTCGGGGATTGCACCAGTATCGGGAGGAGTCTACAGGATGGCACCTTCAGAGTTAGAGATCTTGTATAAGATGATTGAAGAACTTAGAACCAAAGGATTCATTCGTGCTAGTAGATCTCCTTGGGGAGCCCTGATACTTCTTGTAAAAAGGAAGGATGGTACGTCAAGGTTATGTGTTGATTATCGTACCTTGAACTCTCTAACAATCAAGTACAGATATCCTTTATCAAGGATAGACGATTTATTTGACCAACTCAGAGGAGCGACAGTATTCTCGAAGATTGACTTGCGGTCAGGATACCATCAGATTAGAGTCGGAGAGTAAGACGTCCCGAAGACAGCATTCAGATCCAGATATGGATATTGGGAGTTCCTTGTTATGCCGTTTGGAGCGACTAATGTACTAGCCGTATTCATTGACCTCATGAATCGTATCTTCATGCCCTATTTGGACCAGTTCGTGATAGTGTTTATAGACGATATCCTAGTCTATAGCAAGAATAATGCAGAGCATGAGCAGCATCTTCATGTAGTTCTTCAGATTCTCAGAGAGCACAAGTTGTACGCAAAGTTTAGTAAGTACGAGTTTTGGCTTGATCGCATTTCGTACTTAGGTCACATCATCACCAAAGGTGGAGTGAAAGTGGACTCCCAGAAGATAGTGGCTATAGAGACATGGCCAGTTCCCCGTACCGTCGCAGAAGTTCAGAGTTTCCTAGGATTGGTTGGCTATTACCGGCAGTTTGCTTCAGACTTTGCTCGGATTTCAGCGCCACTGACGTAGTTGACTCGCAAGGATGTGCAGTTTGCTTGGACAACAGAGTGTCAAAGTTTATTTGAGAAGTTGAAGCAAGGATTAATGACGGCACCCATTCTCACACTTTCAGATGGGACTGGAGGATTTTCAATCTATTGTGACGCTTTCGGCAAGGGATTAGGATGCGTCTTGATACAGCATGGTAAGGTAGTAGCTTATGCATCACGTCAGCTTCATGATCATGAAAGAAATTACCCAATCCATGAATTGGAATTGGCATCGGTGGTTTTCACACTTAAGCTTTAGAGGCATTATTTATATGGAGATCGAATGGAGATTTTTACCGACTACAAGAGTCTTAAGTATGTGTTTACCCAGAAGGATCTTAACATGCGTCAGAGAAGATGGCTAGAGCTACTTGTGGATTACGACATCAACCTGCAGTATCATCCTGGGAAGGCCAACGTTGTTGTAGATGCATTGAGCAGAAGAGCCAGAGTTTACTTTCTAACAGCACAACTAGAGTTGTTAGCAGATATTCAGAAGATGGGTATTGAAGTTATTCTTCCTACCAATGTGGCGTTGATGGCCAGTATGTAAGTTCAGTCCAGTATAGTTGAGAGGATTAAGTTAGCTCAGTCAGTGGATTCTAAACTTCAGCGGCTTAGGGCAGAATGTGTAGCAGGACGGAGAGCAGAGTTATGTATCCATGAGGACGGTACACTTCGACACGGAAGGCGTCTTTGTGTACTTAGTGGTGATATCAGACAGGAGATCATGGCAGAAGCTCACAGTTTGCAGTATTCGATTCATCCCGACGGCACGAAGATGTATCGTGATATCCGTCAGCATTTTTGGTGGAATGGCATGAAGAGGGAGGTAGTCCGGTTTGTCTCTCGTTGTTTAGTTTGCCAACAAGTTAAGGCTGAACATCTGAGACCGGCTGGACTTCTTCAACCTTTAGCGATCCCAGAATGAAAATGGGAGCACATTACCATGGATTTTGTAATTGGGTTACCTAAATCTCCAGCTGGGAGAGATGCTATCGGGGTTATAGTTGACAGACTCGCCAAGGTAGCTCGTTTTAATCCTTTCAGAATTGGCCAGTCGACGGATCAGCTTGCAGAGATGTACCTCAGACAGATAGTTAGATTGTACGGAGTACCAATCAGTATTGTGTCCGACAGAGATTCGAGATTTACCTTACACTTTTGGCGGAGTCTTCAAAGGAGCTTGGGGACTCGTCTCAAGTTCAGTTCAGCTTATCATCCGCAGATAGATGGTCAGTCAGAACGTACGATCCAGACTCTTGAAGATATGTTGCGGTCATGTACACTCAACTTTGGTGGTTCATGGGAAGATCATCTGCATCTCGTGGAGTTCTCCTATAACAACAGTTTTCAGGCCAGTATCCAGATGGCGCCTTTTGAAGCCTTGTATGGTAGAAAGTGCATATCCCCGTTAGCATAGGATGATATAGGCGAGAGGCAGATGCTTGGTCCAGAGATGATTACGCGGACTATTGAGGTGGTCGGACAAGTCAGAGATCATCTTCGAGTTGCACAAGATCGCCAGCATCATTGGGCCGATTCTCACCGACGTCCCCTTGAATTTTCTATCGGCGACCATATATTCCTTAGGATCTCGCCTACCCGTGGTGTCATTCGTTTCGACGTACGGGGAAAGCTTAGTCCTAGGTACATAGGGCCATTCGACATTCTAGAGCGAGTAGGTGATGTGTCCTATCGTCTTGCTCCTCCATCGTCGTTACGTGAGGTACATGATGTTGGCCCAATGATTGTATCATATTTTTTAATATGGTTAATCTATTAAGTTTAGCATTTTATTATCACTATTCTTCATACTATCACTATAGCATTTCTACTTATACTTATACCTTTGGTGATATGTGCTTATTGTGGTACATATTAGTGATATAAGTTTTTATTATATATATATATGTTAAATTTAATTGAGCTACCAAAATCAGAACTATGTTTTGATTATGGTTATCCAATTAAGTTTAACATTATAATATCACTAATATTTATGGTATCACTATAGCATTGATACTTAAACTTTGCATAGTCCTAATGTGCTTTTATCTTATCATTCTTGCTACATGTATATTGCTTTGTTCGTCTAACATGTATTTGCAGAAAAGAAATTAGCAAGATCAAATATAGACATATGCAATAAAGAAATCATGGTGGGCCAAAGACGATGGTATTCCACAAAGATTTCTCTGAACTGCCCGACGACATCTTCGGAGCCACGTACCGGGGATTCCGCTGCCCGGTCAGCGGACAGGGGTCGAGGGGGCAGCACCCCCCGTCGGGGGTTCGGGGGCAAAGCCCCCGAAAGGTATTCAGTTTTTACAAACTGGATATCTTTGGACAGCAGTCGTCAAAGAAAAAGCTAATACCTATCAAAGGAAGAAGCCAAGCCATGCCATCATCATTTCAAGACTCTGAAGAAGCCTGCACCTGCCTAAGTATATCTGGAGTCTGTAATAAGTCTTAGGAATAATTGTAAACACAAGAAATGGATGGCAAAATCGAAAGCTACGGTAGAAATTAGCCCAGGATCATTTTCGGATACAAATCGACAAACCGGCGGTATACCGGTCTATACCGACGGTATACTGATTTTGTTCACAGAAAATTTTCTGTCTACAAAATTGGCATACCGACGGTATACCGGTTCATACTGACGGTATACCGGTTTAGTAACGTTGAAATTCCAACGGTCGGATTTCGAGCATTTAATGATCCCAACGGCTATATTTCTAGTCGTTGTAATTCCAGACTGGCATATCGACGGTATACCGGTCCATACCGACAGTATACCGGTTCGCTGACTGAAAAGTTGCCTTTGGCTCTTTTCAATGCTTTGGTTATAAATAGCCTTGAACCCCTTCATTCAAGGTTGATGCTTTGAGCCTAAAAATTTCTAAACCACCAAAGCCTATCCACAAACAACTCTACAAAGATTTCATTTGCCATCCACAAATTGTGTTAGAGTTATTGAGTTGAAAAGTTAGATCTTCATCTTATTACATAAGGAGATCAAAACCTATTGTGAAAGGTTGAAGTTGGAGAGTCTTCGTATCCAAACTCTCGATTGAAGTTGGAGAGTCTTCGTATCCAAAATCTCGGTTGAAGTCGGAGAGGCCTTCGGATTAAAGCTCTCGTGTAAGAAGTTGGCGAGTTCTTCGGATCCAAACTCGTGTGTAACTATTTATCAAATAGAGGATTAAAGCCGGAGAGAGTTCCGGGACTGGAGTGCCTCTTGGGAGGATACCAGGATATATCGTGTGTCGGTATTATTATTGCTTCTTCTCTTGCACTTATATTTTTAAATTATCCATTAGCTTGTGCTAAATGTTTGATTAGTTAGCTTGACCCTATTCACCCCCACCTCTAGGGTTCCTACACATGATGTGTTCTATGTATCCCAATTGCGACGGTATATCCCAAATCCGAGTCATGTCCTTGATCATTCAGAATTGATTGTTGGTACCAACCTTTCGTATGAGGAAAGATCCGTATCCATATTGGATCGGAGAGAGAAGATACTCAAGAACAAGACTACTAGTTTAGTCCGTGTTGCTTGGGGTTATCACTCTTTGGGTGAGTCAATGTAGGAGCGTGATGATGATATCTAATCGCAATATCCATACCTGTTTGACTCGTAAGGTATAATATCTTTCTTATGCCTTATGTTTTTTTAAATCCTTGCTTGTATGAATGATTGCTTGACTAACTGCTAGTCATAGATCGCTCGTGATTAGTATAGCTTGCCCCGACATCTCTAGCCTCTTGATTAAATTTCGAGAACGGAATTCTTGTAAGGTGGATAGAGTTGTCATCCCCGTTTTCCGTTATCCGTATTTCTAGTATACGTATACGAAATCCTGACACATATTTGTACTTCTCTTACCTTGCTAGCTAATTTTGGTTTAATCTTGCTTAGGTTCATCATGGCATATCATAGTTTGACTTGGTTCATTTTGGTTTGGGTTGGTTTATTATACTAACCCCCCCCCCCCTTTTTCCTTTATAAACCCACCTACATTTCTCTCTCCTCCTTTATTATCATTTACTCTTTCTTTCTTCTTCCTTTACTCTTCCAACAACCAAAGAACCCATGGGCAAGTACAACTTGCTTTATGAGAGAACCCCATTTTTGTTGTTCTATTACCTTTCCCACATGATTCTAAGACACTTTAGTTCTTTGCATTTTCCATTTTGGTGGTTTATTTCTTGTAGATTTAGGTTTAAAGTATTTTCGGTTTTCTTGGGTTTTGATCTACCAAACTTGCTTTTTTCAAAAACTAGTTGTTCCATGTTGTAGAGAATTTCGTTCTACCCCATTTTGGCATTTGGAAGTCCAAATTTGGGCGTAAATCGAAGGTTATATGGAGCATGGAAGTCATGGGTTCCATGGTCTTCTTCTCAAAATTTTGGAGAAAAAGAACAGTGCTGGCGCATAACTATGCGCCCACGAGTTGTGTGGGCGCATGGGCGCTGGGCGCATAACCCCCTGGGCGCATGCCTTCTCTTGGGCGCATATGTCCCAGACTTCCTTTCTCTTGGGCGCATGTCACCATGGGCGCATGCTGCCCTGACCACCCCCATGCTTAAGTGCATGTTACCTTGACCATACCCAGCTTGGGCGCATGACCCTGTGTGGGCGTATAGCCCTTATTATGTACCCACATAGCCAGTATAGGTTGCTTCTGACTTAGCTTCCCATGTACCCTGCCTCACTTATGTGGGCGCATAGATCGCGGGAGCATGTATATGAGCACATGCCTTAGGCGCATAACCCTAGCGTATGTACCCCCTTGGGCGTATGATGTCCCCAGGTTCCATTTTCTTGATTTTTGTACCCATTTTATATCCTCAAGCCTTTTCGATATGAACTCGACATGAACACGATGTGAGCATGACATATTAATGGAATGATAGCACATGATGGTGGCCCGTTGTGGCGCACCCTTGATAAGCAATATTGATATGGTAATCTGAACACGACAAGATAATGAAAACTACATGTTTAGTGGCCCGTCGTGGCGTACTCGTGACAAGTGACCTTGACATGATAAATGACATGATAGTGGCCCGTTGCGGCGCACTCTTGACAAGTAAACATGACATGTAATCTTGACAAGTAACATATAACTCTCGTCTTGACACCGTGGATAATTTTTCTTGATTGTATCAGTACAAGCTACATGTATCGTCATGCATCATGTCTAGGACATGAACTCATGATTTCCACGGTCAGGGATTCGTACTGAATCTGACTAGGATAATGACTAGATTAATCAAGTAGTCCATGAAGAGATTGCCAGCTACAGGCAGTCCCGTTATCTGGGCGCTCTAATTGGACTTGTAGCCTGCCGTCGAGTAGGGCACATTTCCAGCACACCGTCGTGTGTTGCACCCCCAAGTCACCTAATCCAACTCTCTCAACTTGTGACCGGATAACCTGGATTAAGACTGCAGGGCTTGTGGCTGTTGGAACATCTCGATGCATCTTGTTAGTAACTAAGCTTGTGATAACTTTAGTTAGTTAAAGTATCAAGCCGTACTCATTGCTTGGCCGTGATTGATGGATGGAGTCCCGTCTGGTCTTGCCTAGACAAGACCAGTACATGGTTATTTCAACATGTTACTGTTATATTTTACCTTATCGATAATTGGTTAGTGACTAAGTTCTGTCCATGTGAAGGGTTACAACCCCGGTCCTTGTTTGGTTTACGGGTTGTAACTTGGCTACTAGGATAGTCCTTTAGTTATCTTATCATTTATCGCCTTGTTCCTCTAACTCATGTCTTTCGTTATCATTATGTTATTATGTGCTTATATGCTGGTTTTAGTTCTTAAGTGAAGCCTCCCTTGTGGCACTTGCTCTTTCTGGGGTCTGATCCAGCTGGTTTTGTATGGCCAGATTTTGGAGTAGCACCCGAGGATCTTCCAGCCTTTCAGCCAGATGGTGTAACACCCAGTTTCAAAAATGAGGGTAATTTTAAAATTTTTATATTTAAATTTATTTAATTATGATATTTAAATAATAATATAATTTTTGGTATTTTTTAATCATTTAAAACTATTTTTAAGTTATGACTTATGATTTTGGTGATTGACTAGTGTAACCTTAGAGCCTAGTCATGTGATTAAGATGTTTAACTAGTACATTATAGCCTAGAGGGTATTTTGGTCATTTTAGGATTTATTTGAATTTATTATGATTTATGGGAATTTGTGTGATTTTGATATTAATTAAATATGGCTATGTGTTATGTTAGTCTTGACTAGTTGAGACTTTGTAGACTAACCTAGAACTAACCCTAGTTGGTGACCCTAGTCTAACTCTAGTTAACCTACTTTTAGTCATTAGGAATTAGTTTTAAGGTAGGAAGGATTACTTAAGTGAAATTAGTTCATGACTTATGGCTTAAGTCAATGACTTATGATTTATCAATTTTAAGACTTGTGTTTAAGCCATAGGCCCATGAATTAAGCCCAAGACCAATCCTAGCCTACCCATGGCAGCCAACCTAGGGTTTTTCACCCCTATTTAATGCCTCCTTCATTTAGGGTTAGCCTCTCTTGGAAATAGATCTCAAGTTTAGAAAGAGGTAAATCCCCAACCTTAGAAATTCCTAATTAATTCATTTTAGCTCCTTTTTAGTCCTAGTCTTTTGCAATAGGATCTAATTTATGTTTATATACTGATTTTGGAGGAGCACCTCAGTTTGCATGCCATTTGGAGATTTGGAGTTGCCATTTGGAATCCCCTCTTTGAAGCTTTTCTTGAGTTTTGATACTCAATAGGTAAATCATCTAAACTCATAGTTTTTCTTGATTTCTTTGAATATAAGGTTAGGTTTTAGGGTTTCCTAGCTGTCCCTAAAATTTGGGCACAATTCGTGTCCATTTTGTGTCCGTATATCTATATTTTGCCGCTTATTGTCTTCCATGAATTTAAACTGTGCTCCTTTGATATTTCGACTCATTTTCAGCAATTGTTTCTTTTTGATCTGTGTCTCCAGGATGGTTGAGACGCGATCGCATCGCCAGGGCCAGGGGGACGCCGATGAGAGGTCTGCCACCTCTCATACTCAGCAGCCAGCCACTGGTACCGCAGCCCCAGTCATGCCAGCTGGGGTAGGCATTTCGGCAGCTTTCGGAGGAGCCCCTCCACCTGTGAGGCATAAGCCGAGTCCGGTGATTCCGGATGTACTTCTTCAGCAGCAATAGCCACCTGCAGGGACAGTTAACGCCGTTCAGCTGTTAGCCTTCTTCCGGCAGTACATGGAGGGTTAGCAGACCCAGCAGCAGAGGCACACAGCAGAGCTCACACGAGGCATTGAGCTGGCAGTGACTGTGAGACTCGTCTCACAGTATCGATATTTATATACAGATTTTTCCACATTTTAGATATTTTCGATTACAGATATTTTCGTGAATAGTATTTTCGATATTTTCATGAATAGTGTTTTAGATATTTTGATGAATAGTGTTTAGATATTTTCGTGAATAGTGTAGATGCATTCTATTATCCAATGGACAATTGGTTTTCTTTCAATGGCTAGGATTGATCTAGAATTTTGACACGGATCACGATCCAACGGCTAAGATTAATTCCCCCTTCTATATATATCCTATGAGTTTCTCTCTCCTCTCTCTTTTCTTTCCTTCACCATTTCTCCTTCACTCTCTTCTCTCTTCCTCAAGCTTGGGAAAGCTTGGCCTTGAGGCCTAGAGTGTGGTTTCAGAACCCCTCTTGGTGGTGGAGTAGAAGATTAGGCTTGGTTGCTAAAACCTAGGCAAGTACATCTTGCTCAAAAGTGACATGACCATGCTAAAATTTTGTTTTCCATAGAAATTAAAGTTTTATTGTTCTATAATATGCTCCTCTAAATTGTTAACATCTTTAGTATATAGCACTTTTGGTTTTGATCGACAATATTGCGTAGATCTGAGTTTCTAGATATGATTTTCGAGTATTTTGAAGTTTTGATCTATCAAATGTTTTGATTTGTGAAAACTAATACTTCCATGTTGTTGGAAATTCAATTCTATTCAATTTTGACTTTTGAAAGTCCGAATTTCGATTTAAAACGAAGTTTTTATGGCCGAAACAAGTTTTGAGTTCAAAAATTAACTTTCTGTGACGGTTCGGAAAATCCGTCGGAAATCTGCGGAAATCCGTCGGAAAATCCGAACTTGCACCACAAAACTTGCTGTTTCACTTCGGAAAATCCGACGAAAATCCGCAATAATCCACCGGATAATCCGGTTAGGCTATTTTTGTCTGTTTTTGCCCGTTTTTGACATTTTCTCGATTGTAATGGACTCTTAACATGCTTAGATGACCTTGGATAGTTAAAGATTGATTGTACACTCTATATACATGGTACATGCTTATGTTCACGTATTGTTCTATATCCAGATTATAGATAGTGGCCTGTCATGGTGCACTCCAGATTACTGTATATGCCTAGCTCGATTCAGTGGCTCGTAGTAGCGCACTCATGACTTGATTTTCTTATATGCTTAGCTCGATTTAGTGGCTCGTCGTAGCGCACTCATGACTTGATTTTCTTATTGATTTCTAGACCCGAGATATGAGTACATGTTCTTTCTTGACACCGTAGATATAGCTTGTTGAATGTTTAATCTATTGCATCTTGGCACTGGACAATCGAGTGTGAGTATTGTTCCGTGTATCACGTGATGTTAGTACGGGGATGTTCGTAAGTGATAACTTACGAATTACTCGTACATAACACACGTCATCTTAGGAAATTCTTGAGTGTCCACGACTTGAGAACTTGACATGAATATGATAAGGTAAATGACTAGTAAATTCAAGTAGATCATTGTAGGAGGAAATTCGCACTACCAACCCCGAGCTCCAAGGGCCCCATGAGGCATGGCTCAACCCTGCTAGGCAAGGGCTCCATGACCTACCAAGTTTGCGTGTATTGATATACGATCGAGTCACATGTCGTGCCGGGTTGCGGCACAGTCAGTTATATGTTTTCTTTTACAAGTATATGATATGGTTGTTCATGTTACAAGTCTAGACACGTTTCATCTGCCAGCAGTCTTGTTGGGCGATAGATGTACTACTCGTACCCCTGGACATCCGGGTATCTGCAGTCAGGTAGTTGCGAAAATCTTCAACTTGCATATTAGTAATTAGGATTATGATAACCCTAGCTAGTTAATAATAGAAAGCCGTAGGCAATGATTGGCCGTGCACTTTTGATTGTGTGTTACCTTATATGCTCTTATGTCGGTGAGTGGTCAGAGGCTAAGTTCTGCTAGGGAAAAGATCTGTAACCCCGGTCCTTGTTTGGTTTAAGGGTTGTAGCTCCGATTCCTAGTAGTTCCTAAACCCTTGTTGCTCATCGGATTTTTCTGTTCTATAGCTATATTGTTCAGTATTTCCATTTAGTCATTTATATTCTTGAGATACGTGCATTGGTACCGCACTAGTCTCGATCCGTATTTATTTACTTTTGTCATTATGTTATTTGGTTGATTGTTGGGTTTTGTCGTTCACCTCGAGCTTCCTTGTGGTACTTGCTATTTGGGGCCTGACCCCACTGGTTTTGTTTGGCCAGATTTACCGCTGGAGCCCGAGGATTCTCCCTACCTTTCTCTGGATGACCCGGCGCCTGCTTAGATCTGCGGTTGTTCCTCCTCGCGAGTGGGTTCCCTTTTTGTGCCGCTCGTGTTTCATTTCATTTTGGTGGTGTTAGCTAGGGCATGTGTTAGCCCTATTATTTTGAGACTTTCTCAGACTTCGGTCAACATGATGTATTATATTGGATCTAGACTGATATAGTGATCATGTATATTGGTACTTTGCTAGTGTAGCATTTTTTTTATTCACTAGCTTCATGATCATGTATGATATAGTATTTTGGGACGCCTCTTTACTTTCATATTTGATATACTCTTGATACTTGTTGTTGGATTGAGATAGGATTTGTTCGACCATAGGAGTCGTCAGTGGCATGCTAGAGTCTTCCCACTTGTCTTCTAGACAGCTTTTATCGTATATTGGGGTACTGGCGTACTCTAATACACGTAGCTGGCTTTGTTTCGTCCCTACTTTCCAGTATTCTGGTTCTGGGGCGTGACAGTGACTGCGGTAGAGAGAATCGTAGCTCAGCCAGCGGCAGCCCCACAGCCGTACCAGCCACGGGAGAAGGGCATCCAAGATTTCCAGAAGATGCACCCGAGAGACTTCCGAGGGACAGAGGGGATCTTGTATGCCGATGATTGGATCGAGCATATGGAGGAGATTTTTAGGTTGGCTGAGATCCCGACGATGCTCCAGATAGAGGCAGCGGGCAGCATGATGCAGGATCTGGCCCGTACATGGTACCAGACCGGCCCGAGGGTCGGTACAGCAGGACAGACTTGGGCAACATTCAAGAAGCTGTTCAAGGAGAAGTTCTTTCCAGACGCAGCGCTGGGAGCCCTCGAGACCCAGTTCGAGGTCCTAGTCCAGGGGAGCCAGTCCATGGAAGAGTACGCAGGAGAGTTCTGCCGCCTGAGCAGATTTATGGAGGACTTATCGGAGACGAAGAAGGCCCGGAGGTTATGGAAGGGCTTGGTAAAGGAGGTCAAGTCCTACACCAAGAACGCCTACAACGCTACCTATAAAGAGATCCTGGTGGACGCTTTAGCTGCAGAGGATGATCTTGAGCTTAGGCTCAAGAGGGGGCGAGACTCCCAGGGAGGCAGCAGTAGCGGAGGACCGGCCAAGAGGCCGTAAGTTCAGCATCAGTTTCAGCAGCAGTTCCAGGGTCAGGGCCAACAGCAGGGACAGCAGCAGCCCAGACAGCATCAGGCACCCAGACAGCAGGCGGTTAGTTACCCCTACTGCAAGAAGCCGGGGCATGGATGGGGTGAGTGCAGGAAGAGGCTGGGCAGGTGCCTACTATGTGGAGCAGCGGACCACCAGCTGAGGGAGTGTTCCCAGTACATAGGTAGAGCAGCACAAGGAGCAGCACCAGGAGGAGGAGCCAAGGCTCCGGTAGGTCAGCAGCGGGGACCGTTACCGACACAGTAGCAGAGATTTGTGCAGTATCAACATCAGGCTGGAGGAGGCCAGCAGGGGCGAGCTTACGCCATGACAGTCGAGGATACTCAGGCAGTGGGGGAGGTACTTGCAGGTTCTGTTCTTTTCGATTCCATTCCCACCTTGCCTCATTATATCTATCTTGAAATTCAATTCCATCTGTTCTTATCTGTTTCCTTATTTGTTGATATATTTTGATCTGGCATTTCTTTTCGATTTGGTTTTCTTTCGAGATAAGTCGTATGGGCTAGGTCGCCTAAGTTATGGGATCTAGAGTCTTCTGTAGTCATGATAGCTGGCATAGTGAGGACACATAGTCAGATTTTGGATGTATTTCTCGGGTGTGAGAATTTAAGGTTTTCGCTGCCAAGCATGCGGCAATACGAAAATTTTAAATACCATAATTCTAGAGGTATGTACCTTAGTCGAGGACTCTGTGATTATCGTAGCCTTGCTCACAAGCATGACGAAGATTCTGAGTATCATGATTTTGGACAGACGCATATGATTATCTGACGGTATGTTTGAGACTTTGATTGTGGGGTGTTTGACCTAGAAGGACTACTACCATTTTAATTTCGAGGACGAAATTTTTCTAAGGTGGGTAGACTTGTAACATCCAGTTTCTAAAATGAGGGTAATTTTGAAATTTTGTATTTAAATTTATTTAATTATGATATTTAAATAATAATATAATTTTTGGTATTTTTTAATCATTTAAAACTATTTTAAGTTATGACTTATGATTTTGGTGATTATCTAGTGTAACCTTAGAGCCTAGCCATGTGATTAGGATGTTTAACTAGTACATTATAGCCTAGAGGGTATTTTGGTCATTTTAGGATTTATTTGAATTTATTATGATTTATGGGAATTTGTGTGATTTTGATATTAATTAAATATGGCTATGTGTTATGTTAGTCTTGACTAGTTGAGACTTTGTAGACTAACCTAGAACTAACCCTAGTTGGTGACCCTAGTCTAACTCTAGTTAACCTACTTTTAGTCATTAGGAATTAGTTTTAAGGTAGGAAGGATTACTTAAGTGAAATTAGTTCATGACTTATGGCTTAAGTCAATGACTTATGATTTATCAATTTTAAGACTTGTGTTTAAGCCATAGGCCCATGAATTAAGCCCAAGACCAATCCTAGCCTACCCATGGAAGCCAACCTAGGGTTTCCTACCCCTATTTAATGCCTCCTTCATTTAGGGTTAGCCTCTCTTGGAAATAGATCTCAAGTTTAGAAAGAGGTAAATCCCCAACCTTAGAAATTCCTAATTAATTCATTTTAGCTCATTTTTAGTCCTAGTCTTTTGCAATAGGATCTAATTTAGGTTTATATACTGATTTTGGAGGAGCACCTCAGTTTGCATGCCATTTGGAGATTTAGAGTTGCCATTTGGAATCCCCTCTTTGAAGCTTTTCTTGAGTTTTGATACTCAATAGGTAAATCATCTAAACTCATAGTTTTCCTGATTTCTTTGCATATAAGGTTAGGTTTTAGGGTTTCCTAGATGTCCCCAAAATTTGGGCACAATTCGTGTCCATTTTGTGTCCGTATCGGACACGTATCGAAATGGTATACTAGGTGTTTGTAGAAATGCCACATAGGAATAAATTTTCATATTTTTGAAATATAATTACATGGATTTGTAGATCTTGATGTGTGTATCAATTTTTGTGAAGGTGTCCTAGTGTTTTGTGTCCTTTTGTGTCCTGTTTTTGTACGTGGACACGCAGCACGGGCCCGTAGGCCGTGTCCTGCATCACGGGCTCATTTTCTCTGGACACAGGACACGTCGTGTCCTGATTTTTTGTGTGAGCCTTGGGGAAGCGTCTGCGACCATGCTCCCAAAATTTAGGAGCATCTCGTGGAGTGTGCGTGGTGCAATCGGCCACGCACTGGCCGTGCGCTGTCGCACGTAGGCGGCCGAGCACGAGCACAGACAAGCACAAACACGTGTCGTGTCCACTGTAAATACGTCGTGGACACGTGTCAGGTTGTCCCACATGTAGCCCTACCCTAGGCGACCACGTGGGCGTGACCACGTGGCCACACGTGTCTTGTGTCGTGTCCACGACCTCTGTGAACGCGTACACGACACTGTGTTACATTAGGTGCACCCCACGTAGTTGAGTCGTTTTGGACACGTCTGTGTCGTGATTTTTGGACACGAAACGACTCACAGGACACGTATACATGTGTGACACTAGTTACCAACCTTTTATTTGTAATTTTAATGATTATTTAGGGTCGAATTCTTGTTATCCCAATTTCCCTGATACCCGACTGATACTCTGTGCTGGAATTGATTTTCTGATTTTTATTTTGTTTTTATTAACTGTTAGATGTTGTTAATTGTAGGAATTAGTTCACCTACATAACTAATGAGTGATTTATAGGTCACTTTGATTTGTACTAAGGCTAAGGGATCATCGAAATGGGTTTTTTTGTGTTGGAGTTGGGAATTCCTGTCAACAGGTTCAGAAAACTAAACCTGAAAACTAAATCCCTGATTTAAACTAAATTGATCCCTTTCAACCCCTATTAAAAATTGATTTTTTGTTTTGGTTTAGGGTTGTATATATGTAGGTAAATATATACATAAATGTTTTGTACAATAGTATTTGAATGATACCTCAAACTGATAAGTTACTTAATATGTTATTTGATATTAACTGAGATTTCCTTAATGAAAACCTGAGACAATGCACCCCTTCACTGATTCACTTTATATCACTACACACACATGACAGTGTAGCTCCTTCGATTCACACACTCTACACTGTCATGTGTCCTGACTGAACCTGAGAACTCTAAAGTGCACACAATGTTTCTAGACTCACACACACACATTGTACTGACACATGCTTCCCTCATTCACTACTCCACACACACACAAATTCCTATCACATACACACACACATTCTTACCACTGTGCATACATGGACACTCTTCACTAATCTGAGAACTATTTCCTGATAATTCCCCACTGTTTTACACTAAACTTTCACACACACATGGTTTATAGTTATATATATATACTCATTTATGTGGGCTGATTTGAGTTGGGTTAAGGGACTGTCATTGGGGTGTCAATTGGGACTGAAATAGGAGTGTCACAGGGTGGTTGGGACAGAAATTTGGATAGGTTTTATGGCCTGGAAAGGGGTTTGTAAAGGGCTATGTTAAGGGCAGGTAATAGCACATATGGCTGTCATTTGACACACATTCATACACATAGTCTACTATTTCCAAATGCCCTACACACACACTCATGACTCACCCTTCCTTGCTTTCCTTCCCTCTATATGTATATATGTATGATGATTATCTAGTACCTATATAGTTTCCCTATATGTATATATATATATATATATATATATATATATATATATATATATATATATATATTTATATATATATATTTATATATATATGTATATATATATATATATATATATATATATATATATATATATGTCACTACCCGCTCCCACTGTGAGGGTACGAGAACGTAACAACGCCCAGCCTACGCCGCAGTGTCGGCGGTAGAACGCTGTCCTAGGTCAATCATCTAACAATATAAAGGTACCTGTACAGTATATACACTCCGAATGGAGGTGACATAACAGAACGGTCTCAATCACATCTAAGGCAGATACAGAATAGAAAAGGTAGATAGAGAGATCAGAAACACAATGTAATGCTAAATAAGAGAGAGGAAAATCTAAGTGTATAAGATAACAACTCAAGAACATCCAGCTCAAAACAGGTCTCTAAATATAACAACATCTCAGAACAACAACTGAAATTCAAATAACAATGCTGAAAGAAAACTAAGGCCTAGCTATCTAGTCTAGACTCTGAGAGTAGCATCCTGTACTGCAGCTGGGTCCTCCAGAGGAACCAGGTCGCAGGTGTCGTCTAATCCTGCTCCGTAATAGGTGGTACATAGGGCCTCCTCCTCATCCTCTGTAATATTTTCAACAGGTCCAGTCAGGACAGGAGCGAGTACAGTACATCTCAACAGATCATAGCAGGTTAGAAAATATAATCATGCAGTAAAGTAAGATACATGAACTGAAGAAAAACAGTATGTAATCAGAGAGAGAAACTGTAATAGAAATATCTACTATACATAGAGAGCTAATAGTGACTAGTGAGTCAGAGTAAAATATAAACATGTGAATGGCATAGGAGATTCATGACTACAGCTAAGAGAGTGATTCATGACTACAGCTACTGGGATAATATTCACATGTCTATTTCCACTCCCCCATCCCCAATCGATACACAAAGATCTGTTCAAGTTATGTTAAGATTCGTGAAACTTCACATGGCTCATAAAATGAGTAATACGTGAAGGTGATTCATGATGGCTCTGTGAACATGAGAGTACATGTGTCACAAGCGATTCGTGAATTAGAGAAAGCATAGAGATACGTGATGATTCGTGAAACGCACAAAACATGCAGTATCCGATGCTCCCGAGGGGGATAACATCTCATGAAAAGATCCATATAGTACCAATCCGTGTGACCAACGTGACAGTATCAAGTAAAGTAATTTAAAGCAGGAAAATAATTCTAAGCAGGATATGAAATGATCAGAGAATGTACTCGCCTGTATCTGAGTGCCCAATATGAAAAGTACCGTCCAAGGAGTGGTGTCTGGCTCCTAATCAGAACAGCACGAGTCACAACAAATCTAAAATGATATAATGAAGTCCTACGATGCATTCTACATGAATCTAGGTCAATCTAGACCAAAGTCAACTCTTGGTCAACCCTAGAAGTCAAACTAGATCAACCAAGTCAAACCTAAGTCAAACTAGTCTAACTAGGTCTAACAAGTCATTTCTAGGCCCATTAGTCTAATAGGCATACCATAGGCCAATATCACATATAACCCATACCATATCACAGATGCAAGTTTATGAATACCCCTATATACCTATAGGCTAATATCCATAGGCCTCCATATATGATACTTATACAATCACACATCCACATTACCATATATAAATATACCTACAAGTATGTAAACATAGAAAAGCACTCAAAGGGCAAAAGTGTATGTGTGTGTGTGCTAGAATGAAAACACAAAGGTGTGTGGTGTAGTGACAATGTGAGTGTGTGAGGTAGAACAATGTGCAGGAAAGTACTAAAACAGTAAAAGGAAACAATATGGGGTGTGTGTTCATGAGTGAGTGAGGGGGGAACAGAAATTACCATGTACATAGGAAAGGAAATCAATCCCTGAATTCTTGACAGTTCTACTAAACCAGATTTTAGTATTAAACATACAGTTTTACAAAACAATCTCAAATCTCAGATTTTGATCTTAACATTACAGTTTTACAACATATTCAAACTCAGTTTTGGTATTAAACATACAATCACCAAAACATTTTCAAAATCTCAGATTTAACAGTTCAAACTAAAACCCAGGTTTGTGCATTGGATCAAAACAGTGAAGAAAACAATAACTCTGAAAACAGACTTCACCAAAGCAGTCCCAAATGAAATTCCCAGATTTTTTTCTTAACACATGAAGTTAGTTTCAGTCTAAGGGAAAGAGAAAACTTAAATCTCAGGTTTATCAATCAATTCACAAAACAGTCCACACCATTACACTCCCAAAATGAGATCAAAACACAACCATTCTATCCTAAAATTGACACACATGAAGAATTTATATAAGAGGACCATAATATGAACTTAAACATGTAAATTACAACAATTAGATTAGCTAAATGATTTCCCAAAACTAATTGAAAAACTGGAAACATAATCAGTGAAGAACACTGTTTCAGAAAAATAGGAAAAGAGGAAATGATAATCAAAATCGATTTTAAATACATAAACAGTGGTTGGTAATGAACTAACATCATGTGCACGTGTCATAGGATGTGTTTGTGTCCCAGCAATAGGACACAAACGTGTCCAACAGAAGAAAACATAAAAACAGTGCATAACACATTTTGCAATATACACAGGCTCGTGCACGTGTGCACGAGTGTCGTGCACACGACACGACACAAATGAGGACTCCTGGTCACCAAGGTAGGTTCGCCTAGAGTGTGTCCTCGTGTCCAAGTGTCTGCATTGTGTCAAAACGTGTCGTGCACAAAGTTATGAAGCCGTGTCAGTGGCATGGAAAAACTGTGCACAGAATCAGTGCAATCCCCGTGCGCGTCGAATTCCTCCCAAACCCGACCACGAACTGACACCAAATTTGGGGAGAGGGGTGACAGAAGGTGCCCCAACAATCTCCCAAAGTTTCGTGTCGAGACGATTCGTGTCGTGTCCGGAATTAACCCCGAGATGCAGGGGATTACTGTAGCCCGTGCGCGCGTGTCCACGAGGGCGTGTGCACGAGTGTCCCAGAGACACGACACAAGCACGATATCACCCCAGAGCTCCAGAAATGGTTAAGCGACATTAAAAACTAAATTTTCATTCAAATAGAATTCGAAAACAGCACAGGAAGTTCCTCAGGGACATTTCATCAAACACAAACAACAGTTCACTGATACGTGTCCTGTTTGGACACGAAAGGACACGAAAACCTAGGGTTTCCTATTCCTATAGTTAGGTTAGGTCTAGGGCTCCCTATTCATGCACTTAAACCAGAATTTCATGGTAGAAATGGTGAGTTACCTCTATGTATCACAAATCCTCAAAAGTTCAAATGAGTGAGGTCTTCTTTGATGGTGAAACTCCTCCAAAGCTCTTCAAATCTGAGAATATTAATTACCAACAGGAAGTAGGAAGAATTTAAAACCCAATGCAATTTGTTTGGATTAAAAAGGAGGAGAAATGGATTTACTATGAATTTCTAAAGATGGGAGCTCACCTCCTTCCAAAACTTGCACAAATCCCAATGGAGGCTAGCCCTAAATTCTAGGAGGGGATTAAATAGGAGGGAAATCCCTAGGTTCAGCTAGGGATGGCTGACCACTTGGCCTTGGGTTAGGGTTGAGCTAGGTTTGAGTCTAATCTAGCTAAGTCACAATAATGACTTGTGAAACCACAAGCCATTCACCAAATCAATTGATTTCTAAAATTCTAATTCTAGTTCTATGAATCACTAACCACTAACTTGAGTCACACTAGATTAGACTAGGGTCACTTGACCTAACCAAGCTCAACTAACTATGGTTAGTTCCTAGGTTAGTCTACAAGAGTCAAAACTGGCCAAAAATCAAACTAGTCCAAATAAATCCAAAATAAATCCTAAAAATTCCCATAAATTCTAAATAAATTATAATAATCCAAACAACCCTAAAAATGTCAAAAATATCCTAATCACATGGCTAGGCTCTAAGGTTACACTAGTCAAACACCAAATCATAAGCCATAACTTAAAAAAATAGTTTTAAATGATTAAAAATCACCAAAAATCATATTATCATTTAAATATCTTAATTAAATAAATTAAAATACAAAATTTCAAAATCACCCTTATTTTAGAAACTGGGTGTTACAATATATATATATATATATATATATATATATATATATATATATATATATATATATATATATATATATATATATATATATATATATATATATATATATATATATATATATATATTTTGATATATATATATATATATATATATATATATATATATATCAAAATATATATATATATATATATATATATATATCAAAATATATATATATATATATTTTTTTTTGATATATATATATATCAAAATATATATATATATATATATATATTATATATATATATATATATATATATATATATATATATATATATATATATATATATATATGTATGTTATGAAACCCTTATCTATTCACCATTGTGTCATGAGTTACACATGACCCTTGGGATCATGTAACTCATGACCCTTGGGTTATGTAACTCATGACCCTTGGGTTGCCCCTTATACCTATATATATGGCCCTTGCCATATGATAAAATGAGAAGAAGAAATATACTATTCTACAATTCTAGTTTCCCTTTAAACACGTTATCAGCACGATTGCTGAAGCAAGGAGAATCGACGTCATCCTTCCTCCTTCCCTAGCCGATCCGACATATATTTAATTTTTTTTACCTTCTTCCACCGTACGGTAAGAAAGGTAAATTTATTTTTGAAAAAATTCATCTTATTCATGAGATGTACTACTTTCTGAATCATGTAAGTACTTGCTCATGATACAATATTCAATTGGATAGTTTTCTAGATGATATCTAAAATTTCATTCGAGAGTACGATACTCTAGAGAAATAATGAAACCCATTTCCATATGCTATAATTAATAGAGCTCCTAAATCGGCATATTCATGTGGTGTGTCTGGACATGTTTAGATTTTCAACAAATGGTTTGCAGTTTATAGCTTTATATTCGTAGTTGGGATCTTATATTTTCAACAAATCGTGTTATCTCTTGAGAACCGTTAAACCACTTAATTCTGATCAAGTGGTTTAATCCATTAGTCGAATGACTGTCCAATTTAGAAGGACTCCTCTTGACTGCATTTTGAAATATTGCAATATGTTACAGTAATCATTTTGAAATATTGTATTTCAGTTTATGTGGTTTTGTGTAACATATATAATAGACAAAGGACCAACAAATTCTTTTGAAGTCGTCCACCATTAATGGAGGGTGGACCACACAACTTGCAACAGTAGTGCTTTATGTTGGGTAGGCATTTTGTTTTACACCAAAGAAAGATGGATCAATTCATGGGAAAGATTGGATGTTATTTCCAACTTACAATCTAATTCTGAGACTTTCAAGCATGCATATATGCATGTTGGTACTAAATAGTAGATATCTGTCAAGGATACTAAATAGTAATGCTCTTAGCTTCTTCTTCTTTCCAACTTTCATAGTGTTTATTACAGTAGCATTTTGAGTCCAGCAGGGTCGGCTATCTCCTGGAATGGATAAGGACATAATTGCATAAATGAGACTAAACTTTAAATCTCTTGCTACAAGTATATCTTGTTTTAAACTTTAAAGTTCCATTGATTAATGGAAAGGAAAAGTTTAAGGAAATTAACTCAATATTTTTTTTTGGGCATGATTGATCTAAAGATAAACGAAAAAAAAATTATTTGAGCTGGCACGTGGACCTGAAGTTCCATTTACGTGCCCAGGACTTATTAGCCACCATTTCAACTTCTATCCCATCGGCTCCGGCCACTGGTAGTGTCAATTTCTTGATAAATGTGAATTTCTTGAAAAATAATATTTATTCTTACATTTGACAAAGAAAATTTTACGAAGTCTCTCCGAATAGGCTCACCTATTTGGGTATGATGTCAGAAAGAACTTGGGGCTTGGTTCTTAAGAGGTCCCCGGTGACCCTCCTCCCTCATTTTCCCGCCTGGTCATATTCACGTAGAGCTACTGAAAGGGGTTGACCGAATATTATTATTTTTTTTGCTCAAATTGTATTTATAATTATGCATTTTTGCAAGCAAATTATTGACCTCTCTATATCGGCCCGTCTATCGATATAAGAGAATTTTTTTTTAAACAAAAATTGTATTTCAAAACTGTTGTTTTAATTACGATGGTTTGTTGTTATTTTTTTATAGATCTATAGATGAAGTGTGAATGCCTTGTGGACAGCGCCTCGACGCACACA
Organism: Iris pallida; assembly: GCA_029216955.1. Classification (NCBI taxonomy): domain Eukaryota; kingdom Viridiplantae; phylum Streptophyta; class Magnoliopsida; order Asparagales; family Iridaceae; genus Iris; species Iris pallida. The sequence goes on along the minus strand of JANAVB010006995.1, from coordinate 791,321 downwards.
ATCCTTCGAGAAAAAAGCTATTTTTATAGCTTAAATGATTATGAAGGTCCCGTTATTACGATATCAGGACTATCAAACATAATAGAAGGATCTAGTGAAGCAATTATATTGCTCCCAAATAAAACAAGACTAATAATAAAAGATGCACTATTCTCTCCTAAATTAAATAGGAATCTCATAAGTTTCAAGGACATTCGTTTAAATAGATATCACTTAGAAACAAATGAAATAAATGAGGCAGAATATCTGTATGTTACTCGTCTAAAAGATGGTTCAAAAACTATCTTAGAACGATTCAAGGGACTCCCGTCGGGTCTCTATCATACTCATATTCAATTAACAGAAGCTAACATGATTGTGCACCAGAAGTGTCATTCATCGCCAAAATTTAAACTTTGGCATAATAGACTGGGTCACCCAGGATCAGCTATGATGAAACGAATCATAAGCCAATCCAGTGGACACAACCTGCAGAATCTGAAGATTCTTCAGAAGTATGATTACTCGTGTCTACCTTGTTTTCAAGGCAAAATTATAACGAGACCATCCCTTTTGAAAGTAGGACTAGAGTCTCCTAGCTTCTTAGAGAGAATTCATGGAGACATTTGCGGACCTATTCACCCCGCAAGTGGTCCATTTAGGTACTTTATGGTACTTATTGATGCATCTACTAAATGGTCTTATGTGTGCCTTTTGTCCACCCGCAACTTAGCTTTTTCTAAGCTATTGGCACAAATAATTAAGTTGCGGGCTCATTTCTCCGATAACCATATCAAAAAATTAAGACTTGATAATACGGGTGAATTTACTTCACAGGTTTTTCAAGACTATTGCCAAGCAACTGGCATCGAAGTTGAACATCCTGTAGCTCATGTTCACACCCAGAACGGGTTAGCAGAATCTCTTATTAAGAGATTACAATGGATTGCTCGTCTATTGTTGATGCAGTCACAGTTAACTGTGGAAGCTTGGGGTCATGCTATATTGCATGCCGCATCACTTATTAGAATACGGCCTTCTGGAGGTCATATTCTATCTCCGATGCAGCTCGCTTATGGTTCACCTCCAAATATCTCTCATTTGAGAGTTTTTGGTTGTGCTGTTTACGTCCCCATTGCTCCCCCACAGAGGACCAAAATGGGTCCACAACGTCGATTAGGTATCTATGTTGGGTTTGACTCACCCTCTATAATTAGATACCTAGAACCCCTGACGGGTGACGTATTTAAGGCACGTCTTGATGACTGTGAGTTTGATGAAGGATTATTTCCTAAACTGGGCACACAGTCTAAGAAGCCAGAAGCTTCTAAGACAATTTCTTGGGACACAAAAACTTTGTCTCATTTTGATCCGCGTACAAGTCAATGTGAAGATGAGATCCTGAAGATATTACATCTTCAGAACACTGTACATCTACTTCCGGATACATTTACTGACAACCAGAAGATTGTCATATCACACGTCCCTGCTGCCAACACGCCAGCTAGGATTGACATTCCCAAAGATGGATGCAATCCGCCGGCAGCAGAAATGGTAATACCTCAATTAAAAAGAGGACGCCCACCAGGTTCGAGAGACAAAGTCCCTCGTAAAAGAAAAAATTCTGGAGAAATTAAGAAGATCCCAACACAGGATGCTGAGCTCAGATCAGCTACCTCTCCCCTCCTAGTTTTCCCTGAAGAGGAACAAACAGAAGAAATATCATTAAATTATGTACGTACTGGAGAGGTACTGAACAGAAAAAGCACAGTCATCGACGATAATTTTTCGTTCAATATTGTCGTTCACGTCACTGAAAATGACGATGACATCGATCCACGGTCTCTAGCGGAATGTAAACGCAGAGGCGATTGGCCAAAGTGGAACGAGGCAATAGGAGTAGAGCTGGACTCACTCTTGAAACGTGAAGTCTTTGGACCAGTAGTCCAAACACCTGAAGGTGTAAAACCTGTGGGATATAAATGGATCTTCACAAGAAAAAGAAATGAACACAACATAGTTGTGCGCTACAAAGCACGCCTTGTAGCACAAGGTTTCTCCCAGAAATCGGGAATAGATTATAAAGAAACATATTCTCCGGTCATGGATGGGAATACCTTCAGATTCCTGATCAGCCTCTCTTCTCTGAAAAGCCTAGAAATACAGATCATAGACGTTGTGACTGCATATCTTTATGGCAATATAGATAAAGATATCTATATAAAACTCCCTGAAGGATATAAAATTTCATCAGAGAAAACAGATAGACCTCGGGATACCTATTTTGTAAGGTTACAAAGATCATTGTACGGTCTTAAACAATCAGGAAAAATGTGGTATAACAGACTAAGTGAGTTTCTTGCTACGCAAGGATTTACTAATGATAAAGTCTGCCCGTGTATCTTTATAAAAAGATCGAGAACAGGATTTGTTATAGTCGCCGTTTATGTCGACGACTTAAATCTTATTGGATCTTCTGCAGAGATCACTGAGATATCTGAAAGCCTTAAGACAACTTTTGAAATGAAAGACCTAGGCAAAACAAAGTATTGTCTTGGCTTACAGATCGAACACCTAAAGGGTGGTATCCTGTTACACCAATCTACATATACACGAAGATTACTTAAACAATTCCACATGGATAAATGCCATCCCCTTAGTACACCAATGGTCGTTCGATCATTGGACGTAAAGAAGGACCCTTTCCGTCTACTGGAAGAGGGGGAGGAATCATTAGGTCCTGAAGTACCTTACCTAAGTGCCATTGGGGCACTACTCTATCTGGCTAACTGTACGCGTCCTGATATAACGTTTTCAGTTAACTTATTAGCCAGATACAGTACAGCGCCCACAAAGCGCCACTGGAATGGAGTGAAGCATCTTCTGCGCTATCTCCAAGGGTCTATAGACCTAGGACTATATTACCCGAATAGTAGGTCTTCCACTTTACTTGGTTATTCAGATGCAGGTTATAGATCAGATCCCCACACAGAGAAATCACAAACTAGATTTGTATTTACTTTCGGTGGTACGGCTATCTTCTGGAGGTCCGTCAAACAGACCAGTGTGGCTATCTTATCCAACCATTCTGAACTCCTGGCAATCCATGAAACAAGCAAGGAGTGTGTTTGGCTTCGCTCCGTCATTCAGCATATTTTGGCATCTACTGGCCTGAAGACTGGTGAACTTGAGCCTACTACCCTTTTTGAAGATAATGCAGCATGCGTAGCTCAACTTCAGAAAGGATACATAAAGAATGACAAGACGAAGCACATATCCCCTAAATTCTTCTGGACGCACGACCTTCAAAAAAAGGAACAAGTCAAAATACAACAAATTCAATCTTGTAATAACTTAGCAGATTTGCTTACCAAAACACTGCCACGATGTATTTTTGTAAAGCTTGTAAGAGGAATAGGGATGAGGCAACTAAAAGACCTGCAAGCCTGAAGCTTGTATAGATCAGGGGGAGTAAAACTATAGGATTGTACTCTTTTTCTTTAGGACTGATGGTTTTTCCCAATAGGTTTTCCACAGCCAAGGTTTTAATGAGGCAAACTAAGTTTACTCTGGATCCAGCAGTATCCACCCCATTAGCTTATTGAATCCTGAAGTATTTCATAAGTGGATCCAAGGAAATGGATGAATAAGGGGGAGTGTTATGAAACCCTTATCTATTCACCATTGTGTCATGAGTTACACATGACCCTTGGGATCATGTAACTCATGACCCTTGGGTTATGTAACTCATGACCCTTGGGTTGCCCCTTATACCTATATATATGGCCCTTGCCATATGATGAAATGAGAAGAAGAAATATACTATTCTACAATTCTAGTTTTCCTTCAAACAATATATATATATATATATATATATATAAAAAAAAAATATATATATATATATATATATATATATATATATATATATATATATATATATATATATATATATATATATATATATATACTAATGTGATAATGTAATGTGACATGAATATTACTTTTGCCTATATAAATGGCATGTATATAGACATGTGGGAAATTAGTATGTAAATATGGAAATTGTTACGTACAATTAGAGGCTGTAATGTAAATAGATGTAACCTTGTTAACTTGTGCCATGCTCTAGTGTAATCTATAACTAGTGTTTGATTCCCTTTGATTGTGCACCTCCATGTTCACACACACATAGCTATTCATGCAATCCTTTCTCTCTCATTATATAATGTTGACTATAGCTCAATGTGAATGCACACTTGATGTGTGGCTTGATGTGTTTGGCTTGTATAGCCTTGGGATTGATATGTGCTTGCTAGGCTAATTGATTAGTGACCTAGATGGACTTGTTAACCTAGGTTTGACCAACCTAGACTAGTTTGACCAAGTTTAACCTTGTTGGACCTAGTTTGACCATAGTTGACCTAGTTTGACTTCTAGGGTTGACCAGAGTTGACCAAGAGTTGACTTTGGCCTAGATTGACCTAGATTCATGTAGAATATATTGTAGTGCATCTTTTTACCATTCTAGACTTGTTGTGACTTGTGCTGTTCTAAATAGGAGCCAGACACCACTCCTCGGACAGTACTTTCATCTCGGACACTCAGATACCAGACGAGTACATTCTCTGATCATTTCATATCTTGTTTAGAATTATTTTCCTGCTTTAAATTACTTTACTTGATACTGTCATGTTGGTCACACGGATTGGTACTATATGAATCTTTTCATGAGATGTTATCCCCCTCGGGAGCATCGGATACTGCATTTTTTGTACGTTTCACGAATCATCACGTATCTCTATACTTCCTCTGATTCACGAATCGCTTGTGACACATGTACTCTCATGTTCACAGAGCCATCATGAATCACCTTCACGTATCACTCATTTTATGAGCCATGTGAAGTTTCATGAATCTTAACATAACTTGAACAGATCCTTGTGTATTGATTGGGGATGGGGAGTAGAAATAGGCATGTAAATATTATCCAAGTAGCTGTAGTCATGAATCACTCTCTTAGCTGTAGTCATGAATCTCCTATGCCATTCACATATTTATATTTTACTCTGACTCACTAGTCACTGTTAGTTCTCTATGTATAGTAGATATTTCTATTACAGTTCTCTCTCTGTTTATATACTGTATTTCTTCAGTTCATGTATCTTACTTTACTGCATGATTATATTTTCTAACCTACTATGATCTATTGAGATGTACTGTACTCGCTCTTGTCCTGACTGGACCTGTTAAAAATATTACAGAGGATGAGGAGGAGGCCCTATGTACCACCTATTACGGAGCAGGCTTAGACGACACCTGCGACCTGGTTCCTCTGGAGGACCCAGCTGCAGTACAGGATGCTACTCCCATAGTCTAGGCTAGATAGCTAGGCTTTAGTTTTCTTTCAGCATTGTTATTTGACTTTCAGTTGTTCTTCTGAGATGTTGAATATATTAGAGACTCGTATTGAGCTGGATGTTCTTGAGTTGTTATCTTAGACACTTAGATTTTCTCCTTCTTAATTGTATTATATTGTGGTTTTGATCTCTCTATCTACCTTTACTATTCTGTATCTGCCTTAGATGTGATTGAGACTGTTCTGTTATATCACCTCCATTCGGAGTGTATATACTGTACAGGTACCTTTATATTGTTAGATGATTGACCTAGGACAGCGTTCTACCGCCGACACTGCGGCGTAGGCTGGGCGTTGTTACGCTTACGTACCCTCATTGTGGGTGCGGGTCGTGACACATTTTTAGTGGTGGCCCATGCAGGTCGAGTTATGTAGTGGTATTCGAACTAGAGTATCACTACAGCCTGCAGTAGGATTAGGATATTTTTTGAGGTACTCAATCACATTTGGAAAAACTCTTATTCAGATTCCGTATATCTATATTTTGCCGCTTATTGTCTTCCATGAATTTAAACTGTCCTCCTTTGATATTTCGACTCATTCTCAGCAATTGTTTTTTTTTTGATCTGTGTCTCCAGGATGGTTGAGACGCGATCGCATCGCCAGGGCCAGGGGGACGCCGATGAGAGGTCTGCCACCTCTCATACTCAGCAGCCAGCCCCTGGTACCGCAGCCCCAGTCATGCCAGCTGGGGTAGGCGTTTCGGCAGCTTTCGGAGGAGCCCCTCCACCTGTGAGGCATGAGCCGAGTCCGGTGATTCCGGATGTACTTCTTCAGCAGCAGTAGCCACCTGCAGGGACAGTTGACGCCGTTCAGCTGTTAGCCTTCTTCCGGTAGTACATGGAGGGTCAGCAGACCCAGCAGCAGAGGCATATAGCAGAGCTCACACGAGGCATTGAGCTGACAGTGACTGCGGTAGAGAGAATCGTAGCTCAGCCAGCGGCAGCCCCACAGCCGTACCAGCCACGGGAGAAGGGCATCCAAGATTTCCAGAAGATGCACCCGAAAGACTTTCGAGGGACAGAGGGGATCTTGTATGCCGATGAGTGGATCGAGCATATGGAGGAGATTTTTAGGTTGGCTGAGATCCCGACGATGCTCCAGATAGAGGCAGCGGGCAGCATGATGCAGGATCTGGCCCGTACATGGTACCAGACCGACCCGAGGGTCGGTGCAGCAGGACAGACTTGGGCAACATTCAAGAAGTTGTTCAAGGAGAAGTTCTTTCCAGACGCAGCGCTGGGAGCCCTCGAGACCCAGTTCGAGGCCCTAGTCCAGGGGAGCCAGTCCGTGGAGGAGTACGCATGAGAGTTCTGCCGCCTGAGCAGATTTATGGAGGACTTATCGGAGACGACGAAGGCCCGGAGGTTCCGGAAGGGCTTGGTAAAGGAGGTCAAGTCCTACACCAAGAACGCCCGTAACGCTACCTATGAAGAGATCCTGGTGGATGCTTTAGCTGCAGAGGATGATCTTAAGCTTAGGCTCAAGAGGGGGCGAGACTCCCAGGAAGACAGCAGTAGCGGAGGACCGGCCAAGAGGCCGCAAGTTCAGCATCAGTTTCAGCAGCAGTTCCAGGGTCAGGGCCAACAGCAGGGACAGCAGCAGCCCAGACAACATCAGGCACCCAGACATCAGGCGGTTAGTTGCTCCTACTGCAAGAAGCCGGGGCATGGATGGGGTGAGTGCAGGAAGAGGCTGGGCAGGTGCCTACTATGTGGAGCAGCGGACCACCAGCTGAGGGAGTGTTCCCAGTACATAGGCAGAGCAGCACAAGGAGCAGCACCAGGAGGAGGAGCCAAGGCTCCGGTAGGTCAGCAGCGGGGACCGTTACCGACACAGCAGCAGAGATTTGTGCAGTATCAGCATCAGGCTGGAGGAGGCCAGCAGGGGCGAGCTTACGCCATGACAATCGAGGATGCTCAGGCAGTGGGTGAGGTACTTGCAGGTTCTGTTCTTTTCGATTCCATTCCCACCTTGCCTCATTATATCTATCTTGAAATTCAATTCCATCTGTTCTTATCTGTTTCCTTATTTGTTGATAAGTTTTGATCTGGCATTTCTTTTCGATTTGGTTTTCTTCCGAGATAAGTCGTATGGGCTAGGTCGCCTAAGTTGTGGGATCTAGAGTCTTCTGTTGTCATGATAGCTGGCATAGTGAGGACACATAGTTAGATTTTGGATGTATTTCTCGGGTGTGGGAATTTAAGGTTTTCGCTACCAAGCATGCGGCAATGCAAAAATTTTAAATACCATAATTCTAGAGGTATGTACCTTAGTCGAGGACTCTGTGATTATCGTAGCCTTGCTTACTAGCATGACGAAGATTCTGAGTATCATGAATTTGGACAGACGCATATGATTATCTGACGGTATGTTTGAGACTTTGATTGTGGGGTGTTTGACCTAGAAGGACTACTACCATTTTATTTTCGAGGACGAAATTTTTCTAAGGTGGGTAGACTTGTAACACCCAGTTTCTAAAATAAGAGTAATTTTGAAATTTTGTATTTAAATTTATTTAATTATGATATTTAAATAATAATATAATTTTTGGTATTTTTTTAATCATTTAAAACTATTTTAAGTTATGACTTATGATTTTGGTGATTGACTAGTGTAACCTTAGAGCCTAGCCATGTGATTAGGATGTTTAACTAGTACATTATAGCCTAGAGGGTATTTTGGTCATTTTAGGATTTATTTGAATTTATTATGATTTATGGGAATTTGTGTGATTTTGATATTAATTAAATATGGCTATGTATTATGTTAGTCTTGACTAGTTGAGACTTTGTAGACTAACCTAGAACTAACCCTTGTTGGTGACCCTAGTCTAACTCTAGTTAACCTACTTTTAGTCATTAGGAATTAGTTTTAAGGTAGGAAGGATTACTTAAGTGAAATTAGTTCATGACTTATGGCTTAAGTCAATGACTTATGATTTATCAATTTTAAGACTTGTGTTTAAGCCATAGGCCCATGAATTAAGCCCAAGACCAATCCTAGCCTACCCATGGAAGCCAACCTAGGGTTTCCCACCCCTATTTAATGCCTCCTTCATTTAGGGTTAGCCTCTCTTGGAAATAGATCTCAAGTTTAGAAAGAGGTAAATCCCCAACCTTAGAAATTCCTAATTAATTCATTTTAGCTCCTTTTTAGTCCTAGTCTTTTGCAATAGGATCTAATTTATGTTTATATACTAATTTTGGAGGAGCACCTCAGTTTGCATGCCATTTGAAGATTTGGAGTTGCCATTTGGAATCCCCTCTTTGAAGCTTTTCTTGAGTTTTGATACTCAATAGGTAAATCATCTAAACTCATAGTTTTTCCTGATTTCTTTGCATATAAGGTTAGGTTTTAGGGTTTCCTAGCTGTCCCCAATATTTGGGCACAATTCGTGTCCATTTTGTGTCCGTATCGGACACGTATCGAAATGGTATACTAGGTGTTTGTAGAAATACCACATAGGAATAAATTTTCATATTTTTGAAATATAATTACATGGATTTGTAGATCTTGATGTGTGTATCAATTTTTGTGAAGTTGTCCTAGTGTTTTGTGTCCTTTGTGTCCTGTTTTTGCACGTGGACACGCAGCACGGGCCCGTAGGCCGTGTCCTGCATCACGGGCTCATTTTCTCTGGACACAGGACACGTCGTGTCCTGATTTTTTGTGTGAGCCTTGGGGCAGCGTCTGCGACCATGCTCCCAAAATTTGGGAGCATCTCGTGGAGTGTGCGTGGCGTAATCGGCCACGCACTGGCCGTGCGCTGTCGCACGCAGGCGGCCGAGCACGAGCCCAGACACGCACAAACACGTATCGTGTCCACTGTAAATACGTCGTGGACACGTGTCAGGTTGTCCCACGTGTAGCCCTACCCTAGGCGACCACGTGGGCGTGACCACGTGGCCATACGTGTCGTGTGTCGTGTCCACGACCTCTGTGAATGCGTGCACGACACTGTGTTACATTAGGTGCACCCAACGTGGTTGAGTCATTTTGGACACGTCTGTGTCGTGATTTTTGGACACGAAATGACTCACAGGACATGTATACATGTGTGACACTAGTTACCAACCTTTTATTTGTAATTTTAATGATTATTTAGTGTCGAATTCTTGTTATCCCAATTTCCCTGATACCCGACTGATACTCTGTGCTGGAATTGATTTTTTGATTTTTATTTTGATTTTATTAACTGTTAGATGTTGTTAATTGTAGGAATTAGTTCACCTACATAACTAATGAGTGATTGATAGGTCATTTTGATTTGTACTAAGGCTAAGGGATCATCGAAATGGGTTTTTTTGTGTTGGAGTTGGGAATTCCTGTCAACAGGTTCAGGAAACTAAACCTGAAAACTAAATCCCTGATTTAAACTGAATTGATCCCTTTCAACCCCTGTTAAAAACTAATTTTTTGTTTTGGTTTAGGGTTGTATATATGTAGGTAAATATATACATAAATGTTTTGTACAATAGTATTTGAATGATACCTCAAACTGATAAGTTACTTAATATGTTATTTGATATTAACTGAGATTTCCTTAATAAAAACCTGAGACAATGCACCCCTTCACTGATTCACTTTATATCACTACACACACATGACAGTGTAGCTCCTTCTATTCACACACTCTACACTGTCATGTGTCCTGACTGAACCTGAGAACTCTAAAGTGCACACAATGTTTCTAGACTCACACACACATGACATATTGCACTGACACATGCTTCCCTCATTCACTACTCCACACACACACACAAATTCCTATCACATACACATACACATTCTTACCACTGTGCACACATGGACACTCTTCACTAATCTGAGAACTATTTCCTGATAATTCCCTACTATTTTACACTAAACTTTCACACACACATGGTTTATAGTTATATATATATACTCATTTATGTGGGCTGATTTGAGATGGGTTAAGGGACTGTCATTGGGGTGTCAATTGGGACTGAAATGGGAGTGTCACAGGGTGGTTGGGACAGAAATTTGGATAGGTTTTATGGCCTGGAAAGGGGTTTGTAAGGGGCTATGTTAAGGGCAGGTAATAGCACCTATGGCTGTCATTTAACACACATTCATACACATAGTCTACTATTTCCAAATGCCCTACACACACACACACTCATGACTCACCCTTCCTTGCTTTCCTTCCCTCTACATGTATATATGTATGATGATTATCTAGTACCTATATAGTTTCCCTATAAATATATATATATATATATATATATATATATATATATATATATATATATATATATATATATATATATATATATATATATATATATATATATATATATATATGAGGGGGGATATTACACCAAAGGTTATTGCACCATTATTGCACCACTTCATCTCAACCGTGAGTATAATTAAATCGTATGGTTATAAAAGTATGATGAGGTGGCATCAACATAATTAAATTATATGGCTAACACCTCATTTAATGCACCTGTATCCTATAATTTCTATAATATGCCATCCTATAATTTCTATAATATGACGGATTTAATATGGGAAGGGATACATTTAATGCAAAATTTTCATTCAATAGCCATATGATTTAATACTTATATGGGGAGGGATACATTTAACACCTCATTTAATGCAAAAATCCTCCTTTTCTTCTCCTTCTTCGTCAGGTTACATTGATCGCAAATAAATGGTACAATCATTGTATACCATATTTTATTATGGCAAGGGTTGGTGCATTAATGAATTTTAACACTCATTATTATTGTATTTGCTACTTGTCACTATCTTAAGGGAAGTAAGAACAACTGATGCTACTTTGTACCTTTCTTTAGATCTGATGCTACATGATACAGTATACTTCAAAAAATTTTTACAATGAAATTGTTCAGCTAGAAGATGCTTCTGAGTAGACCATAATAATTGAAGCTTACTCAGTTGTTCGTATATTATACTGACAAGTTCTTTTTAACACCTCATTTAATGCAAAAATCCTCCTCTTCTTCTCCTTCTTCGTCAGGTTATCAACTCAAAAGTTCACTTCGTTGAACTGTATCGTATTTTGCCAAATCATGTCTGTATCGCCCATTCCATGTCTATGCAACCTGAGTGCCATGCTTTTCAAATACCAAATAATCAAGTCTGCACTACATTGGTGGACTCAATAGTGAGTATTGTTGAATTTGTTGGCAGCAATATGGATTAGCAATCAAAGCTTAATTGTAGAAATTTGGGAAAATAGTCACTATGGTAGGAGAAGCATTTAATCAACCTACTAACTCAGTGAATATGTAGTATCATGATCAAGCCATAAAGAAAAAGAAATAAGCACAAAATAGTTACATTTATTTCTTATTTTTAGCCACATTTATTCTTGACTGTGAGAATTTCAGTGGCTTATGTCCAATAGAAAAACCCAAAACTGGGTTGGCTCAGAGAATGTGCAGACTCAATAACACGATTTTTATATCTAGAAATAAAGTCTTCTTCCCTTTCCAAGTCATAACGCTTATCCAAAGCATCATCGAAACGAATAACAAAATCTCTTAGTGTTGTTGTAGACTTGAGAAATGAATCAAAGAATGAATTTATGCTTTCACTTCGTTGGGTTGAGTTCATTCCAGCAAAAAATATGTCTCGATGATATGTAGGAATCCACATTTGTCGAATATTATACAATTGTTTCAACCATTCATGGTCTTGTAGACCAAACTCCACCAGCATAGATGCCCATTGCACTTCAAATTCCTTAACTGTATACGTTTCTTTAGTACACCTTTTTACCGCCGCCTTAAACTTCGTCTTCGTACCATATATGTGTCCTAGCCTCCCTGCAAATTTTTTTTTAATGTGCCAAAAACATAAACGATGGCGGGTGTTAGGGAATATTCTTTTGATTGCTGCCTTCATAGCCATATCCTGGTCTGTAATAATACTTATTGGATGCTTATTTCCCATAGCTTGAAGCCAAGTATCAAATAACCAAACAAATGTATCCTCGGTCTCATCTTGCAGTAATGCACAACCAAATAAAGTTGAACTGTAGTGATGGTTAATTCCTATAAAAGGTGCAAAAGGCATCTTATACTTATTGGTCCGGTATGTAGTGTCAAATGCCACTGCATCTCCAAACTGACTATATGCAACACGCGAACGAGCATCAACCCAGAAAAAATTTGTAGCCCTCCCTTCGGCATCAAGTTGAACTGAATAAAAAAAATTGGGATTCTCTTCTTGTTTTTGCTGAAAATATGTTAGCACAGTTTGTGCATCTCCTGCTCCTAAACTATTTTGTCTAACAGTCTTTAAGTGGTTCCAACATGCCCTTTTTCCAAACCCACCATTAGGAGAAATTCCACCAAAAAGTGTAGCAACTTTTCCTACTTCAATATTTTGTCTATTAAAAACTTCTACCAAGTTTTTAGCTGCAGGATGCATACCCTTATTTATTCTCAAATGACCCCGCTTGGTGGGGGTGACCAAGAAATGGTTGTGATTTTCAATAAACTCATTTAATACCCATTTCCCGATGTTTCTGTCAAGAGCCACACGGAACCTTGCCTTACAGTCAGTCTGAATTGTTGATGTATTCCTCTTCTTAGCTTCCTCCACGACACTTCTTTTTTTATGAACTCCTTCACAAGAACAGGTAAATAAGACAACCGTGGAACTCAATCCACGTACAGTACTATACTTTGTTCTTAGACGTACACAGAATCCATTGTCTCTGCCATAGTTCTCGTAATAGAGTTGTGCGTCTTCGATTCTTGAAAAAGCCATACCAACAACTGGTTTCACTAAATATTCACTGCCTTGTACTATTGTAGTGTCTTGAGGCTCATCTATGTTTTGAACAACATCAGGACTTGTCATTTTCAATCAATTCCTATATTAAAAAAATAGAAACTTAAATAAAATGAAACAAACAAACAAATAAGAAACTAAGTTAATTCAAATTGATAATGATCACAGAAGTGAGAAAAAAAATGTATAAATGTCTTTATGATAATAATCTTAGAGTAAAAAAACTCTTTTAAAGTAAAATTGTTGTACCTCTTTAATAAATTAACTCTCACACGACGAACAATAAGAGCAGAACTTCTTCCGTAGAAGAATAAAATGAAGAAGAATTAGAAGAAGCCGAAGAGTTTTTTTTTTTTTTTGAGTTGATAACCTGACGAAGAAGGAGAAGAAGAGGAGGATTTTTGCATTAAATGAGGTGTTAAATGTATCCCTCCCCATATAAGTATTAAATCATATGGCTATTGAATGAAAATTTTGCATTAAATGTATCCCTCCCCATATTAAATCCGTCATATTATAGAAATTATAGGATGGCATATTATAGAAATTATAGGATACAGGTGCATTAAATGAGGTGTTAGCCATATGATTTAATTATGTTGATGCCACCTCATCATACTTTTATAACCATACGATTTAATTATACTCACGGTTGAGATGAAGTGGTGCAATAATGGTGCAATAACCTTTGGTGTAATATCCCTCCTCTATATATATATATATATATATATATATATATATATATATATATATATATATATATATATATATATATATATATATATATATATATATATATATTATATTTTTTTTATATATAATATATATATAATATATATATAATATATATATAATATATATTATATATATATTATATATTATATATATATATATATGTATATATATATATTTTTTTTAAAAAAAAAAATATATATATATGTATATATATATATATATATATATATATATGTGTGTGTGTGTGTGTGTGTGTGAGTGTAATATATATATATATATATATATATATATATATATATATATATATATATATATATATATATATATATATATATATATTATATATATATACTAATGTGATAATGTAATGTGACATGAATATTACTTTTGCCTATATAAATGGCATGTATATAGACATGTGGGAAATTAGTATGTAAATATGGAAATTGTTAAGTACAATTAGAGGCTGTAATGTAAATAGATGTAACCTTGTTAACTTGTGCCATGCTCTAGTGTAACCTATAACTAGTGTTTGATTTCCTTTGATTGTGCACCTCCATGTTCACACACACATAGCTATTCATGCAATCCTTTCTCTCTCATTATATAATGTTGACTATAGCTCAATGTGAATGCACACTTGATGTGTGGCTTGATGTGTTTGGCTTGTATAGCCTTGGGATTGATATGTGCTTGCTAGGCTAATTGATTAGTGACCTAGATGGACTTGTTAAGCCTAGGTTTGACCAACCTAGACTAGTTTGACCAAGTTTAACCTTGTTGGACCTAGTTTGACCATAGTTGACCTAGTTTGACTTCTAGGGTTGACCAGAGTTGACCAAGAGTTGACTTTGGCCTAGATTGACCTAGATTCATGTAGAATGCATTGTAGTGCATCTTTTTACCATTCTAGACTTGTTGTGACTTGTGCTGTTCTAAATAGGAGCCAGACACCACTTCTCGAACAGTACTTTCATCTCGGACACTCAGATACCAGGCGAGTACATTCTCTGATCATTTCATATCCTGTTTAGAATTATTTTCCTGCTTTAAATTACTTTACTTGATACTGTCACGTTGGTCACACGGATTGGTACTATATGGATCTTTTCATGAGATGTTATCCCCCTCGGGAGCATCGGATACTGCATGTTTTGTGCGTTTCACGAATCATCACGTATCTCTATGCTTTCTCTGATTTACGAATCGCTTGTGACACATGTACTCTCATGTTCACAGAGCCATCATGAATTACCTTCACGTATCACTCATTTTATGAGCCATGTGAAGTTTTACGAATCTTAACATAACTTGAACAGATCCTTGTGTATTGATTGGGGATGGAGGAGTAGAAATAGGCATGTGAATATTATCCAAGTAGCTGTAGTCATGAATCACTCTCTTAGCTGTAGTCATGAATCTCCTATGCCATTCACATGTTTATATTTTACTCTGACTCACTAGTCATTGTTAGTTCTCTATGTATAGTAGATATTTCTATTACAGTTCTCTCTCTGTTTATATACTGTATTTTTTCAGTTCATGTATCTTACTTTACTGCATGATTATATTTTCTAACCTGCTATGATCTGTTGAGATGTACTGTACTCGCTCCTGTCCTGACTGGACCTGTTGAAAATATTACAGAGGATGAGGAGGAGGCCCTATGTACCACATATTACGGAGCAGGCTTAGACGACACCTGCGACCTGGTTCCTCTGGAGGACCCAGCTGCAGTACAGGATGCTACTCCCATAGTCTAGGCTAGATAGCTAGGCTTTAGTTTTTTTCAGCATTGTTATTTGACTTTCAGTTGTTCTTCTGAGATGTTGTATATAAGAGACTCGTATTGAGCTGGATGTTCTTGAGTTGTTATCTTAGACACTTAGATTTTCTCCCTCTTAATTGTATTACATTGTGGTTTTGATCTCTCTATCTACCTTTACTATTTTGTATCTGCCTTAGATGTGATTGAGACTGTTCTATTATGTCACCTCCATTCGGAGTGTATATACTGTACAGGTACCTTTATATTGTTAGATGATTGACCTAGGACAGCGTTCTACCACCGACACTGCGGCGTAGGCTGGGCGTTGTTACGCTCTCGTACCCTCACAGTGGGTGCGGGTCGTGACAGATGGTGAACACTAGGCACAACCCTGGCAACGAGTGGATTTTATTTTGCTCTCACATTCTATTGTAAATTATTCGTTTAAGGCGTTTAGCCCCCGAGCAAGTGTTAGCTCGTGTTAAATTACATTCCTGTCTGCCTAAGGGCTGTAACATGATTGATAAATCCTAGGGTTGATCATGTATGACTTAAACTCTTGCTAGTCTTCGCATTTTGTATGACTAGCTTCATGATCATCTGAATTTGTAATGTATGGGACACCTTACTTTGTATGTCTGATGATCTACCATCTTGTTACACTTACTTGCTTGCTTGAGATTGAGACACTAGGCTTGTTATTGACTATAAAAGACTGTTGGCTTGTAGTAAAACCCTCATGTATCTAGACAGCAGTGACCGTACATCGAGGTAGGTTACACTTCAATGTACGTAGCTGACTGTGTCTGTCCCCCGCTCTCCAGTATTCTGGTTCTAGGGCATGACAATATACACACTGATCTTAAAAACAAATTTTGATAATAATAATAATACTATTAATAATAATAATAATAATAATAATAATAATAATAATAATAATAATGATAATGATGATGATGATAATAATAATATATCAGCACCCTTTTACTGAAAATAACAAAATGTTAGATTTTATAATAAAGCAACCAAAAATGTACAGATGTTTTCTCCTCTTGTGTTTACAAGAGGACATGACATTATGCATCCAAATAAAAAAATAAAATAAAAATAAAAATAAAACCACATTAAGAACCCCAAAGCAAAAGCAAACAACATACCAACCAAATCAAAATAAGCGAACTTAAAGAAGACGGAGAAGCAGAGAGAGACGAAGAAGGAGATGAAGAGGCAGAGAAGAGCGGGAGAGAGGAGCAGAGGGGAAGAAGTTCGGGGAAAGAGGGAGGGGGGGCGGAGCCGACCGGGCGCGTGCGGTGGGACACTTGTCTGGAAGTGGCAGCGGAGGGAGTGTCCAGGCGTGGTCGGGACGCGGGCGGCTCCCGTACGACACTCAGAGGCGGAGTAGAGCGAGAGAGGAGTAGAGGTCAGCAACGAAAGAGAGGGGGTTTTCGGTGGTTGGCGGCGTCGGTCTGTGCGAAGGCCGGCGCCAAATCCAGGCGGCGATGGCCACTGCGGTCAGGGGTTTCGTCGGGCGACTGCGCGGTGGTCCTAGGATCTGGTGAAGGGAGGCGCGGCGCTAGTGTGCTCCGACTCCGACTGAGGTAAGGGTGTTGGTGGTGGTTAAATTTTAGGGGTTTTGGTCGTGATGATGATGTCAATGGTGGTGGTGGTTTACTGTGGGTCGACTGGCAGAGGAGGAGGCGATGGTTGGGTTTGCGGTGGTTGTGCCGGAGACGGCAGGGGTGTCTCGGTGGGCTGGCAGCAGCTGGCCAGGGGTGGTGATGATGCTGAAGGAGGGTGGTGGTTATGGGGATGGCCCGTCGGAGGTTTTGATGGTGAGGCGGAAGTCGGTTTGGCGTGTTGCCGGTTGTTGGGGTGGCCATGGTCGGAAAAGGGGTTTTGGTCGGAGGTCGGGACGGTTGTTGCGGTTGTCACGGTGTGGGTGCCGGAGTTGGCCAGGATCGGTGGCCAGGAGGAGTAGAGGGAAGATGGGGTGTTGACGGGTTTATGATAGGTTAGGGATTTAGATGAATCGTGTCGGGGTTGTCGATACAAAGGAAATAATGTATATGTAAATATGGAATAAGATATTGGACTGGGGAGGGGACACGGACACGATGCACGAGGTTAGGTTTGGAGAAATATTTGTGGAGAAAATATTGTGGAGAACTCAATGGAAAGCTTCCCTATATATAGGGTTAAGGAAATCCTTAGTAGATAAGGATTGGACCAAAATATATAATTACTTATTTTAATCTAAATTGATTTAAAACTAGTTCATTCAAATCTGTATAAATTTTATATCTTAGATAATATCAAATAATGACAATTCTTATTCAAAAATCTATATAAAATTTATTTAATCAAATCATCAACCGTTTTATTCATAATAAACTAGTTTTAATATTAACTTTTTATGATTTGAAAAATATGCTATAATATTAATTTCGAAAATAAATATTAAATATTTGAATAACTTTTTGTGAGTAAATAAAATAATTAGTTCTTGAAAACTTGAATGTACATGAATCAAATTCCATGTTCCTCGCATTCAACTAGTACAAAATATCTATGTATATATTATTTTTGAAATCGGTATAAATAAATAAAAATTGCCACCAGTGCGACAAAAATTTCTATTTCAAACAAAATAAATACTAATATTGAAATGAACTGTATGTTTTCTATATTAATAAAATCCATAAATAAAATATTTTTAAAATATGTACCTCGCACATATTCGTACTCCACGAGCAAATATGGAGAACGCAAATTCGCGTGCAACGTACAATACGCAACAAAAATTAGAAACCAAAATTTATAAATAAATAAAAGAAAATATAGCAAAAATTAGGGGGTTTACACACTCTACAAAAATTAAAAATAAAATAAAATTCCTATTCTATTCCTCCCCCAGCCTGCTCCCCTCCCGATCCCCTCCTCGTCCTCCTCCCGCCGACCCTCCTCCTCCTTCCGACCCCCTGCTCCCCTCCCGCCGACCCTCCTCCTCCTTCCGACCCCCTGCTCCCCTCCCGCCGACCCTCCTCCTCCTCTTCCTCCTCCCGACCCCCTGCTCCCCTCCCGACCCCTCCTCCTCCGAGGAGGAGGAGAGTCGGAGGAGGGGTCGGGAGGGGAGCAGGGGGTCGGGAGGAGGAAGGAGGGAGGAGGAGGAGGAGGAGGAGGGTCGGCGGAAGGAGGGGGGTTGGGAGGAGAGATCGGGAGGGGAGCAGGAGGGAGGGATATAATAGAAATTTTATTTTACTTTTAATTTTTGTGGAATGTGCTTAGAAGATGGTGGTGGTGCGCACCCATGCAAACATCGGTTCTAAGTGACTAAGAGCATCTCCAACCCTATTGTGAGTTTAGAAAAAATGGTTGCCACATGGGAATGATAAACTTTCATTCAAAAAATTCTTCTCCAATGCAAATGTAGAATAAAAGATAAAGTTGACATGGCAATGACCTGACAATGACATGGCAATGACATGGCAAGGAGAATGTGAAGTTGGTTGTCTAGATCTAGACAATATACTTCACAATGACTTTGTCTCCAAATCATCAATTATGAATAGAAATATTTATAAAAAAGTTGAAGAAGTGGAGGAGTTGCCTTGGAAGTTGGAAAAAATACTTTTTATTGTCTTCTCAATACTTTTGCATTGGAGAGAGTTTTTCTATCTCATTGTCTTTTGAGATATAATTTTGCCACATAAACAAGACATTGTCTTGTGGCTCATGCCACATAGGAGCCACCTAAGACTCACGACAATAGGGTTGGAGATGCTCTTGTCTTGTTAAGTGTTGTGAGTCTTAGGTGGCTCCTATGTAGCATGAGCCACAAGACAATATCTTGTTTATGTGGCAAAATTATATCTCAAAAGACAATGAGATAGAAAAACTCTCTCTAATGCAAAAGTATTGAGAAGACAATAAAAAGTATTTTTTCCAACTTCCAATTCAACTTTTAAGACAACTACTCATCTTCTTTCTTTTTTCTAATATTTTTTATTCATAATTGATGACATGGAAGAGAAGACATTGTCAAGTGCATTGTCTAGAACAAGACAATCAACTTCACAATGTCTTCTTTAATTTTTGCCACATAAGCTTCACAATTGACTTGACAATTGCATTGGAGAAGAACTTTTGAATAAAATTTTGTCATTCCTATGTGGCATTAACTTTTTTCCAAAGTCACAATAGGGTTGGAGATGCTCTAAGACCATCTCCAATGGGGGTTTCTATCTTCCCTATTTCTATGGAAGAAATCCATTTTAGAAAAAACTTCTTCCAATGGTAATTTCTATCACCATTTCTATCCTAGGTGGCAATGATGTAGGATAGAAACTTTCTAAGAGGGTTTCTACATGTAGAAACTCTCATAGAAATTCTCCTATCTCTCATGACAATTATTATTGGGTCCCACACCATTAAATTGTTCCTTTTACTATGTGACACATAGGATAGAAATGGAGAACCATTGGAGAGCATTTTTGTATGTCTACAATTTCTATCTAGAAACTCTTCCAACTAGGATAGAAATCTCCTTAAAGTACTATGCCAAGTAGGATAAGAACTCAATTTTAGAAATCACCATTGGAGATGGTCTCTCCAATGGGGGTTTCTATCTTCCCTATTTCAATGGAAGAAATTCATTTTAGAAAAAATTTCTCCCAATGGTGGTTTCTATCACCATTTCTATCCTACGTGGCAATGACGTAGGATGAAAACTTTCGTAGAAATCACCATTGGAGATGGTCCAACTCTTTTCTTTTCCTAGTCAAGTCTTTCCCGAGTGTAGTAGTGCTGTTGGGCTGTCTCCAATTTGGGGATTTTTGGGGGAGAAGAAAAGAAAGAAGAAAGAAATGGAGCCCCTGTGGAAGCTGAGCTACCTCCTGGAGCCGTCCTCCCTGGCTCTGATCCTCACCGCCGTGAGCGTGACCTTCGCCTCCGCCTCCCGCGCCCTCCACCACGGCCGGGAGATGGAGCGCAACCTCGACTTCTCGGAGTCCTCCATCACCCTCGACCGGTCCCAGGCCCTCATGATCCCCCTCGCCTCCTCCTGCTCCCTCCTCCTCATGTTCTACCTCTTCTCCTCCCTCTCCCACCTCGTCACCGCCTTCACCGCCGCCGCCTCCGCCGCCGCCCTCTTCTTCTGCCTCTCCCCCTACCTCTCCCTCCTCCGCCACCGCCTCTCCCTCCCCGACCCCCTCCTCTCCTCCTCCTCCTCCTCCTCCTCCTCCCGCCGTTGCTGCTGCCCCTCCTCCTCCCGCCCCTTCACCCGCCTCCAGTCCCTCCTCCTCCTCCTCTGCCTCTCCCTCGTCTTCTCCTGGCTCGTCACCGGCCACTGGGTCCTCAACAACGTCCTCGGGATCTCCATCTGCGTCGCCTTCGTCAGCCACGTCCGCCTCCCCAACGTCAAGATCTGCGCCCTGCTCCTCGCCTGCCTCTTCGTCTACGACGTCTTCTGGGTCTTCTTCTCCGAGCGCTTCTTCGGGGCCAACGTCATGGTCTCCGTCGCCACTCAGAAGGCCTCCAACCCCGTCAGGACCGTCGCCGACAGCCTCAGCCTCCCCGGCCTGCAGATGATCGCTAAGAAGCTCGAGATGCCCGTCAAGCTCGTGTTCCCGAGGAGCCTCGTGGGCGGCATAGTCCCCGGGAGCAATGCCGTCGACTACATGATGCTCGGACTCGGAGACATGGTAAAGAATTTTGCTTACAAAGTCGAATCACATTTTATGATTGTAATTGTTCACTACTTTCCACATCCAAACGAAACCCTAAAATTTACAACCAACTATCATAGACCAGAAGAATAGCATCAATCAGAAAGAACAAAATTTTAAATATGCAAGTTACCAACTAAAGAACCCTAGATGTGTTAAGAGAACTAAATGAATGATAACATAAATTTAGTCAGAACAAGACTCTTGGTCTATAAATTTTTTCGACCACAGAACTATTGATCTGTTAAATCCATCAAGGACTTGTTTTTTGATGGATTGTCCTAGATCTAAGATTCCTTAGTTGGTATTATAAGTATAAATCTGCGGTTCTGATCTCCTTAATTTATGCTGCTCTTTTTTTGTTAAATAGTTTTCATTGATTTAGGTTCTTTAGTTGGCAGTTTGTATATTCTTATATTATCATTCTTATGGATTTTGAAAAGTTTTGGCAGATATATGATTCTTTGGTTGGTAACTTATATTAATTTGGATCATGTTCTTGGCAATTTATGTTTATTATTTTTTCTTGCTATGGGTTGTTTTGGTAGTTCTAGTGTTATTTAGTCGGCAATTTGCAGATATGGGTTCTACTAGTAGTTTATGTTATCATTCTTCTATTTTTGAAAGTTTTATGTACCCACGACTATTTGATTGCTTGTTCACAGATTTAGGACTTTATTCTTGGTAATTTGTGTTATCGTTCTTTCTGGTGTTTAATGCCTTTTGACTGTGGGGGTTCTCTCTAGTCACAATTTATATATTTTGAGATATGTTCTGGTAATATATGTTATGATTATTCTTGTTTCTAATATGTTGTAATATATAGATGTAAAGTTCTGCATTCTGGGTAATTCATGTTATATCAACGATGATCAACATGGCTAGCATGTACTAGAATTGTTGGATCTAGAGAGGAGAAGAGGAGGTTGAGGGAGGGAGGAAGAGAAAAACTAGAGGTGGGTTTCAGGGAGAGAGAAGGGAGAGGAATGGAGGAAGGAGAAGGGGGAGAGAGGTAAAGAGAGAGGAAAGAGGGAGAGAAAGGGTCACAGTCGAATGTAATGATTAGCCTCCCGACTGCTAGTTGATCTCCATCAGGAAATTCTTCTATTGCTACTTCTACAGATGGTGGGCGATTGCTAACAAAGATGGCATAGAAGAAGAGGGAGGGGAGAGAAGAGAACAGAAAGAGATGAAGGAAATTTTTACTAAAAATACCTTTCATATTAGGTTCTCTAAAATTTTGTATTTTCGTATAGTTTCTTACTAGATTAAGGTGGTGGTTATGTCTCATATTAAAAAAAAAAAAATCAATATACTACATTCATGACTAGGGAGAAAATGGTTGAAATACAAAGGATAGGAGGATAGTGTATTTTTTGTTGAAATGTTACAGGTTTCAATAATTTTACCTATATGTATATTAACTTCCAAACTAGTTTTGGGAGCAACAAGTACTACTACCAAAGTATAGCAAAGATAAAGTATAATACAAGTGCATTGGTATTACTTTTAATAGCTTTTAGCTTCTTCTAGTTGTTTTATCTTTTATGCCTAGTCTCACATTGAAAAGGATGGACAGCCTCCTAAATTATCCCCTTCATGTGACTCCTGTATAACCACCTTGGGCCAGATGACGTAAAATAAATAATTTCACTCTAGTATGATCTGGTTTTAGCTCCAGAGATTAACATGACCCAGCTTCACCTTGTAATGAGAGAAATTGTAATGTCCTGCTCCGAGCAGATGCATTGTGTTGGTTTCTTGGGAGTATGCCGATTGGATGGGAGCTGCGCGAGAAATCGAGGGATTTGAGCGATGATGTCTACTTGCTTAATTGGGTCGAATTGGATGGTTTATTGAGCAATGCTTGCTTGTATGGTTATACCAATTAAGAAGATTGTACATCACATCAAATCGTCTTATTGAGGAATTGTTTGGTATCTACATAATCGGATAGAAAGAAAATTCATCATGTGAGTGGCTTTGATCATTCGTTCATTTATCTCCACGCCTTAACAAAAATGAGTTTATCATTTTCGTCTTTGTGTCCTTCGATCAATGATACTGTAATAAAAGAAATAAGATAAAAAAGAGTAAGCAAATTGTTGTTAACTTGTTATAAAATAATGAAGGAAATGTTGTACCGTTGTTAGAAATGGAAATGTGGAAAAAGGTTTTGGGACCTTTGAGTCGCCAATTATGAAAATTTCTCGATTGGGAAGAATGGAATTACGAGCAATGGTTTGAGGAATAATGGAATAGCGAGCGATGGCTCGAGAAAATTTGGAAATACAAATGAGAATGGTCATGAACAACATGTGCACAAGGTTTGGCTTTCTCGAACGGTATCCGCGACTACGGAACCGATTTGGCCTAGAAGAAATATGGATAATTGGTGCTGATGTATAGTGCACTGGGAATGCGAGACCTGCAATAAGGCTAGCTACCTGCGGTAAGTTAAGACGCATAGTTCCCAGAAATTGTCTAAGATGGTGTATTCACTGATGACCTTTATATAGACATACTATATTACTAATGATGTTGTTTGCAAGGAAGAATATGATAATTCTTGTTTGCAGGGAAGGACATCGGGCGTGAGTAAGAATCACCGTTTGGTGATAAATATTATGTTTTACCTTTATGTCATATGAATTGTTAATTGGTCCTAAGAAAAAGATAGATCATTAATATTCTGGTATGCTTTAATATGAATACTGTGTTGGTTTATGTGAGTTGGGTTGATTATGCTTACCAGTATATTTCCTAATGTGCTAGCCCTCTCCATATGTGCGGGGTGTCGCTTGGACAATTATGAGGCATTGGAGAAATCGTTGGTCGAGTTGAAGCTTTCTTTGTAAAGATGTCATCTTCTGTTATAAAGGGCGTAATGTATGGAACATTGTAATTCTTTTGTATCCATGAGATTGTTAGCCAAATTTATATTCCAGTTGACTATTTAGAGCCTTTGTATTTTGCTGCGAAGTATCAATGAAAGAGATTCTTTTCATATGTTCTGTTGCCATTCAATTTGTCCATTTATTTCGACTGAATAATCTTGTGTTGAGATCAATTATTAACTGTGTTCATTCTTGTCTTGTACAAGTACAATTTAGACTCGTACAACATCACGTCCAGTGTAGACTTTTCGGTTTTGCAGAATCGGAACATGACATTATGGTATCAGAGCTTTGTTAATTTTCTTGGACCCTTATTTGATTCATTTCAATTCTAGTTGCTTCCATGATCGAAAGTCCATGGACTCTCTTTGATATTCTGGTGGATGTTTCATACAATAAGTCTATGTATTTTATAAGGCTAATATGGGTATGCCGTTGTCTATCGGTAACATCGAAGAACAACAATAGAGAATTCATTGCAATGGTATAGTAAGATGATTGGTAAAGGATACTTCGAATGTGGGGAATAAAAAAAAGCTAATAAATGAGCTATAACTACTTGTGAGTAATGGTATTATATGTCAGGAGGAAAATGTGCCTAAATTTCATAAATTTTAAGTTGATTCGGGTATGTTGGCTTGGTTATATTTTGGACTTTGACAAGATGAATGTTATATTTGTGGTCGACAACGACACATGACGCGACACATGACGGATGATTCGGAATGGACGTTGGATTACTGCAAAGAGAGTATGGTATAGGAAGTGACTCATTCTTTGAGTAGTATATGCTTCAGCCCTTTTTGTAATGATAGTGATAAGTCTATTTGTAATGATGTGTTAGTGATAGTGTAGTGCCCCGTCCCAACGTCATGTCCTATTCCTCATTGCGACGCGATAAATGCGGTTAAGAAACACTGTCGCTATCGATTGGTCGGGACCGGTTGAATTAAGATTATTTCCTCGTTATGGAATGACTTCTTCGGAATCAAGTCCCATATTCAGCGGGTTGCGCCTCGAGGATGGACTTTGCGGCCGAGTCAGGAGAGACCTCCCGTTGCTATATTTTTCATGTCGTACTTGCTTCTTTGGCTTTGGTTTTATGAATGCGTTTTCGTGAATGTTTTCGATAGATTTCGTTGCTTGCGTTCTTCGAACTTAGCATTTCATATCGAACTCAGAAGAGAAGGTTAGTGTGCTGTGTAGAAGCATGAAAAATATTGCTTTTAGTCCCACATCGGAAAGGAGAAGAAGAAAGGGCTCACTCCATTCTATAAATAGAGCCCCCTTGCCTCCTTTGAAAAGGGCACCAACTTCCCTTTCCTACTTCCAATTTGGACTCTTCCTACTACGCACCTTCGGGTGCGAAGTCGAAGAAGTCTAGGGCAGTGCGGGCTCAACAAGCCCAGTCAACTGTCCAAGCTGTGCTGACCATCAGAGAGTCCCGCTAACTGTTATGCGGGCCTCTGATGGAAAGTTGTACAAAACCGTCCGTGTCCAGCCCCCGGCGGCAAACGGACATGATGGTTCTCAAGAGTCTCCTAACAATGATCGAGGGCAAGTGCTTTACTAGCCTCGGATCAGGGAGCAAATATGATGGTCCCAAAAGTTTCCCTACAACGATCGAGCGCAGTGCTTTACTAGCCTCAGATCAGGGAGCAAATATGATGGTCCCAAAAGTCTTCCTACAACGATCGAGAGCAGTGCTTTACTAGCCTCAGATCAGGGAGCAAATATGATGGTACCAAAAGTCTTCCTACAACGATCGAGAGCAAGTGCTTTTACTAGCCTCAGATCAGGGAGCAAATATGATACCTACGCACTTGGGCGCTCGGGATACCCGGGCCCACAAACGGATGCAAAGGTAGATCAATCTGCTCTCAACTTGCGAGAGGTGGTCATTCACAAACGCAAGGAGAGAGAAGCAACCTTGATGTGTGAGCTCTTTCCAGGACATCACTGCACCCAAGCCGCCATCAACTACTGCTGCCACAAGACAGTGGCTCCACCACCAAGGCAGTCTGTGTTCCAGTGACTGTGACCTACTGCGCCTTTCCAACATCATCTCAGAAATATGATGCCAAGTGAAGACGTTGTAACGGCCTGCTCTCAACTAGATGCATTACTCAGATGTCTCAGTTAGGCGCATCGTCTCAGTCAAGTGCATCACAATCTTCTGAAGGAGTCCATCGTCAAATCTTCTTCGAACAAGGAGATCCATAATCCGCAGTGCCAACACTCGCCAAGGAGGGGGGTCGGTCAAATTCATTCTTTTCGAGAAGTCAAGAGGGAGACAAACGAAACTCTCTTAAATCGTGACATTCGGCGCAGCACCTTCTCCTAGGGCCCCCATACCCATCCAGCCAGAAGATGTCCTTCATGCGGCTTAGTCATGAAACATTCCTCATGCTGCTCGGTCATGAGATGGCCTCATGCGGCTCGGGTCAGAAGGCATTTCTCATGCGGCTCGGTCATGAGACATTCGTCATGCGGCTCGGTCATGGGACGTCCTTCATGCGGCTCGGTCAGAAGGCATTCCTCATGCGGCTCGGTCATGAGACATTCCTCATGTGGCTCGGTCATGAGACATCCTTCATGCGGCTCGGTCATGAGACATTTCTCATGCGGCTCGGTCATGAGACATTTCTCATGCGGCTCGGTCATGAGACGTCCTTCATGCGGCTCGGTCATGAGACATTCCTTCATGCGGCTCGGTCATGAGACATTCCTTCATGCGGCTCGGTCATGAGACACTCCTTATGCGGCTCAGTCATGAGACACCTCTCATGCGGCTCGATCATGAAGCATCTCTCATGCGGCTCGGTCATGAGACATTCTTCATGCGGCTCGGTTAAGAGACGTCCTTCATGCGGCTCGGTCATGAGACATTCTTCATGCGGCTCGTTATGAGACAGTCTATCATGCGGCTCAGCCCGGATACATCCTTCATGCGGCTCGCCACAGAATAGTAGTTGAGACATGTGACAGAGATTGACCAAGCCTTAACAGTTCAGATTTACTGCAACAAACAGATCATGATCAATCCCAACCAATCCCCAGCTGTCCACTATAAACCGAGTCTCGAGGCACAGTTACAATGATGTGGCCCGAAATTTGCCACGTGGCTGTACATCCCATTCCTCATGAATTCCTATAAATAGCAAGGTGATATTCCCTTGCAGAGATACACATACATAGAGGCATAGGAAAGCACACAAAGCTCAGAAGCTGACTCTTCCCTTCGTGTCTTCAGAGAGCATTTCTTCACCGGAGCCGAGGTTGCGTTCGATCGTCCAAGGAGTAAGGCAGAGTTGATAGCACTTTCCCGAGCCTCTACCGTCACCCCCCAGAATCTAAACTAAACAATTGTACTTAGATTGCTTTTCCTAGGTTTTGTTTCTAGGCTCTCTTTTGTACAAGCGAGTTTGTAATTGTGAGTCAAGTTCAGTCCTCCTATAAAATTATTCTGTTCCAAGACGATCAATGGCAAACACGATAGCGACTCTGCTGGGGACTAACTTCTCCACTTCTGATAAGTTGGTGACGCAATCGGACGCAGCCAAACTCGGTTCCACGCAACAAATGCTTGTTGTTCGTTTCGACCAGCAAGCTTTCGAAGAGATGCTCTCCGAAGGGAGCGCTAGCCCAATCCAGAAGCGAGCCAGCCCAAAGAAGGCCCGCAGGACGTGGAGGCCCAAAACCGTTGCCTCTCCCCAAGCTCTGGAACAAGTTTTCTTTGCTGCTCAAGATGGCGAAGAAGACTCACATGCGGCCCCACTTCAGGCCGCAGAGGACCATGCTGTCCACAAATCTAGCAAAGGAAAACACTACGATGCTGGACTTGTGGGGGCAAACGGGAACTCCATGCGGTCCAAGAAGAAGCCGCATAAGGGTGTGGGCCGCAGGGAGAATGCATATGCGGCCACCAATCCCAGCCGCAGGGAGAATGCATATGCGGCCGCCAATCCCAGCCGCAGGAAGAATGCATATGCGGCCAACAATCCCAGCCCCAGGGAAATGACCTATGCGGCATCTAATCCCAGCCGCCGACCATCCGTCCTATGCGGCTCGGGTTCAGTCTTCGACCGCCTCTCATGCGGGCCTGACCTCAGAAGCTCCAATGAAGATGTGCCAGATTCTATGCGGCACAGCTTGGACTCTTCTTACTACACACCCTTGGGTGCTAGAACGAAGAAGTCTAGGACAACGCGGTCTCGTCGAGCTCAGTCAGCTGTCCCAACTACCGACCATCAGAGAGTCCCGCTAACTGTTATGCGGGCCTCTGATGGAAAGTTGTACAGAACCGCCCGTGTCCAACCGTTGGCGATAAACAGACAGGGTGGTTCTCAAGAGTCTCCCAACAATAATCGAGGGCAAGTGCTTTTACTAGCCCCGTATCAGGGAGCAAACATGATACCTACGCACTTGTGTGCTCGGGATACCCGGGCCCACAAAGCGAGTGCAAAGGTTGATCGAGATGTCCTTGACTTGCGAGAGGTGATCCTTCACAAGCGCAAGGAAAGAGAAGAAAGCTTGGCGTGCAAAGAATCCTTCCATAGACGTCACTGCACTCAAGTCATTGTCAATTGCTGCTGCAACAAGACAGCAGTACAAGAGGACCGGTAGTCCGTCTTCCAACGATTGCAGTAGCCAGGACCGGTCCTGCAACAAAGCTCGGGGGACGAGGCGCTTCCTTTCGCCTCCTGTAATTCTACCCGGAAGGTCCCTACCGGCAAGGAAGGGAAGAAAATAAATGTGCAGCCCGACAATCTCAACCAGCACGGTCAAGAAACTCTCATCTAGGGGGTTGTCCACAGCCGTCACAGGAGGGGTTTATCAAGGTACCCGCTCAAAGAAGAAAGCTTCATCACTTGGAGATTCGTCATCCACATCTCTGGGGGTAGTTGGAGCTGGGGGTAGCACTCCCCGGAACATCCACAACAATCCGGTGTTTCAAGAAGATGAACCAGGGGAGACAATTCCCCCAACAAATACAACAGACTCAGACGTCCCTGAAAACATCCACAGGTGCCAAGACGAGGCAACCTCCTATGCAGGGGGTAGCACCTCCTCCGAGTCCGAACCAGAGGAGAATATTTCCACATACCCCGACGACTTTTCTATGCGAGGGTATGATTCGGAGGGCACGTCTTCTACAGTTCCTTCCACTTCTCCTCATGTGAGGACGGTATTCATGACTGATAACGACCAAGACGGTCCCAGGCCCACTCCTACCACGTCCTCATTACCTCTGAGTAGGACGGCTCTACTTTAGACCCATATTTACCACGTCCTTATTACCTCTGAGTAAATATGTTGGTTTTCTCTCAACTTATTATCCGTACTCGCCTCGCCGGTACACAAAAAGGATAATAGGTCCACAAATGTCCTCTGTTAACCACAAATGCTGTATTAGGTCCTCTAGTACATGCACCCCTTTTTCACAATCATATGCTTCTGGAACCCAGTTGTTTCGTGGCATTCATTACCCGTTACGTAGAACTTCCACGTCCATATTACCTCTGAGTTGTTCTATGTATCCTCATCTGAGTCCACTCCCACCACGTCCTCATTACCATCAACCCTATATTTACCATGTTCTCACCACCTCTGAGTAAATATGATGGTTCCCTCTCTCAACTTATTATCCGTACCTAAAACCAAGGTACGCCAAGGATGATAAGTCCACATAAAATCCCCAACGGAAGTACCCAAACCTATCACGTCCATGCTACCTCTGATAGGATTGCCACACCAAAACAACTCTACTTTCCATGCTTCTTATTCAAAGTATTCCAAATTTGCAATTTGAAAACTTTGAAGGGGGTCTTGTAGAAGCATGGAAAATATTGTTTTTAGTCCCACATCGGAAAGGAGAAGAAGAAATGGCTCACTCCATTCTATAAATAGAGCCCAGTCAGCTGTCCAAGCTGTGCTGACCATCAGAGAGTCCCGCTAACTGTTATGCGGGCCTCTGATGGAAAGTTGTACAGAACCGCCCGTGTCCAGCCCCCGGCGGCAAACGGACATGATGGTTCTCAAGAGTCTCCCAACAATGATCGAGGGCAAGTGCTTTACTAGCCTCGGATCATGGAGCAAATATGATGGTCCCAAAAGTCTCCCTACAACGATCGAGCGCAGTGCTTTACTAGCCTCAGATCAGGGAGCAAATATGATGGTCCCAAAAGTCTTCCCACAACGATCGAGAGCAGTGCTTTACTAGCCTCAGATCAGGGAGCAAATATGATGGTCCCAAAAGTCTTCCTACAACGATCGAGAGCAAGTGCTTTTACTAGCCTCAGATCAGGGAGCAAATATGCTACCTACGCACCCGGACGCTAGGGATACCCGGGCCCACAAAACGGATGCAAAGGTAGATCAATCTGCTCTCAACTTGCGAGAGGTGGTCATTCACAAACGCAAGGAGAGAGAAGCAACCTTGATGTGTGAGGAGCTCTTTCCAGGACATCACTGCACCCAAGCCGCCATCAACTACTGCTGCCACAAGACAGTGGCTCCACCACCAAGGCAGTCTGTGTTCCAGTGACTGTGACCTACTGCGCCTTTCCAACATCATCTCGGAAACATGATGCCAAGTGAAGACGTTGTAAAGACCTGCTCTCAACTAGATGCATTACTCAGATGTCTCAGTTAGGCGCATCGTCTCAGTCAAGCGCATCACAATCTTCTGAAGGAGTCCACCGTCAAATCTTCTTCGAACAAGGAGATCCATAATCCGCAGTGCCAACACTCGCCAAGGAGGAGGGTCGATCAAATTCATTCTTTTCGAGAAGTTAAGAGGGAGACAAACGAAACTCTCTTAAATCGTGACATTCGGCGCAGAACCTTCTCCTAGGGCCCCCGTACCCATCCAGCCAGAAGATATCCTTCATGCGGCTTAGTCATGAAACATTCCTCATGCTGCTCGGTCATGAGATGGCCTCATGCGGCTCGGTCAGAAGGCATTCCTCATGCGGCTCGGTCATGAGACATTCGTCATGCGGCTCGGTCATGGGATGTTCTTCATGCGGCTCGGTCAAGAGGCATTCCTCATGCGGCTCGGTCATGAGACATCCTTCATGCGGCTCGGTCATGAGACATTCCTCATGCGGCTCGGTCATGAGACGTCCTTCATGCGGTTCGGTCATGAGACATTTCTTCATGCGGCTCGGTCATGAGACCTTCCTTCATGCGGCTCGGTCATGAGACACTCCTTATGCGGCTCAGTCATGAGACACCTCTCATGCGGCTCGATCATGAAGCATCTCTCATGCGGCTCGGTCATGAGACATTCTTCATACGGCTTGGTTAAGAGACGTCCTTCATGCGGCTCGGTCATGAGACATTCTTCATGCGGGTCGGTTATGAGACAGTCCCTCATGCGACTCAGCCAAGATACATCCTTCATGCGGCTCGCCACAGAATAGTAGTTGAGACACGTAGCAGAGATTGACCAAGCCTTAACAGTTCAGATTTACTGCAACAAACAGATCATGATCAATCCCAACCAATCCCCAGCTGTCCACTATAAACCGAGTCTCGAGACACAATTACAACGATGTGGCCCGAAATTTGCCACGTGGCTGTACATCCCATTTCTCATGAATTCCTATAAATAGCAAGGTGATATTCCCTTGCAGAGATACACATACATAGAGGCATAGGAAAGCACACAAAGCTCAGAAGCAGACTCTTCCCTTCGTGTCTTCAGAGAGCATTTCTTCACCGGATCCGAGGTTGCGTTCGATCGTCCAAGGAGTAAGGCAGAGTTGATAGCACTTTCCCGAGCCTCTACCGTCACCCCCCAGAATCTAACTAAACAATTGTACTTAGATTGCTTTTCCTAGGTTTTGTTCCTAGGCTCTCTTTTGTACAAGTGAGTTTGTAATTGTGAGTCAAGTTCAGTCCTCCTATAAAATTGTTCTGTTCCAAGACGATCAATGGCAAACATGCTGATGCATTGCTTGTGCAATTTCATGTGATCGTGTAGGCGCCGTCTAGCGTAACAAGATCTTCCTTCTCGCCTCAAAAAATTAAGCTGAGTGGCTGGACCTTTCTCCCCTTGACCCTCTGTTCTCCAAATAGTCGATAGAATGTTAGTTGAATATGCAAGGACACGAATGCGTAATTCTAATAAACTGTTACACGATTTCTCACGTACGCTTGCTATAGAACTATTATGCCATAAAACTGCTACATGCTTTGTTATGTACATCTGCTATAGAACTGTCATATCCTAAACTGCTACATGTTTGATATGTTATGCCTGTTATAGAACTGTAATAAGCAAAGTTTGAGTCATTGAATAACTGTCGCCACAATACGACAAAACAACGATAAAAATGGTTTAAGTTGCTCACGAATTAAAGATCATGCTTGGATAACTAGTCTAGCCTTGCACAGTTATGGACAACTTGTGCACAAAAAATGGCTCCCTCGAACGATACCCCGGGACACGGGATCGGTTCGGCTTAGGAGGAAGCAAAAGATAGTTGTGCTAGATATAAGCAAAAACTGATTATTCGATGAACTTTCAGCGAAGCTCGCTACTCGCGCTGAAAGAGGCGCCATCTAAATCCAGCTATAGTCCAAGATGGCTTGTGATGCCAGTGACCTTCATATATGCAAACCGCACAAATACTATGTTAGTAATTGATGACAATTGACAGAGAAGAACATGATAAGCTTTACATTGCACGATACACTGTGTCGTGGGTAAGTTCTAGCATAATTTATATTTTTATGCCTATCAAATGCTTGTATGCAATTCACTAGGATGGCTAGAAAGATTACTAAACATATATACACTGTTCCAAAAGTCGGGCTAGTCGGGGACTAGTCGCCAGTCGGCCGCCGCCGACTCGATTTGGTGAATAGTTGTCATGCCTCAGAACCAGAATACTTGAGAGCGGGGGACAGACACAGCCAGCTACATACATTGAAGTGCAACCCACCTCGCCATACGGTCACGGCTGTCTAGATGCATGAGGGTTTATCTACAAGCCATCAGTCTCTTATGGTCAAGAACAAGTCTAGTGTCCATCAGTCTCTTATGGTCAAGAACAAGTCTAGTGTCTCAATCTCAAGCAAGCAAGTAATAGTTGCAAGATGTTAGATCATTAGACATACAAAGTAAGGCGTCCCAAACATTATATATTCAGATGATCATGAAGCTAGTCATACAAAATACGAAGACTAGCAAGAGTTTAAGTCATACATGATCAACCCTAGGATTTGTCAATCATGTTACAGCCCTTAGGTAGACAAAAATAAGTTTCAACACGAGCTAACACTTGCTTGGCGGCTAAACGCCTCAAAAGAATAATTTACAATATAGCGGGGAACAAAAGAAGAAAACCAACTCGTTACCAGGGTTACGTCTGGTGTTCACCATCTGGCTGGAAGATATGTAGATCCTCGGGTGCTACTCCAAAATCTGGCCATACAAAACCAGCTGGGTCAGAACCCAGAAGAGCAAGTGCCACAAGGAAGGCTTCACTTAAGGACTAAAACCAGCATATTAGCACATAAGACAAATGATAACGAAAGACATGAGTTAGAGAAAACATGGTGATAAACGATAAGAAAACTAAAGGACTATTCCGGTAACCAAGTTACAACCCGTAAACTAAACAAGGACCGGGGTTGTAACCCTTCACCTGAACAGAGCTTAGTCTCCAATTATTTATCAATAAGAGTAAACCATAACATTAATGTATCGAAGTAATCATAGACTGGCACTGTCTAGACAAGACTAGACTGGACTCCATCCATCAATCACGGCCAAGCAATGAGTACGGCTTGATACTTTAACTAATTAGGGTTATCACAAGCCTAGTTACTACAAGATGCAATGAGATGTTCCAGCAGTCACAAGTCCTGCAGACTATCCAGTTATCCTTCCGCAGGTTGAGAGAGTTGATTAGGTGACTTTGTGGTGCAACACATGACAGTGTGCTGGAAATGTGTCCTACTCGTCGGCAGGCTACAAGTGCACTTGAGGCGCCCAGATAACGGAATTGCCTGTGACTCGGAATTCTCTTTATGATCTACATGATCAAATTAGTCATTAACTTAGTCAGATTCAGTATGAATCCCTGACCGTGGAAATCAGGAATTCATGTCCTAGACATGATGCAAGACGGGACGTATAGTTTGTACAGACACAATCAAGAGAAATCACCCACGGTGTCAAGACGAGAGTTACTTGTTACTTGTCAAGATTACTTGTCAGGAGTGCGCCACCACGGGCCACTATCAAGCTTGTACATGTCATGTTTACTTGTTACTTGTTAAGAGTGCGCCACGACGGGCCATTGTTAGAGTTATCATGTCAAGGGGCTTGTCAAGAGTGCGCTTCAACGGGCCACTATTAAGAGTTATCATGTTAAGCCATATTGCCATGTCGTGTTCATGTTTATCATGTCGTGCTCGTGTATGCCAAGAATTTACTGGTTAAGAGAGCGCCACGACGGGCCACCGAAAGAGTTATCAAGGAGTATACATGTCATGTTAAGATCGTGCTTAAAGCCCAGAGTACATACGAAACACAGATAATACATTATACAAGGCCATCATGGAAGATGTCCATCATGCTCAAAGGTCACAACTTACACTAAGGACCATACCATGGGGTCAAGCATGGAGAAAGTAACATAAATTATCATGGCAAAAGGAAGGGGGCCAGGGACAGCATGTGCCCAAGGGCAGCATGCGCCCAAAGCATCATGCGCCTATAAAC
The DNA here is from genome assembly GCA_029216955.1 of Iris pallida. Classification (NCBI taxonomy): domain Eukaryota; kingdom Viridiplantae; phylum Streptophyta; class Magnoliopsida; order Asparagales; family Iridaceae; genus Iris; species Iris pallida. The sequence goes on along the minus strand of JANAVB010006995.1, from coordinate 756,262 downwards.
AGGCATGCGCCCAAAGAAGCATGTGCCTGAAGGGAGCATGCGCCTAAAGAGCATGCGCCCAGGGTGCATGTACTATGGAAGGCATGAGCCCAAGAGTGCATGCACCCACATGCTGGGGACAGGGTGTACTAGAAGGAAAGCATGGAGACTATCTTCCATGACTAAGTGGGCACATATCTAGAGCCATGCGCCCAAGCTGAAGAGCCATGGGCGCATATCAAGAGCTATGCGCCCAAGCTGAAGAGCCATGGGCGCATATAAATGGCCATGCGCCCAAGCTGAAGGAAGTAGGGTGCTTTGGGCGCATATATAGGGCTATGCGCCCAAAGGAAAGGCTGCTGTGGGCGCATAAAAAGAGCTAGCGTCCAGCACTGTTCTTCTTCTCCAGGCCGAGAGCATGAGTTCATGGAATCCATGAACTAAAAGTGGCCTAACTTGCTCAAAACAAATCAAAATTCGGGTTTTCAAAGGTCCATTTTGGGTAAAATCAAATTCTCTACAACATAGAACAATCAAAACATGAAAATAATGTAGTTTGATAGATCAAAACCCAAGAAAACCAAGATTTGAGTAAACTTAGATCTACAAGATTTTATTCACCAAAACCAAAAATACCAAGTACTAAAGAGTCATAGAACTATGTAAGGAAGACATTGGAACAATAAAATATGAGATCTCTCATGAAGCAAGATTGCACTTGCCTAAGGGTTTGAGAGAAAATAAATGAAGAAGAAAAGTAGATGAAGAAATAAATGAAAGTAAAGGAGGAGAGAGAAAGGGGTTTGAGTTATATAGAGGGTTCAACATGATGAACCATCTTGACCCAAACCAAACCAAAATAAACCAAGCCAAGCTAAACCAAGACCAAACCATGCTAGACAAGTCAAAGTACGGGTAGGGAATCCGTACACGTATACTAAAAATACGTATAACGGAAAACGGGAGTGACAATAGTTGTCAGGAAAATCGGTGAAGACAATAGGCGAACCTAGGCGGCCGATTAGGTGTCGGTTCAAAAAGACAAAAGAAAACATGTGAAGGAGATCAAAACCTGACAGGCTCGAGGAGAAGAAGAAGGAAGAAAAGGGAAAAAAGGACAGGTTCAAGGAGGATAAGAAGGAAGAAAAGGGAAAAAAGATTTAGAAAAAAAGGGATGACCTAAACGTAGCCGACCACCGCGCCGTCGACCGCTGCACCGCTGAGCCACTGACTGCTCCCACAAGTAATTTTTTCTTTTATACATTTCTTTCTTTGCTTCCTTTTTTTGCATTTTTATTTTTGCTTTTTTTTGATACATTTTTCTTCTTTGCTGTACATATTTTTCTTTCTTCCAAAGTGAGACAAAGTCTCTTTGTTGCTGCTGCTTGCTATTTTTCTTTTTCTTTTTAGAGCTTCTTTCTGGAGTCTTCTCGAGTCATGCTGCATTTTCAATTAGAAAAAAGAAAGAAACATATACTGAGCATGTCATATACTGAGCATTCCAATAGAAAAAAAACCAATTTAATATGTGTTGCTGTTAATATGTATATATGTTGTTTTTTGTTTCATCTTTTTTTGCTGTTTGAGGTGCACTTTAATCTATCTCTTTTGTTTATTTTTGAAATTTTGATTATGTACAAGACTTTGTCACTTTAGAGTTTGGGTACTTAAGTTAATACTTTGATAAGATATGACATATATTGCATATATATACATACACACACACAAAACTCAAACTGACTAATCCGACTAGTCCTCGATTAATCCGATTATAGTTCCCGCGAACCGACTAGTGGTCGACTAACGATTTTTACACCCTTGCATATATAGTATGTTTCACATAAATCCATGAACCAAATGAGAGCGTGGTATATAATTAGCCATTCACCAGTACATGATAATGTACTGACCCTCGCTCTCCACAGGTACCCTGGACCAAGAACCGCGTGCCACCTATCTCAAGGTAACGCTAGTTCATTTTAAAGCCTCGTCCGTATGCCAAGGTTTGTTTCAATCCTTTCGAAGACTCCGCATTTCATATATATATGACATATATTGCATATTTAGGGTCAGTACATTATCGTGTACTGGTGAATGGCTAATTATATACCACGCTCTCATTTGGTTCATGAATTTATGTGAAACATAGTATATATGCAAGGGTGTAAAAATCGTTAGTCGACCGCTAGTCGGTTCGCGGAAACTATAATCGGATTAATCGGGGACTAGTCGGATTAGTCATTTTGAGTTATTTTAGTGTGTGTGTATGTGTGCGTGTGTGTGTGTATATATATATATATATATATATATATATATATATATATATATTCAATAAAAAAATATGCAATATATGTCACACACACACATATATAACATATATTGCATTTTTTTTATTGCATATATATATATATTTTTTTATTGCATATATATATATATTTTTTTATTGCATATATATGTCATATCTAAATATATGCAATATATATGTCATATCTTAATATATATATCTTAATATATATATGTCATATCTTAATATATATATATATATATATATATATATATATATATATATATATATATGCAAAAAAAAAAAATATATGCAATAAAAAAATATGCAATATATGTCATATATTTTGGGTACTTAATACTTTAATAAGATATGACATATATTGCATATTTTTTTAATGCATATATATATATATATATATATATATATATATATATATATATATATATATATATATGGGTCCTTCTACAATACATGGGATGTATCAATACATCCCAATCAATTGCATTGAAAATGCATTGGAAATTGTGGAAGGTGTTTACTTTGACTTTGACTTTACCTTTTACTTTGACTTCAGTTTTAATCTGAACCATTGGATCAACATCCAATGGCTCAGATTTGTGATGTATCGATACAAATTTTTACATGGGATGTATTGAAGAATTTTCCTATATATATATTACACACACACTAAAAAACTCAAACTGACTAATCTGACTAGTCCCCGATTAATCCGATTATAGTTCCCGCGAACCGACTAGCGGTCGACTAACGATTTTTACACCCTTGCATATATAGTATGTTTCACATAAATTCATGAACCAAATGAGAACGTGTTATATAATTAGCCATTCACCAGTACACGATAATGTACTGACCCTCGCTCTCCACAGGTACCCTGGACCAAGAAGGGCGTGCCACCTATCTCAAGGTGACGCTAGTTCATTTTAAAGCCTCGTCCGTGTGCCAAGGTTCGTTTCAATCCTTTCGAAGACTCCGCATTTCAGACCATAAAAAGATGACTCGACTCCCCACGATAGCAGGTGTTTGAAATATTTTTGTTTGTATAAAAGAGGATGTAATGTATGGAACGACTATCTCATTAGCGTTCATTTTGGAAGTCGAGTCAAGTTATAAGCCCGTGCGGCAACTATTGTAATAGAGTCTTGTAAATGATGTTTATTATCAATGAAAAGAAAAGTTCCTTCTGGTTTAAATGTGTTCAATTTCTCTGCGTACTCTATTAGATGTTGTGTTTCGGATAATATTATGACTATGCCTTGTGCGAACACAACTTAGGTTCGCACGACATCACTCTCGGGGGACGACTATCGATTCTTGGGAATCGGAACATGACATAATGGTATCAGAGCATGACTTTACGTCCTTGGCCTTCCGTCCTGAGTCTCGAACCCTTGACCTCGTATCGATGAGATGAGTTGTTCCATATAATGAGCCCGTAATATTTTTTGAGACTAATATGAGTTGCCTTCTATTTTCAGAAGTTGGAGAAGTCGCGACCGAGAACGAGGCGAGCGTTTCAAGTGGCTCGAGTAGTTCGAGGGCCGAATCTTCTGCCAATGCTGTGGAAAAGATGTTGCGCATGATGGAAGCGAAGCAGAAACAAACCGAGAACCAGCATCGACAAACGGAGGTGCGATATGCCCAATTCGAAGCCAGGTTCGAGGCGCAATTCAAGGTGCAGCAAAAGCAGCTTGATATTCTTCAACAGATCGTCCAGACAGTTTTGGCCAATAGTAACTCCGCCACGACGCATGCTGCCGTCGAACCTACGACCCAACCCGTTGAAGTCGATCCGAAGGAGCCTGTGCCCCAACTTGCGCACCAAAAAGTTACAACTTTGAGGTTTCCAAATTCAAGAAAGCATGCCGCACGCGGTACCTAAGGCCCTTTTATGATGATTGACTGGTTGGAAGAGTTGGAAGACCACTTTGAGCTCCTCGGCATTGAAGAATCCAAGCAAGTCGCATGTGCACAACTTCAACTATGTTTGAATGCGCACAACTGGTGGGCCGTGCACAAATGAGCGATCCGATGCGACAACTCTGATTCGATCTCTTGGGCCATGTTTCCCAAAGCCTTCGAAGTCGAGTACCTTCCTTCAGCTGTTCGTCAAGAGAAGTAGAATGAATTCATGCAGTTGACGCAAGGGAATATGACAGTGCAACAATATGCGGCAGAGTTCAACAAATTGTACAAATTTGCTGGTGTGTTTATGCTTACAGAGAAGGTTAGCGTTCGAAGATTCGAAGTGGGTATGAGGCCCTCTATCTATGCCCACGTGTCGGTGCCTGAATACAAGTCCATGGACGAGTCTCTGAATCACGCTCGCCGCCTTGAGCGCCAATATCCTCCAACCGCTGTCGGCGTTGTGCATCACTCCAATCACAAACGCCTTAGCTATATTGGAGGCAACAAAGCTCCAAAGCATCCAAACAATGGCGGCTATCAAGGGCAGAACCTAAGACCTCGTTGCACCAAATACAACTATACTGGACTCCATGCCAGCGAATGTCGTATCTTGAACATAGACTCCTATCTTTTGCAGGAAAAGGGTCACATCGCTAAAGAATGTTTTGCCCGAAAGTGAAATAAGGATGCCCTACCGCAACTAAATCATCATAATCGAGGCCCGACATCTCGAGCTCCCCAGCCAGCACAGCAAAATGGCTAAGACCATGGCTCCAATGTCCAAGGACGCGTCTATGCCATGACTCGAGACGAGGTGTTTGCCTCGGATACAATTGTGACAGGTATACACAAGTATACTATTTTTCAATAATAAGCCTGCACGTGTACTGTTTGATTCTGGCACCACACAGTTTTCTTTTGGCAAATTTTGCCAAGGAACACAAATTTTCTATAACCCCGCTAGGCCTTAACCTTAGTGTTAGCATACCATCATGCACGCAACTACTTGTGCACTCAGGCTGCAGAGACAAAATCATTTGTATCGGAGGTAAAAAGTTGTATCTTGATGCGATAGTTCTAGATATTAAGGACTACGACATTATACGGGGAATGGATTGGCTCGGCGCTTACAATGCCAACATTGACTGGACAGAAAAGAAGGTCACCTTCCGTCTGCCCGGAGAGACCGAATTCTGCTACTCGTGTGGTGAAGTGTCAGCAACATACATGGTGATCTCGACAATTTCTGCTCGGATGATACTGCATTTCGGCTGTCAAGGATACTTGGCGTCCGTCCGCGACACGAAGACAAGATGGTGCAAGAGTTGTAGCAGAATTTTTCGACGTATTCCCGGACGAGCTATCCGGTATGCCACCCGATCAAGAAATCGAATTCACATCGATACCTTTCCCGACATCCGACCGATTTCCAAGGCTCCGTATGGATTTAGAAGTACACACCTAAACTTCTAGAGTTACTTTTATCATTTATGAATTTGGAATTATAAACCTAAACATCTAGAGTTGCATTTTCATACAATACACGATAACACACAAGCAAATCGATACACAATATGTTTCACGAGTTGACAACCTAGGTCCAAGCCTTCATTTCAGCGTCGAAAGATTAACCAATTCCAATGCTCCGAGACTTGATCAGTTGTACAATGTTAGAGCCAACAATTCTGGAAAATGTGATCTGGCAGATAAATGCATAGGGAGTGATTACATAAAGGATATTGTAATCACTGATTTACCCTCTAGCCTTAAAGCGTCTGCACCGAACCACCTTGAATGATGAAAGCCACGGTGAGGGTCCGGGTAGCAGAACCAGGCCAAGGAATCGAAGAACCGTCGATTGTTCGAGAGGACGTACTCCCACTTATGGTTTAGGCGTTGTTAAGCCCTTACCGCGGACAAACAGATGCCGAGGTCATAGTCATTTCATTATCTCGTTGAATCCTCCCTGATGAATCGATCAAAAAATCTCACTTTCAGCAGCTGTTAGTCTCTCTTTTTTTTTTCTGGGTCATATTGTAGCTTTGGTTCGCAACAGAAAGGCGAGCGAAGTGAGGGTGAGGTGAGGGCTGCTAATAGAGATTCAAGAGAAGCTTCTCTATAATCTGTTGGTCGATCATTGGATGAATACCCCACCGGGAACCAGATGGAGATTCGAGATTGAAAATCTTTTCATGGGACACATAAAAACGTCGGGCTGGCTGCTCTCGACGACGGGGTGGGAATGAGATTCAGAATGAGATGCTGAGAGATGGGAGTTATAGGTGGATTGAGAGGGGAGCGGATGCGTGGGCTGGTTCAAGCTTGATGCTCCTGCCTTCCTTGCCTGTAAGTCCTCCCTTGTACCAGACAATATAGGTTGGCACAAGGATGTAAAAATCGCTAGTCGGCTCGCGGGGACTAGGGATTAATCGGGGACTAGTCGGATTAGTCGGTTTGGATTTATTATATATATATATATATATATATATATATATATATATATATATATATATATATAAAATAAAAAAAATAAATATATATATATAACAATTGCATCATATTAATAGCATGCAAGTAAAATAAACCATAAAAACAACAACAAAAGTGTGTGTTTGTTCTTTAAAATTGTGTTAAACAACTTGTATTATTCTTATTTTTGCACAGGAAAAAAAAGGGCAACAACAAGCAGCTAAAAAAGAAAAGGGCCGCTCGATGTTAGCAGCAATAGCTAAAAAATACAACTAAAAAAAGGGCAGCAGACAAGGTGGTAGGTGAAAAGAACAAAGAAAAAAGCTTAAAAAAATAGGGCAGTTGCAGCAGGAAAAAGGACAACAGCTGCTACAGCTAAAAAAGCTAAAAAGAAAGAAATAAATTGAAAAGAGTAACATCAACAAACCGCTCGAAGAACTTTTAAGAAAGAGAGAAGCTGAAAAGAGCAGAAAGAAGAAGGTGAAGCAGCATAAAAAAATAGCAACAAAAAAAGTACCTGCGGCCGACGGGAGGCTGCCGCTGCTCGACGGTGGCGGCTGCTGCTGTCAGGTCAATATTTTCTTTTTGTTTTTTTTTTCTTTCTCCTCCTTCTCTTCTTTCTCCTCCTTCTATCGGCTTTGTTAAAGTTTTGTTTTTTGAAACTAGCCCTAGTCGGTCGATTAGGGGCAGATTAGGCGGCTAGTCGGCCGACTTGACCAAACTTTGGGCCCAGCCGACTAGACCCACCGTCTAGGTGCCGAATCGAGTCGGCGGCGGCCGACTGCCGACTAGTCCCCTACTAGTCGACCGTCTAGCCAGATTTCTGCAACACTGGGTTGGCACCAGATAGAATTAACAGGAATGGCACGTAGCGTTGAGATATGCTCGACCCCGACGGGCTTCCCAACCCCCCTTGATTGTAGTACTTGATTTGCTCTAGCTCGAGATCCGCTACCATACTCTGTCTAATGAACTGCCTGTACTACCTTGTCATGCCGACAGTTTTCTACTACTGAGATCTACCAATGCTACTTCACTCACAAATGTGCACTGATTTGCTCTCTCTTGGTCCTTGAGTTGAGATGCTACTACTTTCAGATGGTTGGCTCTGGTCGAGTCTGCGAGGCCTTCTTCTATTACCTCCCTATCGGTCACATCCCTTCGGTCGCCTCACGTCGTGTTCGCCTCACGTTTGGCGTCTAGTAGTCGGTAGGCAAGCCCATCATCTTTAATGCACCTTACTTGTCAAATCAAAGATAACCCGGTTATCAAATTCTATTGTCGACGCCTACGATGGCCATTGCTTTTACCTTTTCAATTTGACTGTTGAACAGGTCTGGACTGTTTAAGCGATGGGACAGGTGTGGCTGCTGATTTTGATGTTCGGATGAAGAAGAATGATTTTTTTGGCCCTAATTGGGGTATAGCACAGGAGTATTGCTGTGGAGGTGGTGGACTCTGCACTTGAGATTGCTGGAGGGAGTGGAACTGTCTTTGCTAAGAAACAAGTTGTTGCTGCTTGGTTATCACAGCTTGGATGTTGTTCCATCTCCTCGTACGTCCCCTTTTGTTGCCTTAAAGTTGCTGGGGAACAGGGAGGGCCTGGATGCCTCACATCCCCGATGGCTTAGGCTATGGTGCTAAAAGTCCCGAACCGAGGGACTAGAGCGTAGCCGCCTTGCGCACCAAGAAAAATGGGACAACCTATGTCCAAGCCTTCATTTCAGAGTCGAAAGATTTAACTGATTCCAGTGCTCCGAGACTTGATTAGTTGTACAAATGTTAGTCATGAAGACACGAAAAGATGATGTGTTTGATGGCAAAGCCAATGGTGAACCACAAAAGAAAACCAAATGCTTTGGGTGTTGCAGTCACAAGAGGTCCTTGAGGCAACTTTTTTTTTTTTGGGGCAAAGAGTGGCATTTGGTTTTTATTGATAAATATGAGAAAGACGGGGGTGTGGTGGGGGGGGGGGGGGGGGAGGGGGAGGTGTGTGTGTTTGAGGGTATCCCACTTCACTTGGCATGCACAAGAAGAAACAAAAAGAGTCGGAGATCTCTTATGTCTTGTTAGAAATCAGAAAAAGGACATCCAGAATGGGCCAACAATCGTGCAATCAAGAGGGGCATGAGGTTTTGACTTTACAACTGGAAGTGGGAGTAAGGGGCCCACTCGAAATTGCATGGAAGAGGTATTTGGAATTTCAGAGTTTGGATTGCAGGCTGGTTAAGGGGTATTAGGGTTTAGGTTTATAGAAAGGTAGTTTAAAGATACACAAAATAAGAACTCTCATCTAGTAGTAGGAACCACTCTACAAAAAAGAATAAAGATTCCCCAACTCTTCACTAGAAACCAACCTTTACATGAGTTATACAACCATACAAGCCTTGACCTTAAAGTGATATAGTCCTAGTCAATCTTACCAAATATAATCAATCCTAGCAAGAACTACTAGGACTAATCCTAGAAGTCAACAATATGCACTATGCGATAGATAATGAAATCAAATGCTCCCCAAAATAAACCTAATAACTCGATATTTCAAAATTTGACAAATTGGACGTGATTTCCAATCGGACTCAATTTGGGTTGAACTGGTCCTCCATCATGTTTTATCTTAACCTCTAATATGTCATCATTATCATCTAGGCCTTTTTCCTGTTGGAATGGGGTTGACTATGCAGCACAAGATGGTTCCAAAAATTAAGTGACAAACCCAACTGATCTATCTTCGTTTGGAAACATCTGAAATTTTAAACCATCAATCCAAGCCAAGGCAAACCAACCTAGGACAGGGTTCACAGGTCAGGTTTGGGTCAAACACAGGCCATATTGCGCCCTGGTTGGCATATTCTAGGAATATGGTCCATGACCCAAAGTAGTTTTTGCCATAGTGTACACTTGTAGTCTGAATGAAAGTAAAATTAGTTGCTTTGTTTAACCAAAGCTTTTAATTTGTTTATATTCAAAGTTGTGAAGGTGTGAGACAAAGAAGACAAAAATACCTAGGTGGGACTCAAGGTAGCTATATAAGGGCCTGAAGACTAAACTTATGGGTTTAGTAAGTTGACACAAACTTAGGGGTTTAGTAAGTTGACACAAGCTTGTGGTTTATGAATGGAACTTTGTGTTGTGGTTTCCTCCTAATTTGTATGATATTGAATAGTTTTAAACTATTGTGTACCATGCAAAATCTTGCTGGGAATACTGCATACACAAGTTTGAGACTCAACAATTGAAGTAAATTGTTCAATCAAGAAACAATAGTGAAGAGTATTATTAACATACCGGCCGGAGAGAGAGAGAGAGAGAGAGAGAGAGAGAGAGAGAGAGAGAGAGAGAGAGAGAGAGAGAGAGAGATGCAAGCACTTTTGCAGTGGGTGTTGTTGTCGAAGATGGATATGGGATTTTATATATATATATATATATATATATATATATATATATATAGGAAATGGTAATTGTGCCGAATGCCCCCACTGGAGAGAGAGACTTGTATGTTGTATGCATGCTACACTCTGGCAGCAGATGTTGTTGTCGGAGATGGAGTTGGAGATGTAGAATCGTAGATGATATTTCATGGGGTGTGGCAGACATAAAAAGGAATCGAATCGAGAGAAGGAGATGTCAGAAAAGGAGAAGGAATTTGATGGAGTGAGACAGACATAAAAGGGAATCAAATTGAGAGGAGAAAGGGGCTTTTATTCCTTTTCTCTTCTTTAATATCTATAGTATATTGTTAATAATATCTACAACTTTAAGTTATTGGACTAATCTCTTTATTAAATTATTAATAATATCTAGAACTTTGTAACTTTTTAAGTTACTGGGCCCGAGACAGGTTCCAAATTCAAAGATAATTTACTGGGTTGGGTTACATTTTAGTCAAGATGGGTCGAGGCAACCACCTAAGAAGGAAGGTGACATAGCATCTAAAATGCCAAGGTGTCAGCCACTACCCCAAGACACAGGTCTTTAACAGTGTTATGGTATGTCTCAAAATGCATAGTTGATTTGTCTAAGATATGATATGATCTTTACGATCTTAAAAATCCCATCAACTGTAAATGTGTGTTGCTTCTTGCTACGGTTAAAATTGTCACGCACGGAACTTGAACTTGCTTGCTACAACAGTTACCTATGTTCTTTTCTCAGAGCCGCCCCAGTCTTTTGTACACTCTGTTTCTTGTTAAAAAAATTAATACGCCGTAGGTTTTTCTTACATCTGCAAAAGCAATTTTTTTCCCCAACAATCTGATCAATTTTACAAATACTGGTATCAAGTGTTTTTTCTAGGGTAAAGTGCATTTAAACCCTCCTTAGATGTTAGGAAAATGCAATTAAAGACTCCTTGATTTGAAAAATCCAATACGTTTCAATTACGCTTAAATCACTCCCTAATCAAACTTTTCTGTTAACCGGTGTTAAGTCGGGGCTGTAATGACCAAATTACCCCTAGATATAATCGAAACCATACAGTGGGCGGTTCATTTCTATTCTCAAATCCCTCTCCCGTTCTCAAAGCTCTCTCATGTTCCCAAATCCCTCTCTCCCGTTCCAAATCCAAACCCAAAATCTTCCCCCAAAATGATTCTATTTCTTCTCAAACCTAAATCTTACTGTCCCAAACCCTAAATACTTTCTACCCGACACCTAGATCCTCTTCCCCGTCCCCAAAACCTAACTCAGTTCGTCTGAAAACCTAGAATCCTTCCCTGATGCTCTGATTTTCCATATTCCATACTGCCATTGGTCGATTGGAGTAGAGATTCTGTGCAACAAGGGTTTATTAGTGGAATTCTCGAACTAGTACATTCGAAAATCCTAGTTCTCTGAAATTTCTTACACTTCTGAGCGTAGTGGTCCCAATTAATGAAGTAAATTTGTTAAATTTGTTAATCTTTTGAGAAAAATGCACCCAAATAATGAATTAGAATTTTTTGATTCATGAATGATGTCTGTACGAGTGGGAATTGTCTGTACGAGTGTGAAATTGTTAATTTACATATTCCATATTGTTGTTTGTAGTTCTAAACCTTGTTTGTACATAGGGATTTGTCTATAAAATTGTTGATTTTATATTAACTTAGTTGTCTGTTTGTATGTCTATACATAGGGGATGTGATATTGTTGTTGGGCTGTTTGTTGTTTGTAGTTCTAATCCTTGTTTGTACATAGGGAATTGTCTATGATATTGTTGTTTTTATATTAAATTAGTTGTTTGTATATAGGAATTTGTCTATGAAATTGTTGTTTTTATATTAAATTAGTTGTCTGTTTGTATGTCTATTGTTTCTTTAATATAGGGAATTGTCTTTTGTTTGTTTTTTAAATTAGTTGTCTGTTTGTTGTTTGTAGTTCTAATCCTTGTTTGTACATAGGAATTTATCTTTTTATATTAAATTAGTTGTCTGTTTGTATGTCTTTTGTAAGTTTGTATGTCTTTTGTTTGTCTTCTGCTTGTACATAGGGAACTGTCTTTTGTTTGTTTTTTATATACTGTTGTTTGTGTGTGTATGTGCAGAGGGATTATTCTGATGGATACAAAGTTGTAGAAGCATGAAAAATTTTCAGCAAACATAGCTCCATGTGCCCAAGTCAGTGTAGCTCCATGCGTCCAGTCAGTGTAGCTCCATGCGCCCACTCACTGAAGCTCCATGCGTCCAGTCAAGTGTAGCTCCATGCGCCCAGTCAGTGAAGCTTCATGCGCCCAAGACTAGCTCCCCCGAAAGGAGGGCGCATAGCCTGAGACATGGCTATGCGCCCAAGCCTGACTCAGTCAAAGTCATGATCAAAACGTGCACCGAAGCGCATGGCCACGTCAGTCTCCACGAGCAGTCGTGCACCGAAGCATGCGGCCACGTCAACACCACGACCAACCCACGATCTCGCAACCTGTATGCGCCTACATCCTATGCGCCCAAAGCAGGACTATGTGCCTACATAAAAACCAGCGTGTTTCCTCACGTGGGCGCATAACCTCATTCCAGCTCAAGAACGACTATAAAAGGGAGGCCTCATCCCTCTTCAAAGGACAGAACGAAGAGCATTTTCAAGAGCCAAATTGCTGCACTTCTTGCCAGTGAGCCGAGAGTTAGCAATTTTTTTAGGTTTTCTCCCACTTTTGTAAATCGGAGTGTCAACGGAGTAAAGGAGCAACTGTCGTTCGATCTCCATCGTCCCATTCCCCAGAATTCCTTTTTTTGTACTCGGGGATCCTTAGCGCAGGATTTCTCAGGCGTACTCGATTTGTGGTGCCTTGCGCCAATAAAAGAAAAGACAACGTTTTCTTCTTCTTTTTTGTGTGTCCACAAAAATGGCGACTCTGCTGGGGACTACCTTTTCCTCTGACGAGAAGGTGGTGGCGCAATCCGATACCGACAAAGTGGGCAGTACTCAGAAGATGCTGATCGTAAAGTTCGATCAGCAGGCGTTCGAAGAGATGCTCTCGAGGGACGGCTCTACTCCCTCAAAATCAGCGAAGCCAAACAAGTCTCGCAAGACTTGGCTTCCGAAGGCTCGCTGTGCATATCCTGCTAGTGTCATAGCAGATATGCAGCTGGAGGACTCTGTCACATGGACGCATGACTCTGCCACAGAAGTTTCCCAAATGGAGAAGGCTCACACCGTTTCGGGCTCTACTAGCCCAGTGACTTCTTTCCTGCACAACCAACAACAGAGTGTTCAACACCCAAGACTTGGCAAAGGAAAACACTACGATGCCAAGAATCGAGGTGTGCGACACTCTGGCCGAACCCGGCGAGGCTCACAAACGAAGGAGGCCAAACTGGGAGAAAATAACGCTGCTCCACCAGGCATGCGCCCAAGGCCATGCGCCCAAGGGAGTGTTTGGGCGCATAGCCCCAACCAGAACACTTCTGTCTTCAGCAGGCTGGGCATCCAAAGCCATGCGCCCAAGGCTATGCGCCTAGGCTCTCTGGATCCGTACTATGCGTCCACGTCAAGGAGGCTCAGACATGCTGTCAAGGTGCATGCGCCCAAGGCCAGTCTCCAAGGCCTATGCGCCCATAACAAAAAGACAAGCCCCAACGCGTATAGCACGGGGCTGTCTTCAAGGACATCACAGAACTTAGGTGTGGGGGTTGCTCCTGCACATGAACTAAGTCTGGATGCGCCTACTCTCCTTACGAACCCGCATGCAAAGCTCGGCGATGCATGCAACATGGGTTGTAAGGCAAAACTTTCTTCCACTGACTTGCGCGACATGATAAATCATAAGCATAAAGCGAGGGAGAACATAACAATTCATAGTGCACTTCCGTGCACCAGTATTGTTATCAACTGTTGTTGCTCCAAAGCAACAAGAGTGCCTCAGAGAAAGTCCGTGTTTCGACGGCTGCACTTCTCTGACGACGAGAAGCCACTATGTGTTTCATCCAACATGGCTTCATGGGGTCCCCCTTACGGAAGTCCCAATCAAAGACGGTGGACTACGAACCCAACTTTCTCTCTTAGCTTCGCGAGAAGAAGGAGGAGAAGTCTACCAACAGATGGCCAACAAGCTGTCATATCCGAAGGAGTCTATATGGGCACTCGATCAAAGGCAAGATTCCGTGTGGACGATGAAGATTCCCAAGCCGAGGGTAGCATTCCCTCAGAATCTGAAGCAGATGACCCCCACACTGGGGGTAGCCTTCCAGAGGACGACGATCCCTCCGAATCCGATGGCGACTATCTACCTCCTCTACCTGAAGATGAAGGACTTATCCACTCGGAGACAGACAATATCAGCACCAGTTGCACTGCTTCCTCTGTTCATCCTCGTATGCTATCTACATACATAACGGACGGAGAAAGACCTGAAGAAGCCAGTGATCAGACTAGCAAACGACTAGAGGGTCTTGAAACAACATTTGCCAAGATCACTGATATGCTTACCAGCATCATGGCAGTTCAAGCTGCTGGGGCTGTTCCTCCACCTCAGCAAAACGTCTCAGCCCACTCTAGTCCGGCTCACAGCAACAACCCTCCTTCACTATAAAAGGAGTATCATTCCGTTGCGCCTCCTCCAAATCTTGCGAATGCCGGGGGTGGTCCTTTGCCAACAACGCCTGACAACCGTTCAGCAGCCGTTTTCCAACACCTGCTCAATCAACAGGATGCAATTGATTCCTTGATCGCTCGCCTCGACACCATCTCGCACAAAGACGAGCTTCAGAAGATGGGGATATCTCAACCGTATCCCTCTGAGTGGGAGAACGCTACTTGCCCTCCTAACTACAAGCCGCTGACGCTGAACTCATTTGACGGGTTGACTTCTCCTCGTCAGCACATGACGTAGTTCAACACGCAGACTCTGCACTTGCCCAGAGACGATCCGTTCCTGTCGAAACTGTTTATTAGCACCTTGCAGGGGGTAGCCTTCGAATAGTTTTGCAGTCTGCCTGACGGGTGTATCAATTCATTCAAAGACTTGGAGAGGTTGTTCCTCAACAGGTTTTACGAGAGCGATATGCATGTTAGCATGTCCACACTCATTGAGACTAAGCAAAGGAGGACTGAGACTGTCATCGCCTTCATCGAACGCTTCAGGCGGCTAGCACTGAAGATGCCCTTCGGCATACCACTCAGAACTTATGGATACTTGTCGACATAACTTCCTACAGTGAAGTTTTGTTTGGGTATACATAAGTATGATACATGGCCCGCTTTCATTGGGGCCGCTGATGCTGCTGAAAACGACGTTCCTAACTTGGAACTACTGGGGTTGAAAATACCCAAATCCGAAGACAAGGGCAAGCATCCTCAAACTATCCCTGTTCGTGGGGGTAAAGGGAAAGAAGTCCTGAAAGTCGACACATCCAAAGGAGCTTCCAATTCTCAGGGCACCTCCGACAAGCCTAAGGAGACCTTCTCCTTCGACGAAGACGATGTCATTACCATCTTCCACACATTGACAAAGGGTAATAAGTTGACATTGCCCCCACCACGACGTCCTACAGAGGCGAGCAAACTCGATGATCCCAAGTACTGTCTCTATCATCAGTATGTGCATCACTCCACCAAGGACTGCATCGTCCTGAAGAAGAAGATACAACAGCTTATCGACAGCCAAGTGATCAACCTCGAAGCTGAAGACAAGGTCGTATCTGCTAACATAATCTTTCTTTAGTTTGGCGTCTTTCCTCCTACCGAAGTCCCAGACTGCGTGATCCCGATCCCCAAGGCGATGATGGAAGTCGTCAACCTACCACCAGCTCGCAACTCGACTTTGGTCCCACTCACAACTGAACGTGGTGAGATCATGTGGGTCCACCCGGACCTTGTCCAAGAAGTAACGCAGGGGGTAGCGCCTCGCAAAGCAAGAAAGGGCAAAAAATTCAAGCCATGCCATATGGTATCCTCCCCCATCTACGAGGTTCTATCTGGCGAGACGCGATCGGGGAAGACTTATCTTCGGACGTACGATCCCGCACAAGAAGCAGCAGTACCTCCTCAAGCTCATGCTGCCCCCACAAGCTCAGAAGCCGGCCCTGTCCAAGCCTCAAACCACGGACAAATCCAAGCAGAATGAGACGCGGTTTGACAAATCTCTAAAGGCGTCAGCTCCCGAAGGCATGGATCGGCCCTACAACGTTGACATACTGGCTCAACTAGCCAATACACCTGCCAGGTTGTCTCTGTTCGATCCATTGCGACTCTCCAAAGAAACGCGGAAGGCCTTAAGTGAGGCATTACTACATGCCGACTCTTACCTCGCTGAAGTCAAAGCCCCCGCTGAAGATCCTGTCTCCTGTCCCCACTGCCACAGTACCATGGAAGTGGTGCCCAATATCACCTTCTCACAAGAGGACATGCTACTCAAAAAATAATCGTCATGATAGACTCCTGTACTATATAGGGTATATCGGGACGATCATGGTGGACCGCATGCACATCGATCCAGGATCCTCCCTCAGCATCATTCCTAGAAGTTTGCTTCAAATTCTGGGAATCCCTCTGCACAAGCTATCCGCAACCAACACAACTATCATGGCTTTCAATGCTGGTGAAGCCATCCGCTGGGCAAGATCCGTCTCAAATGCCAGATCGGTGATCTCCGAACGGAGGTTTCCTGCTATGTGATCGATGCCAATGTATCCTACAACGTCTTGTTGGGACGTCCATGGATACACGAGAACATGATCGTTCCTTCCACACTTCACCAGTGCTTCAAATACGTCAACAGCGACGGTGTCGTGAAGACGGAGTTTGCCGATGTCGATCCTTTCAAGGGCATCGAAGCTTACTATGGAGATTCGGTACTTTACCAGTCTCAACCCCCCAAGGATGACGGCAATGAAGCTGACAATGAAGCTGAAGCAAGTCCATCCTCCAATGATGGTCCCCTGATTATCCGAGTCAAAGGACGTACTACTCCAAAAAGTACTCCGAAGCCTCTCACAATCTGGGTGAAAAAGAAGAACCCTGACAAGGTCAAGTCACTGACCATCACTCTCAGCAAGACACCCCGGGAGGAACCTACTGATGCCCGTCCCACCAATCCTGAAGAATTACCCTACGTGGTGAACTCGGCCAAGACTGTGGCTCCTCTTCTAGATGATGATCCTCTCAATGAGTATATCAATACTCATAATAATGTACCTTCAGCGGATGATGTTATCCCTGAAGAACTTGCGTATTTCCTTAGTAAAGGTTTATCTTTGAATTACTTCGATGTCTATCAATCTGTAAACCACTACGTAGATACGATATATGCCCTAGTGAACGGCATAGGACCACACCTCTGCATGCTGGTCACAACACCTCACCTGCGGGAAAAAGTTTACCCTGAAGATATCCTCTACTTCATCGTTCCAGCCAGAAAGAAAGATGAAGAGCTAATCATCTTCGGTCGTATAATTGGCGGGAGAAAGTTCGTTCCAGACTCTACTTCTCCCAAGCACAACACAGAAGCTGACTATGACTCTGGGAAAATGTAACTTTTCCGGTATAGTTGGCAGGCCAAGAATATCATCCAGAATATGGGATATGACATCAAAAGCGACAAAGGACTAAATTACGGCCGAGGGCGACAGTTGCCAATACGATACTTTGCTCCCCCGGCAAACCCAAGAACTACTATCAACGAAGCGGTGTTGGTTTGGGCTATGTCTCTCCTCCAACAACTCCCGAAAGATCAGATGATGAAGCAGATCGTTGTTCTCATTCTTCTGACTCCTCTCTCTGGGACTCCGACTCCAGCATCGGCGACATGTTCAAAGCAACTCTGTCCGTCAACATGATTTCCGTCGACCAAATTACAGACGATGTCCAATCAATCGAACTCGAACAATGGGCTCAAAAGATGGACACCAGGTGGGAGCTGCGCTTCGAACAACGGGAACCACCTACCGAAGACGAAGTCATCCAAGTCAATCTAGGAGATGAAGCATCCTTCAAACCAATCTTCATCAGCAAAAGCCTATCTGGCGATGAACGCCAATCTCTTATACAGCTTATAAGAGAATACATCGACGTCTTCGCATGGAGCTATGAAGACATGCCAGGCTTGGACCCTAAAGTCGCCATGCACCGCCTGAACATTTCGTCTAAAGCTAAGCCAGTGAAGCAGCAACAACGAGACGTCATGGAAGCCATCGAGAATGAAGTCAAGAAGCTCATTGCCAATAGATTCATTCGCGAGGAACAACACCCAGACTGGGTTGCCAACATCGTTCCAGTCATGAAAAAGAACGGTAAAGTTTGAGTCTGTATCGACTACCGTGATTTGAACTCTGCATGCCCGAAAGACGAGTTCCCTCTACCGATCACTGACGTAATGATCGACAATACTTGCGGCTTCGAGCGGATGTCCTTCATGGATGGGTTTTCAGGCTACAACCAGATCAAGATGTTCCCCGATGACGAGAAGCACACATCTTTTCGAAACCGTTTGGGGTATACTGCTATACGGTGATGCCCTTCGTATTGAAGAATGCAGGGGCAACATACCAGCGAGCCATGAACACAATTTTTTGCGATCATTTGCGCAAAACTGTGGAGTGCTACGTAGACGATATCGCAGTCAAAAGTCGTCTCAAGGGCAACCACCTCCAAGACTTGAGAATGGTGTTCGAACTAATGCGTGCACACCAACTCAAGATGAATCCAACCAAGTCTTTTCTGGGAGTCTCCAGCGGCAAGTTCCTTGGTTTCGTCATCACTTCAAAGGGTATACATCTGGACCCGGAGAAAGTGAAGGCTATTCTCGACATGCATCCTCCAAGAAACCTCAAAGAGCTACGCGGCCTACAAAGAAGGCTAGCCTACATCAGACGATTCATTTCGAACCTTCTGGAAGGTGCCAACCATTCACTCAGCTCATGAAGAAAGGCGTATCTTTCGTCTGCACTGAACAATGTCAACGCGCATTCGACGATATCAAGGCGTAGCTTACAAGCCCTCCAGTATTGGTAGCTCCAATAATGGGGAAGCCCTTCTTACTATATGTCCGCGCTATGGATCATTCCCTTGGTGCCCTCTTAGCTCAGAAGAACGAAGGCGGCCATGAACATGCAATCTACTACCTCAGCCGCACAATGGTGGGTGCCGAGCACAGATACACACCGGTGGAGAAGGAATGCCTTGCACTAGTATTTGCCATCCAGAAGACATGCTACTATGTGTCTGGGAAGACTATCCACATTATATCTAAAGTCAACCCTCTCAGAATAATCATGACTAAACCGGGCTCTCTCAATTCCTGTTTAGCTACATGGGCAATGCTGTTGACTCCGTACGATATGATCTTCGTTCCTCAGAAGGCCGTAAAAGGCCAAGCATTAGCTGATTTCCTAGCAGCTCATCCGGTGCCGAAATCGTCCAAACTTTACGACAAAATCTCCGACGAAGTGGTGGAGTCTAACACTGCAACTGAAGAAATCCCCATTTGGCGAATGTTCTTTGACGGCACATCAAGAACAGGACCTAAAGGAAATATCGTGGCCGGAGTAGGTGTCGTGCTCATGTCACCTGATCATCCGGTTATACACCGTGCATATTCTTTCGTGGAACCATGCACCAACAACGTGGCCGAATATAATGCCCTATTAATCGGCCTGCAACTGGCGAAGCAACTGGGAGTTGACTATCTAGAGGCTTACGGCGATTCCAAGCTAATAGTTAGGTAAGTCCGAGGGGATTATGAAGTTCGCCACGAAGATCTCATCTCCTACCACAGAGCAACAATCGGGCTGGCGTCTACTTTCGCTGGATTCTTCATCGAGCACGTGCCTCGACTACAGAATATAGAAGCAGATGCTCTAGCCGGTCTCGCTGCTTCCTTGACCGTTCCTACCAATACTCAGCAATCGATCACAGTGTCTGGTCGAGAACTATTCTGTGTGAAAAATGCCTTGCATATTCATCACAGTTACGCAGCGAAAACAAAACGTCGATGTCGAAGACTGGAGATTTTCCTTTATAGACTATGCTGTCTATGGAATCCTCCCCGAGGACCCGAAGGAAGCAGTATCCATCCAAAGACGATCTCTCAGATTTTACTACAACACAGCTACCAAGATGCTGTACCGACGCTCTTATGACGGGCTACTGTTACGATACTTATCAGACACAGAAGCCAAACATGCACTCCGAGAGGCTCATGATGGAGTTTGTGGGGCACATCAACCAGGCCCCAAATTACAAGATCGCCTCAAACGAATGGTTATTACTGGCCCACAATGATAGCAGATGCTGTTGAATATGCAAAAAAGTGTAGAGCTTGCCAGTTTCACGCCGATTTCATTCATCAACCTTCGGAGTTTCTATACCCGACGGCAGCATCTTGGCCGTTTGAAGCCTGTAGGACCAATCAGTCCGCCATCCTCCAAAGGACATCGGTTCATCCTAGCTATAACCGATTACTTCTCCAAATGGGCGGAAGCTATACCGCTCACCGAAGTGAAGGCGTCAAACGTGAACAGTTTCATCAAATATCACGTCATCTATCGCTTCGGCCTACCTCGCAGGATCATCCATGATAATGGTCCACAGTTCGCAAGCCATGCATTTTATCGGTTCTGCGACAAGAATCGAATCTAGAACGTAGCCTCTACTGCCTACAATCCAGCGGCTAACGGGCTAGCAGAAGCCTTCAACAAAACCATCATAAAACTTCTCAAGAAGTTCGTGTCTTCAAACATGCGCGATTGGAAGGAGAAGCTCGGTGAATGTCTATGGGCCTATCGCACAACAGTCCGGACTCCAACAGGCAGTACGCCATTCTCTCTGGTTTATGGGAGCGAAGCAGTTCTTCCTCTAGAAATCCAGATTCCTTCCCTTCGGGTAGCCCTAGCCAGCGAGCTGACTATTGAAGAGAGCTACCGTCTGCGACTCCAAGAGCTCGAAGTGCTAGACGAAAAACGCTTGTTAGCTCAACAGCGCATTGAGCTATACCAGGCATGCCTTTCCAGAGCTTTCAACAAAAAGGTGAAGGAAATGATCTTCCAAGTCGGCGATCTGGTCCTAGCAGTGAGAAGACCGATGGTCATGACACACAAAACAAAAGGAAAATTCCAGCCTAAATGGGAAGGTCCTTTCGTCATAGAATCGGTGTATTCTAACGGTGCGTACCGGCTGACCAAGCCTGATGGTGACTTGCTCATGATGCCTATCAACGGCAAGTTCCTGAAGAAATGCTATGTGTAACCTCTTTTACATAATGTTCACATATGTTCAGTCATGTAAATGTACAGTGCGATGTTTATATGATTTTCAAAAAAAAACAATCTAACTATTATCCGTATTTCAAGAGTCTTGAATACGCCTTCGATAATAGGTCCTCTAAATATTTTTCCAGTGGAATCGTTTCCGTTTTTGACTCCGTCCAAACTCGGTTTGACGAAAACAAAACACGTCCCTATTACCTCTGAATTGTTTTCCGATAATTATTTTCCCAGCGGAATGATCAAATGTTTTGCCACGTCCACATAACCTCTGAGCAAAGCATTCATCAAAGATAGTCATGTCCACACTACCTCTGAACTACCCACTCCTCCCTAATGCTATATATCTTTCCACGTCCATATTACCTCTGGTCAGATATAGAACATCCTCTGCTATTACGTCCATATTACCTCTACTAGCAGTTTCATTCAACTTATTTTCTATATTCGAATAATTTGAATATAAAACGGATAATAGGTCCACATAAAAATTCCCCAGCGGAATACCCACCAGAAAATCTGTGCTACGTCCACATTACCTCTAGCATCAATATTTCAACAAAACCACATTCATTTCCGAAAAGATTCTTTATTTTGTACTTAAACGTCTATCAAAAGACGAAAAAAGGGTACAAGAGCCTTGACGGCAAAAAAAAAGAGTTACAAAAATCTACGGGATACACAGGCGGTTTATGCTGTCCCTAAGAGCAATAATCTCGACGTCAGATTTCACAGCAGCTCGGCGACGTGTCTCTTCTTGACGAGCGGCTTCATCTTCAAAGAGGATTAGACTCTGATGCTCCCCCTCTAACTTCGCCAGCTGCTCTTCTAAACGGGCAGAAGTGGTGGCAGTCATGGCAGCCTGGGACAGATAATCCTCTTGTTAAGATGTCGCAACCCTCAAGTCAGCTTTCAGCTGGGCGATCTCGTTCCTGATCTGCGCAATGTGATTGTGCTTCTCAGTGATTTGCGCAGCCAGCCTATTCTTCGAGGCAGCACGGGCCTCACTCGCAGCATTGAACTGGCTGTACTGGTCAGCCAGCTCGCCAATCTCCCGAGCGAGGGCGTCCTTCCTTACCTGGAAGGTAGCCTTCTCCTCTGCAAGAGCTGTCATCAAGGCCTCGTCCTCTGCGCGGAACAGTGACGTCGGGCTCCGCTATTTGGCATCCCGGAACCTGGCCACTTGACCCTCCAGGTCGTTCAGAACTTTCCTCAGAGTGTTGGCCCGCTCCTTATAGCCGGCTATGCTCTCGAGGGCCGCTACCTGACATTCGGCGACAGCCTTCACAGGGCCGAAGGCAGCGTTCCGATTCAAGACTCCAGGAAGCTTCACCTTCAGCACCGAGTAGAAAGCTCTGACGACTTCCTGAGCCATCTCCTCATCTTCGGTGGAGGTCGTCGGAGAAGAAGTTTGGAAAGTCTCTCCCGCTCCAGGAAGGGATACCTGACAAGAAGCCAAACTTGACAAGAAAATCCATTCCAAAAAAAAACACTCTTGATTATCACGTGTCACGTCCATATTACCTCTGATACCGATAGTCTTCCGACTCGACACCTATACCCAATCCGAGATAAAAGACATGCTGTTAAGATCACAAAATCTATCACGACCAAGTTATCTCTGTTGGGTTTTGTTTCCAATCTATTTGCTCGCATTTTCGGATGCACAAAAGGGCAATAGGTCCAAACAAAAAGAAGAAGAGAGAGGGATCCCCCAGCGGGATATCCTTTACACAAATGCGGTATTTGGCTCTCTAATACAAAGCGCCACAGATATCACAAGCAAAGAGTGGAGCGAATGTATTCTGTTTATTCAAAATTAGTTACATTCACAGGACTACATCTCATGAGCAAAACAAAAGGTTCTCCATCTCTTCATCTGAGCAAGAAGTAGAGGATTACATTGATGTCCAAAAGAAGGGAGAATCCGCTACTCATCAGCAATACATAGCTTGGTCAGCTTGGCAGCACCACGCTTTCGTCGAAGGAGGTCATGTTTTACTGTTGAGCAAGCAAACACGGCTGTTGAACCTTCGAGAAGCTACACGGAGGAGGGCAAATATAGCATGCTAAAACATCTACAAATGGTGATCTCCTCTCCTCCATATGGCGGACGTCGTGGGCCCATTTCTTCAAGAGACCATACCTTCAAAACAATATCTCTAGTGTTGCTTTTGCCTACTTGAAGAACCGTGAAAGCAGAACTTTCACGGTAATGCCCAACTACCGTCTGACTCTTCGATGTATAAAGGTTCTTCCTACCATCTGAGGAAAATTCTTCCAAAACACGAAGAGTCCTGAGCTCTCTGATGTGGGTGTCAAGTGTCGCATCTTCACCATGCCTAGAATCGCCGATACCGGTCTTGGAGAAATTTGCTAGCCAGATCCCTACAAAATATGAAAAGGGGAAGAAAGACAGTCAGATTTAGAAAACTGCAGGAAAAACTATGTTCTGAAGGGCTTCTATGCGCCCAAAAGGCTATGCGTCCAAATAGATATGCGTCCAAAATAAGACATGAGGGCGCATAACACACGGACAGTACGTGGGCGCATAACGTGCCACAGCTTAAAGGACGCATAATATGGCAACACGTAGGCGCATAACACACCACAGTGTTGGCGCATGACTTCTGTGGGTGCATAGTAATGCTCACAGAAATATGTTGCTTTAGACGCAAGCGCCCAGGCAGAAGAGAAGTTCGAGCGTCGCAAATTAACGCTCGAGACTTTGTTTTTTTGAAGCATGCCCTCACCCAAAATCGGGTCCTGGACTGCCGAGGACTCCGCCGCAGGAGGAGAGCCACTCGGCGCAGCCCCCTTGCCTTTCGCGAATCTCTTGGCGACCTTGGGAGACATGGTTCTCAAAAGAAAGAAGACGAAGAGTTTTCTGAAAAATTCAAAGAAAAAGGAATAATGAACTTTCTCTCTCCTCTAGGGTCTATTTATAGGCACGGGCCACTTCCTATGCGCCCACCTGCTGTATGCGCCCATTGTGTTGTATGCGCCCACTACAGCCTATGCGCCCACGTGAAGGATCAGCTCTCTGCATACTATGCAACTGTCCCTTGCTGACATGGACGACGTATAAAGGATGGACCGTTTCAAATTCTGTTCCGATGAATCTGTCAGTTCGGATTTCGAGAAAAATCTCAACAGTCGTATCTCCCTGACAGGCTGGCCAAACACTATGCGTCCAAGGAGAGAGCCGTGCTATGCGCCCATTGCCTCGCGAGAAGACGATCCATGCTTCTTTCAAAGTATTGCTATCTTGTTCAAGTATCGAAAACTTTGAAGGGGGTCTTGTAGAAGCATGAAAATTTTTCAGCAAACATAGCTCCATGCGCCCAAGTCAGTGTAGCTCCATGCGCCCAGTCAGTGTAGCTCCATGCGCCCACTCAGTGAAGCTCCATGCGCCCAGTCAAGTGTAGCTCCATGCGTCCAGTCAGTGAAGCTTCATGCGCCCAAGACTAGCTCTCCCGAAAGGAGGGCGCATAGCCTGAGACATGGCTATGCGCCCAAGCCTGACTCAGTCAAAGCCATGATCAAAACATGCACCGAAGCGCATGGCCACGTCAGTCTCCACGAGCAGTCGTGCACCGAAGCATGCGGCCACGTCAACACCACGACCAACCCACGATCTCGCAGCCTGTATGCGCCTACATCCTATGCGCCCAAAGCAGGACTATGCACCCACATAAAAACCAGCGTGTTTCCTCACGTGGGCGCATAACCTCATTCCAGCTCAAGAACGACTATAAAAGGGGGGCCTCATCCCTCTTCAAAGGACAGAACGGAGAGCATTTTCAAGAGCCAAATTGCTGCACTTCTTGCCAGTGAGCCGAGAGTTAGCAATTTTCTTAGGTTTTCTCCCACTTTTGTAATCGGAGTGTCAACGGAGTAAAGGAGCAACTGCCGCTCGATCTCCATTGTTCAATTTCCCAGAATTCTTTTTTTTGTACTCGGGGGTCCTCAGCGCAGGATCTCTCAGGCGTACTCGATTTGTGGTGCCTTGCGCCAATAAAAGAAAAGACAGCGTTTTTTTCTTCTTTTTTGTGTGTGTCCACAAAAGTATGTTGTTCATATGTTTGTTGGGGGTAATTTTCATGATGGTGACAAATATGTTGGGGGTATTGTATTGGAACTTAAAAGGATGTGTGGACAGAGATGAGATGTGCTGGTTTGACCTTGATGGATTATGTGCAGCTGCTGGGGTACAGACTCCATGTGAAATTTACCATTATGATCCTGTAGAAGGAAGTAAGACTCAGATATTGGGTGACAATGATATATTGAGCTTATTTGAAAAGTTTGCAAGTCCTTGTCTTATCAAGTTTTATGTATTGAGGAAGTTTGTTGAGTCACTCATTGACTATGGTGAATATGTTGACATTACTGAGTTTACAACAACCAAGATTCTTTGTGGTCCTCCTGAAGATGCTGATGAGATTGATGTGCAGTTGGATGATAATTTTTGGGCCAATATTGACTTTACTGGGCCTGCTCAACTTGATGAAGATATGGAGTTAGGATCTGGGCCTTCTCAATATGTAGAAGATCAAGAACATGTGGAGAATGAAGGCAATGTGGAGAATGAAGGCAATGTGGAGAAAGAACTGAAGGCAATATAGAGAATGAAGGCAATGTGGAGAATGAAGAATCTGTGGAAGATGCAGAAGCAGCTAATTTTGACTTTAGTAGTTTTGTCCCCCATAAAGACATTGACCAAGACTCTGAATATGCTCCCAGTAATGAGTTGGATAGTGTACACTCCTCAGAAGATAGTTTTGATGATGAGGACATACAGATCCTGTGGTGACTCAGAAAAGGTTGATGAGGGAGGAAAATGTCTCTCTTCATGTAGTACAAAGGTTTGCTTCACATGCAAAATTTAGGAGTGCATTGAGGCTCCATGCCATAAAGAACAAGTACAATATCAAGTGGATACACAATGAAACGAAGAGGGTCACAGCTAGATGTGCAAATGATGCTTGTGAGTGCAGGATTCATGGGAGTGTTTTTGGTGCTAATGGAAATTTTGTATTGAAGAAGTATGTGTCTGACCATTCAAGAGACTGTGTTGAGGTGGACAACAATAGACAAGCTACTGCTACATGGCTTGCAAACAGATATATATACAGGTTTAGAAATGATCCAGACTGGAAGTATGCTGGGTTTAGAACCCACATTGCAGAAGATTTGGAGATTGACTGTTCAAGACACAAAATTGCAAGGGTAAAGAAGGCATTAGAGTTGATTGATGGGTATGCCCAAGAACAATATGCTTACATTAGAGAGTATGCTATGCTCGTGATGACTATTAATTCTGGGAGTGTTGTTAGGCTCAAAGGAGAAGTAGAGGCAGGTGGAAAGTCTGCCAAGTTTGTGAGGGTGTTCTAAAATTTGAAGGCTGTGATAAAGGGTTTTAAAGAAGGTTGTAGACCATTCATTGGTCTAGATGAGTGTTTTCTGAAGACTGAGTACAAAGGGCAACTTCTTAGTGCAATGGGAAGAGATGGTAACAACAGTTGGATATGAGATCTGTAAGTAAGAAAAAGCTTCAATACATTAGACGAGAGCAAATAAGTAAAAAAAAGATAAAAAAAATATAATGTTATTTTTCCAACAAACCGGTCGAAAAAGTAGAAAATAGAAAGCTTGGGTGGTGTCTTTCAAAACCATCATATATATAGAGAGAATGAAAGGGAGTCACATTGTTAACGTTAGCTTCTAAAGGGGTATTTTGGGTACTGCATAATTTACTTCCAAAAAATTGCTTCTAACAGCTACTTCTAACGTCTATTTGACGGGAAGGGCCATTCTAAGCAAAACAGGTTTTGCGGGAGGTGTAAACTGCTTAAGTTTTCTAAAAGGTCTTATTTTGCTAACGAGTCAAATTTAAGGAGGGTTTAAATGCACTTTACCCGTTTTTTCTAGGCTAATAGTATTTTTATAAGCAGTTTAGTGATTGGTAGGTTATCTGCCATTTTGCATCAGAATCTTTTAGATGGCTTCGTACAAGTCCCACTAATTTCTTAGTTTCTTTGTCAAAATTGTATACATTCAGAACTTGTAACTAGACTAAACTTTGATGGAGGTTATAATTATGGAATCTAGAGTGAAGGTGATGGTAAGATATTTCAATTTTCATTTTGTATTGGCATATATTCTTATAATAACAAATAATTATTTTATGAAAAGGAACACATGATCACCTTTTAAGAGTGAATACAATATAGGCAGTAGAGTTTGGAGAGAAGAGAGAAGGAGAAAAGGAGGAGAAGAGAGAATATGAAAAAAAGAGATTGCAAGGACATGAAACCCTTAGGTTGCATCTCATGTTATTTATATTGATATGCAGTACATCCAAAATTACTATTGTACCCTCATAAGATAAATAACAATAATAACTCTAACATAAGCCAATGGATAATTTATTAGGAAGATATACATAAATTAGCAAGTAAAGATTCCTAAGTTATATTAGGAAAGAACTTAACTACACAGCATTAGGTTTTGGTGTTAGATAGCAGTATTAGGAACTTAATGAGAAACTAGGATAACAAGAGATCAAGGATAGATGGTAGAACTTAAAAGCATCTTAAAACGAAAGAACTTGATACTATTTGAGGATAAAATGGTGAAGGAAATGAGACAAAGGAAGCTAATAAAGGAAGAAATATTGATAACTTTGATTGACATAAGTTCATAAGGAAGTTAAGAAAGCAAAAAGAAATCATTGAAGCTAAGGGCTACTTTCGATTACACTTACGTTTCACCTGGGACTCCATTTGGTGTCAAACACAAGGAGCGAGCCAAATGGATTTTATTCCGGATGAGTGTTTTTTCAAACGTGCCACGGGGTTTCCAAAACGCTAGCCCAACGAAAGTTCCAAATATGGGCGTTTCAACAAATGGGATGAAATGTAACGTAATATAACTATAATCCTATGTTGTACTGGGCGTTAGGCGATGCGAGGCGAGGTGACATGCCACCCACCTCGCCTAGGCGTCCGCCCAGGAACATTTTCCTCAGGCTGAGACGAAATCTCTCCAACCTGCACGCCTAGGTCGCCTAGACGTCGCCTGTGATAACATAGCTATAATCTAAACTAACCCTAAATCAATGGCCTACAAGGTGGTTAAAGTCTTCCACCTAAGCACCTCAAAGGCATGACCCCTAGGTATTACAGTGTTGTAGATGTCTGTCGGTGAGGTTAATGCCATTCAGACCAAGGTCC
Organism: Iris pallida; assembly: GCA_029216955.1. Lineage (NCBI taxonomy): Eukaryota > Viridiplantae > Streptophyta > Magnoliopsida > Asparagales > Iridaceae > Iris > Iris pallida. Next base: position 727,691 of record JANAVB010006995.1, on the reverse strand, counting down.
TTCATATTGTTTGTAAGAAATCGGTTGATGCTATATGTAATAGTGACTGACATATGTAACAGTGACTGACATTTGACGTGTTAAAGGCCCTGTCACTTATATCTTAACATGCCACTTATATCTTAACATGAGTGATTTTGGGCCGGTTTGACTTTGAAAAGGATTTAAACCCATAATCCATAACTAGCCCCCGGCATCTACCTCCCTCACCCCGCGTGCACAAGACCCTAACTATCTATCTCTACTCTCTCAAATTGCTATTGTTGCTGCATATTTCTCTCTCGATTTGCTCTTCTTGTCTCTTGATTTGTTATTGTTGTTCGAACACAGGCCAGGCTCCAATCCAACCACTCCAAGCTCCATTTCAACTTTAATAAATAAGTTCTTTGTTGGTTTTTATTTATTTTGGAGATAAAATTCTTGATGTCGGCTGACATGTTGGTTTTGAGAGGTTAATGCCATTCAGACCAAGGTCCTTCATATTGTTTCTAAGAAATCGGTTGATGCTATATGTAATAGTGACTGACATTTGAAGTGTTAAAGGCCCTGCCACTTATATCGTAACATGCCACTTATATCTTAACATGAGTGATTTTGGGCCGGTTTGACTTTGAAAAGGATTTAAACCCATAATCCATAACTAGCCCCCGACATCTACCTCCCTCACCCTGCGTGCACAAGACCCTAACTATCTATCTCTACTCTCACAATTTGCTGTTGTTGCTGCATATTTCTCTCTTGATTAGCTCTTCTTGTCTCTTGATTTGTTATTATTGTTCGAACACATGCCAGGTTCCAATCCAACCACTCCAAGCTCCATTTCAACTTTAATAAATAAGTTCCTTGTTGGTTTTTATTTATTTTGGAGAATAATTCTCTTTTTTCTTGATGTGCAACAACTGCTCAAAAACAGGTTATAAACAAGGGCAACTTAACATAGGCAAAAAAACTTTAATTTTTTTTGTCATTCTATTTCATTCTTTTGTCAAGGTTTTGAACATAGGATGAATTCTTTTTTCATTTTTTTCTTTGAGACTTTTTGTGGTATCTTTTTTTTTTTTCCTTTCAATTCTTCACTTTATTATACCTAATATTTTTCAATTTTTTAAAGGATGAATTTTTGTACATGAGATTCTTCAATTCTTCACTTCCTACGATGGATACACGACGTCACAAACTCGGTCTATTTGGTCTATCCTAGTGCATTTTGGAGTGTCCGGCTTGTGTCCGATACGTATCCAATATGTGTCCGTGCTTCCCAATTCACTTTTGTTTTTTTTACAGTTTTTCCACATGATTTTTAATTTTTTTGCAGCCCCTAATTTTCTCTCTTCCTCTTATTGCAACCCCGTTCGTCTTACTATAGTCTGTATCTCTATATGTCCATCTAGGAAAACACCATGTTAGAATTACTTAGGCTCTTAAATTACTCGACATTTTTATTTAAATTAGATTTAGATGGGACATTTAGGTTATATTATATATAAAATATTATATCTGACATTTTAAAAATGTTCCCAACATTCGATATTAAAAAAAATCCGACCTGAACACCCAACATACAACATCTACAACCTTGCCTAGGCATCTCAAAGGCATGACACCTAGGCACCATCTACTTAGACGGACATGTTCTAAGACGACCACTTAAATGTACAGGCCAGTGCCTAGGCCTGCCTCAACCACCTCAATCGCTTGAACATAACTCTAGTAAACAGGTTACTTATGAGTTGGCTCATAACAATGTCCAAGGCATCTTTGACAGTTCAACCTTGCTGTGCTGATTCGGTGCCCTATTCCTGCCACTCTGCCAGAATCCGGAAGAGGGAAATGACACTTATCGACGCCCCGGTGCTCAGATAATTCCTTCCATTACCAATAGACTCCTTACTCAAGTTGGTACAACAATAACAAAGCCTTTGTCCGAACTTTCAAGTTGGTACAACAACCACAAAGCCTTGTCAAAACCTTTTGGGTTCGGCTGTTTGAATCTTTTTCTACCATTCAGCTTAAGGCTCATGTTCTATATAGCACTAACAGAAGCTACATTAATCTGGCATTTTTAAGTGAGGATTTCTTTTTAATAAATTAGTAAGCAATATCAATCCTTTCTCGCCTAAACATTTAAAAAGCATCAATAGGACTATCATCTTTTCTTGCGTAAACACTTCAAAAACATCAAGAGGAGTATCATCTAGTCCTTCCGTTTCCATTGTCTTAGTTCTTCGACGGTAGCAATGCGAGTCACGAACTGCCTCTGCTTCTGAATTACCTTTTCTAGGTTGGTCTCCTTAAACATCTTGTGAAAATACTCCAATTATCCTTACTATCATTTTCTCTTTGGTCTTCACTCTTGATAGATTTAATGTTACCTCTCTCTACTTCTTACTCTTAGCAATGCTATAACTATCCGCTCAGTTTTTAACCTCCTATAAAAATATTCGTAGGTTTAACTTTAGCTTCACTGACTGCGTTCTTACCTTCCGTTTTTGCTACTTTATACCTCCTATACCAATAATCACAGGTGGTTTATTTTTTATGATTTCCCTCGTATGGGTACAAACATCTGTCGCATTGGAGGTGGTGATTGGTTTGGGTATTTTGATGTTTTATATCATATTGATTGAAGATAGAAAATGTCTTATTACATATCCTTACCCTCTTGTGCCTCTCGCCTTAGGTCAAAATGAAAGTTACTATTGAAGATTAAAAATGTGTTATTACAGATCCTTACCCTTTTGTGCCTCTAGCCTTAAGTCGAAATGAAAGTTATTGCTCGGGGACATAAAGAGTACTCGTAAAGAGAGTGCATATCCCAATAGGAATGCCAGAGGTACTAGATACTACTTTAGTCCCACATCTATTAGGAGGCATCCCTTCCCCCAATCACTCTTGTATATATACCCCTGACCGGACTATCCAATTCTACTATTCACACGATTATCTCCAACAAGAAACAGGGATATGATACCATATACAATAAGCATGAAAGTCTGTGAGGAGATATCATAAGTTGAAAGTCTATCATGATCTCAATGCAACGAAAACAATAAATTTTATGCCATGTACATATTTAATAAATCCTACAACCAATTCTAGATCTATGAACTACAACACGAGGGGTAAGTAATTATTACCTCAAATCACGTTGCCACGTTGGACTGGGTTTCAACTCCTCAAATACCTTACCCAAGAGATCTCCTTTTTCTATGCATCAAAGTGTCACCTCTTTGGAATCTCATTATCTGTTTGGTTTGTTAGGTTTCCTTTTAGAGATAAAACCCCACCTAAATTGGCATATGACCTATCACAAAAGCCTCACTTTATATAGGATGTCAAATTCCTATTAAAGACCAAAAGATAATCAGAGAGGGACCGAGTTGGATAATTGTGGATGCTAGTTCATAATTATCCTAATTATCTCGTACATAAGGGTATATTAGCAATTTAATAAATGTGCGAATAAGAATCTAGAAAACTCCAAAGTGTACTAAATTTCTTTGGAGTTTGCCTTATCTTGTTCATATCCGGTTGAGCCGCATACACGAAAATCAAACCGATTCAATTACCTACTTAAAATTTAATTTATTGCCACCAACTAATAAATTTGTCTTTTATAATTATGCATGATACCTCGCAGGATATAGTGATTCGCTAATCGACCAAAATTCTGAAACGTATAAAGTGAACCTATGCATTGATGCCCAAGCAATAACGAGCTGAGGTCCTTACATCCTTTGGCTACTACTTTCTTTTTACATAAATATGTAAAAAGTATCATCATCTTACTGTGACACAGTTATAACCTGTAGTATACGTCCAAGAAAGCTTGTTCTTGGTTGTATTTGACACGAGCACATATTGATGAACAATGACGCCTAAGAGTGAAAGTTTTCCGTATTTTGGATAAATCATTCATTGTGATTTAGATTAAAGGATGATATTCATATCATTAAAACATGATAGTTGAAATGGTGGAATGCATCTAGAGCTGGAGTGCTTCGTGTTTGCATGATACCCTTGAAGTTGAAAAGAAAATTATGTAAGATGGCTATAAGACTAGCAATGCTTTTATGAATCGAGCGTTGAACAACAATAATAACAAAGCCTTTATCTCAAATTTATGGGGTTGGCTGTTTGATTCCCAGCTCTATTAAGGGCTACATCCTCTATAACACTGACAAGATCCACATCCTTCTTTAACACGTCAAGTCATCTTAGTCTAGGCCTACTTTTAGTCATAGCAGCTGAATTAACTACTATATTATCACGCATCCTTACAAGAGAATCTATTGGTATACGTTGCACATGTCCAAACCATCTAAGTCGATTTTCTCTCATCTTATCCCAATTGGTGCCACCTCTAACTTTCCACGGATACACTCATTTCTTATCTGTTTTGTCACTCATCCATCTTAGCGTTCTCATTTCAACAATACTAATTTTCTGGACATGTGTCTTAATTGTCCAATGCTCTGATCCATAAAGCATGATTGGTCTAATATAGTCCTGTAAAATTTACCTTTCAACTTGTATGTTACCTGGACTCGGGTGCGGGTGTCGAGTACATGTACATATCCAAGAGTTGGATCCTTCAAACTCATAATTGAAGGACATGCATACTCGGCTAAAAATGATCCAAATTTTGGGTACAAATACAGATATATGACTATTAAAATAAATATGTTTGAACATCGTTTCATAAAAATACATGTAATTGAATTTGCATGGTTACATAAAAAGACACATAATGTAATTAAATTTGTATAGCTTCATAAAAGACATGTAATTAAATTTGCACTGTTTTATAAAAACCTCTAATTGAATTTCTATGATTTCAACAAAAGACACTTGTAATTAAGTTTGCATGGTTTCATATATTTAAGTTTGTAAATTTGCATGATTTTATAAAGATACATACCCTGTAATTAAATTTGCAAGGTTTCATAAAAAGACATGTAATTATAAACTACTAGTAAACTTTATTGAACTAGTTGAGAAGATGAGAAATCGGTTGTTCAATGTAGACCAACATATGCACTTATAGGAGTGATAAAACTGCTGCTAGAACTAGGAATACTTTAAACAAACTTTAATTGAGGCAATAAACAAGGATATGGCTTTCTCAATGTTACAAAAGGCATGGCCTTTAACATAACTGAAGGGAAGAATTGTATTCAAATAGCGGAACTCGAACATTTTTGATAACAGCCTTGTTCACAACTCTAAACTAATTTTAGGTTATTAGTTGTACATATAGGCATCCAGTTCAAGAAAAGTGAGATCGGTTTGTTTAACATTATTTAAAAGCTTGAGGACTTTTTTTTTCCTCCTCAAATGATCACATCCTTAGCATCATCAATACCTGAAGTCCACACATCCCTGGCTAGTACTTCTTTATTAGCAAACAAAAATATGTAAAAATGTATGGTCAATTTCATTTTGTGACAGTTTTAGAAAATCTGCCGAAGAAAGCTTGTTCTTGGTGGCCTTTACAGGTGTTTCATTACGAAATTTTTGAGGCTGTTCCTTGGGCACCACTATTTTGGTCATCTATCTCAAGGCATAAATCCAGATGCATTAGTGTACTATATTAGGAGAGGGTGTTCTTTGCTGAAAAGATCTAATTTGGTGACAATCCTCCCTTTGCCGGTAGTGGTAGTTGTGTGCGTATGGTCATGTGAATTGCCACTTGCATCTAGGTTCTAAAACATTTGATGGGTAGCTACCAAAGAGATAAATTCATAATTACATATGAACAATAGTTATGAGAATCATAACGCCCTCCACTAGACAGCATAATAGCTTATCAGTGATGACTTAACGTAAGCATTCATGGTTATAATCATGAGCATGCCAAGTTTTGTGTTTCCTCTTTATTCTTTTCAATCAAGTTTTACTGTTTTTTATCATTGTCCACAGGATTTTATCATATTAGTTTATTTGTTCAGTTTCTTTGTGTTACGCATAGTACCCTACATATCCCCATTTCTACTGATTTGCACTTATAGAACAGATGCATCTAAGCCCACTGATCCTAGCTGGAATTGCTATCCTTTGCCCTCAACAAGCACATGCTTGTTTGTACGTAACGAGCTTTGAACTTAGTAATCTAGGAGAAGTCTGCTGGTTCCAATGTTTATTTATCACTGTAAATTAGGTGTGAACTAGATTTCCAGACGGTTACCATGTCATATGAGTGGGTGTAACTTATGTGCCATTGGCTTTGTTTTGATTGACATTTATTTGGGATGATATTGTTTATCTAAAAACAACCAAACACTCGCTAGACATTTTTTTTTTGGCAAAAGTGGACATTTGTTCATTGAGATTGCATATATAAGAAAGCAAGTTTGTTTTAGGGGGAACAACACACCAAAATTGTTCCATGAAGACAAATCACAAGGGAGTGAAGATTACTCAATACTCACAACTAGTAACGGCCATGATCAAAATCCACCTGTGTCATCCTGATTTCTCAGCCTTTAAATGGATATATATTTTTCTGTTTTACAGACAAATTAGTTTCATATGGAGAAGGGAATATCTGCAACTTTTTCCAAGAGTGCTAAGAAGGGAAGAGTGGCCCTAATATTAGTTGTTTTGGAGGCTTTGTACAGAAGAGGAGGAAGTCACCCCATAAAAGCTATTTATTAGACTAAACAGTAAGGTTTGCAGTATCGGTATCGAAATTAGTATCATACCCTTCCTATGAGTAATGAGATTGACAATATCGGTAGTATTGGCGGCTTCAGATCGGAGTATCAAAATTTTTGGTATCAGAAAGTAAATAATTATTAATAAATTTAGAGAAAATATTTTAGACATTTACGCATAATTTTAAGTATCTTCTGTGTTGTTTCATTATAGTTTTGAAATTGAATAAAATAATAGTCACCCTTGCTGATTGGTTTACCTGTGATACATACGTTTTCTTCATTTACATGCTTTTACAACCTTACAATGCTATTACATCCTTGTTGATTATCTTTTTTGATCAATTTTCTTTGCCGAATTAATTGGAAAAGAGACCCCTAATGTTGCTATTGGACAATATCAGTATTCGGTCGGTATTGGATCGAACATGCCAAACCGTATCGGTATCGGCGTATCGGATCGGTATCGGCCGATATTGCAAACTATGCTAAATAGTATGCTATGTTGCACAGACAAGGATAGGACATGGTTAAGGACCCGTCACCTACTTTAGTGTCCTAGTGTATTTTGGAGTGTTCGTGGTGTCCGATACGTGTCTGACACGACCTGGTACAAATTTATGAAGTGTCCGTGCTTCCTAGATAGTACATATAGCAATTAAATATTGTTACAGCCACCTCTTTCCAGTTTCTACCGACACTTGAATCCAAATTGGAGCGAAAATGGACCGAAGAAAAGTTGGGTTTTCTTCCTTAGCATCATTTTCCAACATTGGATTGTGGAAGAAGCGACTTCATAGCTGGAAGAACATGTACTCCTGCCAATATTTCCATAAAATAAATAGGCACTTATTATCCTCCAAGGGCGACACTGCTAAATCCGATCACACCTCTTTATAAACAAAAGTGATGTGTTCTAAAAACATTGATCTGGTACTTGCATGAATAAACAGCTTCCTCACTTCTGTGCTGACATCTTGTAAATCAATACCACTAATACTGTATAAAGCAATGTTCTCATGATCGCATGAGTTGTTATACTTCATTTTGAACTATCCTTCTTTCGAAATGACAATTTGTATTCTGAAAACTTGAATTATCTAAAGCTGTGTAGCCCATCAACTATTATATTCCATATTAGTTGGTTATTGAATTGGTGGCTCTTTCGGTCTAAATTCTTTACAGATTTCATTTGAGATATCCGATTATTAGCTAAATTTCCCAGAGTTGTTGTCATGACAGGCTATTCCTGGTATGCTTCTTGCATTGGTTCTCTGTTTTGATCATCGAAAGAGTAGAGAGACTGGCAATCTGGTAGACACATCCTCGAAAGGGCCCAAGTATGTATGGTATGCACTTTTTGGGTATGCAGTTGGGTTGGTCACCGCCTTAGCTGCTGGGATCTTGTCTCAGTCTCCTCAACCTGCTCTTCTTTATCTGGTAAGTTTCTTACTAACGAGCAAGTGAATTTTTTCTTTAAAAACTGAGAATTTCTGATACCTAGTGCAATATTCATCTGATATTGTTTTCACAACAATTATCTTGCCATAGTTCAACTTGCATTTCTATCTGATGCTAGTCTTGATTAGTGTGGTGACTGGAATGTCAAATGCAAGGCTCGAGATTCTACCATACTAGAGAAATTCTGGAAATTTTTTGTAGTATTTACTTGACAATAGGATAAACCAACTCAAAAGTTGTGCTTTGCCTGGATTTTGGAAGGCATTTTTTTACTGAACCAACCTCATTTTTACTATGTAAATGGGTAATCAACTTTTACTTGCTGAATGTTACAAAGATGACTACATAATAAACATTAGATATCAAATGAAAATGTTTTGATGAGTTTATGCCCACTTTCTTAGTCTCGTCTCACATTGTCCAGCTATTTGATTTGTGCTCTCCCCCAATATTCGTGATAATGCCTTGTGATTACTTTGTGGAGTTCCTTTGTACCAAATTGATTGAATGGATTATAATCTTATTTGTTAATATCTATATACTAGATGATCGCTATTCAGTTTCTTACATGTATTGTTTCATATTAATGCTTCGGAATTTGGATTAAAGTCGACTAATATTAACGTTTAAACCAATACCTCTGCAGGTTCCTTCTACTCTCGGTCCAGTTCTTTTCCTCTCGTGGACAAGAAAAGAACTGCAGGAACTATGGGATGGATCCGGGACGACTTCCAGTGACAAGGCTCACCAAATGGAGGTTCTGTAGTCATTATACTAATGCCCGTGTATTCTTATATATATAGAGCAACAAATTGTAACATTTTATGTTTGACAAGCTATTTATATAACTTAATTACTTCAAGTCACTACTTTCTGTTCCATTGAACCATGTCCAGCAATAAATGAAGAAATGCTGCACAACTCTTTATAAGGGCCCGTTTGGTAAACCGTATTTGGAGATGGGATTTGGATTTTTATGGATTTGGAGACAAATTCATGGAATTCTATGCTTGGTTGGAGATGGATTTGGATATGTAAAGTATGACAAAATCCAAAACTTGGATTTGGTTGGATTTTGGAGAAAAATAATAATTATTCTTTAATAATTTTGTTAAAATATTTATTATTTAATAATTTTGTTAAAAATTAGTAAATTAAAAATTAGTTAATCTTTAATAATTTCATTAAAAATATTTATCCTTTAATAATTTCGTTAAAAATTAGTTAATTAATAAAAAAACTAACTATTTTATTAGTATTATTAATTAATAAAAAAATAGTATTATTAATTTAAAAATAGTTAATTAGTTAATTTTTTATAATCATAATTAATAATTTATTAGTATTACTGTTATAATATTAATTAATAATATTTTATTATTTAGTTAATAATCATAATTTACTAGTATTATTATTATATTATTATAATATTAATTAATAATTTATTAGTATTATTATAATATTAATTAACGATCATATCCTATGTTAGTATTATTAATTAAAAAATTAGTTAATTAGTTAATTTCGTTATAATCACAATTAATAATTTATTAGTATTATTATAATATTAATTAATAATTTGTTAATAACTGTTTTATTATAATCTTAATTAATAATAATTTAATCACAATTAGAATCATATTTTATAATAATTTAATTAATAATTTACTAACCATAATAATATTAATTTATAATTACTATTTTTAAAATATTTAATTTATAGTTAATTAATCGTTAATTATATATTAATTATTAATTCATTATTAATTATTAATTATTAATTTATAATCGTTAATTATTAATTATTAATATTACTTAATTATTTAATTATTACTTAATTTATAATCGTTATTTATATCGTTAATTAATCGTTAATTATTTAATTATTAATTTATTACTTAACTTATAATCGTTAATTATTAATTATTACTTAATTATTTTTATTACTTATAATTAATTAATTATTAATTACTTAATATAATTATTAATAATCGTTAATTATTAATTATTAATTATTTAATTTATAATTACTATTATTAATCGTTAATTATTATATTTAATTTATAGTTATTAATCAAAAACCAAATCCTTTTTGGTTGAAGTGGATTTTGAATAGTAAAATCCATGATTTGGATTTGGAGGATTTCAAATCCAAATCCAAATAGTAATATCCGGTTACCAACAACCCCTAGGGTTGTTTGGTACCGGATATTACTATTTGGATTTGGATTTGGAAATCCTCCAAATCCAATCATGGATTTTACTATTCAAATCCAACTCCAAATCCAACTTCAACCAAACATAGATTTTTTTGATGATAATAATTAAATTATAGTCATGATCAATAATTAAGCTATTATTATTATGATAATTATAGTTATTATTATGTATAAAATTAATAATTAACGATTAGTAATTAATAATTGACGATTAGTTATTATTAATTATAAAATTAATAATTAATGATTAGTTATTTTTAAATAAATAACGATTAATAATTAAAGATTAATAATAATAATTAACGATTAATTATAATTAATAACTATAAATTAATAATAATAATAACGATTAAAAATAGTAATATAAATTAAAAATTAATAATTATAATTAACGATTATTAAATAATAACTAACGATTATAAATAATAATTAATAATTAATAGTAAGTAATTAAGTAATAATTAATAATTACCGATTATAAATTAAGTAATCATAATTAATA